>JAGDYQ010000137.1:648424-1234922 GCA_021962125.1 Bulinus truncatus | reverse complement strand
AAGTGGCATTCTCAGTGTACATGTCATGTGACAAGGGACATATCATTAGAGGTCACTGTGTGAAGAAGGACAGTTAAGGAACAGTTGTTCATGAGACACAGTATAGCTCAGTCCAGTTTTAGTTGTTTTTAGGAGTCCAGGGTAATGTTAGCCCTGTCCAATCAGTTGGTTGTCAAGTGTGTTATAGAGATGACGATGTTAGTTACATGATTTATAAAAGTATTAAAGAAGTATTATAGCAACACAGAATCTTGTTATTTGTGGAATGTAAGATCTCAGTAATCCACCGCACTAACACCAGAGAGAGTTCTCAACAAACATTATGTTATGCACATATTGGTGCACAATTATTATTTTGGTATTTCTCTCAATAAAATAATCCTTGTGTTCTGATTAGTCTTCCAATGAGATAAAAGAATTAGGATGACTTGCATACATGTGTATTTTCATCAATATTAGGGTAGAGATGATATTAGTGTAGAGATGAGTATTAGTGCAGCGATGATGAGTATTAGTGTAGAGATGAGTTGAAGTAAGAGTTGACTCTACCAGAGTCATGAGTAGGGTAATAAGTTTTATATAAAGATTAGTTAGAGAAGTCCCAGTATTATTCAACTGTGTAATATCATTCAAGTCTAATATTTAACATCATCTTCAAACTATTGATTGTTTTGACTCACAACTTGTGTGTTGTATTTATTGGAATTTGATACATCAATATATGCCACAAACGCTACCAATGAAAGTGCCTCCCACAAGAATATCAATATATAGCTGTTACAGAATATGACAGTTATATTTTGAACAGCTGAGATCCATGAACTTAACTTAAAAATAAAATTCACAAATGTGTAGCAGAGTTATTAAAATGATTATATTTTCTGATTTCTAGAGTTTAAACACAAACACATCTCAAAGGGAACAAATTTTATAAAGGGCATTGTTATTGCTGGAATAAATAAAAATATGGCTAACATAATAAAAAAAAAGACTTTTATTAAAATCTTACAAACAGAAAAGAATAATATCATACAAATATTTATAGAAATTATATTGACTAAATAAAAGTACAAGCACCTAAAGAAACGAGTTTGAAAGACATTCCAAGTCTCTAATAGATTAATGTTAAATTTTGTCATTTCATCAATACAAGAGATACAATCTGACCCTCACATAATATTTAAAGGATCTAAGCCTAAGTAAATTATTTTTCACATTTTAATATTTAATACATTTTTAATAAGTCTTTATTAATTAAATTTTTAAATATTTTTTTATTTTATACTTTTTTGTGTTGAAAAATGAACTTCTCACCCCTTCACAATAGTCAACTACAGTAAAAATACCTTTATATAAAGCATAGAAATTATACTAAATCGTTTATATTTATAGTTGTGTCATCTTTAAAACCTGATTTTGGCAATATTCTTTTGAGAAACCCAGTTCTTCTATATGTAGTCCATCAGTGAGTTTTATCAACTCAATTTACCTGGTAAAAACAGTTACCTGTCTCTGCAACCTTTTTTTACTCACCATTATTCTATCTGCTTGATGCCCTGCGCCTATTTATGCATTGGTCATCAGCAGTCTATTGTTCGCGATCTGAATGTCAGTTTCATGGTCCTAACACTTGTTGATGGAAGTTTATGTTTATAAATTAGGTTTTTTACTGGTCAATAGTCTGATACAGGTTCTTTTTCTGATCCATATTTCCGTCCATTATTACACAGAAAGCCCAGACAGGACCATGGGACCTATGTAAGAGGTGGGTTGTGGGGATGGAAGGAAGGGCGGTTTTAAAGCAGTACTTCTCAGCTGCAAAGTGGTGATACAGCCATCCCTTGTATATCACGGTTAGTCAGTTCCAGACTCTACTGCAATGAATGAATTTCTGGAAAGTGGGATCCTTTAGTTATAAATTGGATATTTTTGTAGTTAAATCATAGAAAAGCCCTCTGGACATGAAATAACTTCCTTTAGTTATAAATTGGATATTTTTGTAGTTAAATCATAGAAAAGTTCTCTGGACATGAAATAAATTCCTTTAGTTATAAATTGGATATTTTTGTAGTTAAATCATAGAAAAGCCCTCTGGACATGAAATAACTTCCTTTAGTTATAAATTGGATATTTTTGTAGTTAAATCATAGAAAAGCCCTCTGGACATGAAATAACTTCCTTTAGTTATAAATTGGATATTTTTGTAGGTAAATCATAGAAAAGCCTTCTGGACATGAAATAACTTCCTTTAGTGACTATTACACTCGTATTACCCAATATATTAGACAAAATAAAACAATTAAGACCTATTAAACATTACAAATATCTTATTATTATTAATATTGTACATTAAATCACACACACGTTCTTACACACAACCACTAACATATGAAGATAGTGCTTACACACAACCACTAACATATGAAAATAGTGCTTTACACACAACCACTAACATATGAAGATAGTGCTTTACACACAACCACTAACATATGAAGATAGTGCTACTTGTTCAATGATGAAGAGATGTACTGCACAGCACACTTACATTGCCTTATTTTCACCTCACCTGATTTTGTTTATAAAAAATAGATCTTGCCCACTCACACTGAGTGGTCAAGTGGCTACACAAGTTGTTGAAGGATTTGTGGGGGTGCTGGAAATTATATGCTTACAGAACCATATGTACAGTAATTTCAGTTTTCATTGTAATACAGCTGCAAAAGTGGCGAGGGATGTTTGAATTATATATCTAGATTTTCTACAAACTGTTCCTTACCAAATTTTCTTTCTAGCTCTAACTAAAAATCATGAAATCTATTAACACAATTTATAAAAGTTACAAGAAAGCACTTTTGCTTGATTTGTATTAGGAGCCATAACAGAACAGACAGATAAACATACCAACTTTCAAATTTATATATAAATCTGGCTATCTGTCTGTCTATCTATTTATATATATATATAACGGCAATATGTATATATATTTAATTGACTTAGTTTTTTTTTTTCAGAATGATACAGAAGCTGCTCAATCTAATCCACAATCACAGTCAGGTAATGATTTTATGGAATACAAGTTAAAATAATATTTCGTAATGGAAGTTTATTAATAAATAGATGTGTTCATTTTTAATTGTACTGCTCATAAGCTACTTATTTTTTTATGACAGATGATATTAAAGAAATAGATCAGCTCTTTAGTTCATGTGAACTCAATAGAATGATTCAAGATATCATTGGAAACTATATTATGATGGAGGAATATTTTATGCGAGAAATGATTGTGAAGGTAAATATATTTTAGTAAAATAAATAGATTTAAACAGCTTACAGATTATTAGCTTTTTTTTTAATTTGTAGAAATTAATTGATTTTTAATATAAGAATGTTTTTCTGGGTTTTTAATTATTTTTTTAAAATTGTATTTATTATTCCATCTAGTATTTAAACTTATTCATTTAATAATTACCTAAAGTTCAATGCATTTATGTTTTTGTTGATGACCCTATTAAAATAAAGATAATGACTCATTATTAATGAGTAGAGTAAATGAGTATATTGTTAATTATGTTGTAGCTATTTTTGGGAACTTCATTGGTATAAACTTTATGTTATATTTCAACAATTATTTTCAGATTTTAAAAGTTCAAAATTAAATCAGCTTTTACATCAGATTTTCAGTTCCGAATAAATCCGATTAAGCTTGTTGCTATTTTACCATTTCAAAACTATGTTTTTAATAAAATAAACAACATCATTAATTTGAATTGTAATACACTAATACATTAATCATTTTAACCTCATCTCATATTTGAAACTAAAGAAACTACTTTACACTTTTTAAACTTTTAGGTATGAATGAGTTTTTTTGTAAATATTTGGCACATAGTGTATTTGTTTATTCAGGCAGTTAACATGGATAGTACATAGTGTATTTGTTTATTCAGGCAGTTAACATGGATAGCTCAGAAGAAGGTCAGCAAACATCAAGTATGGTGGATGATATATTCTTTATAGTGAAGAAATCTGTCAGGTAATTGTCATGTCTTTTTACAGTGTTTTATTCAGAAATAATAAATATGCAGTATTTAATTTAAATAAAATATGAAAAAATCTACTTAATATACGCTGTTAAATTATTTAAATAACTGAAAGTAATTGTAGTTGTTAATTAAAATAATTAACATATAATGAATATGATATTGTTTATGTTTATCAAACATAAAAAAAATTAAACAATTAAACAGCTCAAAATCTTTCTTTGTTAGGATTTTAAAATCATGTTATCAAAAAATTTTGTAAACAGAAGAGCCATTTCCAGTTCAAGTGTTGATGGGGTGTGTGCTATGTTGAATCATGCCTGTACTATTTTAGAGAAAGATTTTGGAGAAGTTCTATTGTCACGACTTCGAGCTGGTTATCCATATGGCTTTGATTTACAACATGCTTATAACATTGTACAGTCCAGTTTGCAGCATGGCAAACTTCAGAGTTCAGACTCTAAAGCTAGATCTCAATTTTTGGTGAGTTAAATGTATTTCTAAAATTTTCATGTTTAATTATGTCATAATTTTTTATTGTCTTTATTTAGTTATAGGCTGTGATGGATCTGCTTCTAAAAGTTTGTGTTAAATATTTTATAATAATTTGTCATTTCCAGACAGCATTAAATAATGTTGAAGTTAGTTGTGATTATTGCAAAGCATTGAAGACAAATTTGGAGGTAAATGTATTTAATGCTTATTTGTTGTTGTTTTTTTAAATCTAGTGTTAAATATTTTTTTATTTCTCTGACTCTTAAGAAATACTTTCTACAACCAGGTTATATACTTTCTGATGTATATCTATGGAAAACTTAACTAGTTGCTTTCATTTTTTTACTTAAAATATTTCGTTTTTTAACGTTTAGAATAAAATGGTATGTTTACTGTGCCGCTAATTGCATATCATCTTTTTGTACACATTCATCTATATGATTCTTTCCCTACCTCAACCGCTTTTCAGTTTTGGACCACAAGTCCCATTTTGTGGCTCCGACACAATAATATCTAACACTTAATATTTTTCATTTAATTTTTCAGTTCAATATTTCTGAACCTAAATTAATCATTTTGGCATGAATTGTAAGATTAATTTTATTGAGTGTTTAAATGTCCACATTAAAAAAAAAATTTTTATGGAAAAATGACTTCGGGCCAGCCCAAAAAAGAAAAGCTTTCACTGACTCAAATAGTTTCTGCTGAGTTACAAAGGTCAAGTTTGTGAAAGCAAAGATAAATAAATAAATATAAAAAATTTGAGACTTTTAATGAATTAAAATTTAATAATCAATTTTTTTTTCAATTCGTTTTGCCTACTTATAGCAATTGGATGAATTAAATTATTTAAATAAATATTTTTCATCTTGTTTTTACCCCCATTAGATACAACATAAATATTTATGACGAATAAAATTATAATAATATGATTGATTCCCAAACACTGAGTAAACTGTTGAATTTTTATATCATTCATTGTTTATAAAAAGTTGTTTTTTTTTCCATTCGCTTAATTTACTGTTTAGGAAGACATCTCAAAGTTGTATCCTCAGTGCTCAGAACAAAGTAAAGCCAAATTAGAGGTTGGTCATAGCACATTTATTTAACTTATTATTAATACTTAAATATAATATCTAAATTTAGAAATCTTTAAGTCTTTAAAATATAAAGAAAAAGATTTGTATGTTTTAACCAAACAATGTTTTTAAACCTTGATTTTAGTATAACATTTTTATTTCAAAAATATTTTATCAAAATAGTATAGATGTTAATTTAATGTTATTACTTTCTGGAATGGTTGCATCTCTTGAGTTTCAAATTTTTTTTAGCTCAGCTGAAAAATATTTCTGCATTATGCCCACTGAGGTTTACAAAAAAATTAATTACCATTTTATCTTGCATATTTATACCTTAAATGAAATATCTTTGAAACCATATTTACTCATATACATGTACAGTGTATATCTCATTGACAATACTGTCCAAAAGTAGGCTTTCTGTTCATTTTTAAAAAAAATAAAATGTGTATTAGAATTGAAATAAAATATATGTTAATAAAAAAACAGATTTTATTTGTACACTCATGTTGAAAAATACATTCTGGAACTATTATTTAAAGTTCTCAATATTTAAATGTTACTGTTATGTCTCTTTTTTATTTGAAATTTTACTTATATTCCTTTGCTAAATGCTGTACATAATAATGCTTGTGCAAAAAATTTCCTTTCTATCTGCAGAGCTGTTTGGGAGAGGTGATAACCGTAGCTATGAAATTTAAAGATATAGTTGACTTTGGTTTTAGTCAGCTTGCCTCTAGTGCAGTAAAACCTAGAATAAAGCCCTTGATTGATTCCTTTTTATCCACAAGTCATAATATTTCTGAGGTATGATGCATTTATAAAAAGATGTCAATTTTAATTTCCTTTTAATAGCATGAAAGTTTGGTTAGAACAGTAGCTTATAATTATCAGACACATATCATGTTGTTAAGGAATATTTAAATTGTAATCTATAGGAGGAGTTTTCAAACTATGAAGCTAATGATCCATGGGTCCAGAATGTTATCATGAATCTAGATACCGCTTTAACTACATTCAAGGTATGAACATTGCTAGATATCAGATGTGTTTACTAATGTACTTAAAAATTGACAATTTAGTTCAGGTTATACAATTTATTGAATTATTTTAGGAAGCTATGACATCATCAAATTACGACAGATTTGCTACAGCTGTCTCCGGAGAAATCACTCAGCAGTTAGAAAAAGCTGTCACTAAAACAACATTTAACAGGGTATTTTTTTATTGTGCTGATCTTTTTTTTTCAATTCTTTAGTAGTTAAAAATTGTAATTAATGGCATGAATCTTATCTTGTCATTTATGATTTGGTCGAGAGGGTTAGAGTGCTTGACTTTGACTTGATAGTCCCCAGTTTGATCCTCTGTGAGAACTTTTGGAATTTTTCCAGGTCCTAATGAAAGCTCTAAAAGTGTATCTTTATTGAAAATAATTAACTTGTTTTTATAATGGCTTTTATAATTGACTTTCCCAATCAACATTACATTAGTTTTTAAAAATTTCAGTAAAAAATAATTATAATCTTATTAGCATATTGCATTACATCCTTGCTGAGTGTACTCTACTCATTATAAGTACTGTGTATATCTTTTTGTCAGGATTCTGTAAACGCTGAATTAAAATGTACAGAAATACACTAGAACCCTGTTATAACATTTTTATTTCAGCTGGGAGGGCTTCAGTTCGATAAGGAGTTAAGATCTTTGGTTGGCTACTTGTCATCAGTGACAACATGGACTGTACGTGACAAGTTTTCCAGACTAATGCAAATGGCAACCATTTTAAATCTAGAGAGGGTAATTTTTTTTTTACATACATCACTTGGTCTACACTTTACTAATATTCAGATTTTGAGAGTAAAGATGATTTTCTGCCTAGGTTTTAATAATGGTAATAAAAAAATCAAATTTTCTTCTGTTGTTTCTTAGATATTTGATGCCAATTTATAGTAAAAATATGTGGCTTTTCCTCGCTTTTGTGCTGCTTTGTGGAGAAAGCGTCATCTATTGCATAATATAGCAGTGGTCATAATTAACTTTAAAAAAATGAATTGAATAAAACATACTTTCAATCAGATAAAGGTATAAAATTATGCAAGGATAAAGCATTCATCTTGAATATAAACTTTAGTACCTCAGTAAAAATGTAAATAACCAACTCTGTTTTTTAGAGGGCGAAAAATATTTTACCGATTAATATATTTATTTATCATTCTGCAGAATTTGAATCTCCTTGAATAGGCTTTTGTATCATATTCATAGTTTGCTCTTAACAGCTTCAGTTGGTGGCTTAAACAAGCCACAATATAGTCATGTATTTTTCTTCCTATGAATATGACAGCTCTTCATCTGTCTCTTAAATGACCTCTGATCATTGAAGCAGGCCTTCCACAGTGTGTTACTTAGCAAGGTAACTTGAATTGTTTACTGAATGGTGTGGATCTGGCTGTATGATGTCATGGTGTGTTCATCCATGGGAGTTTATGCTGTGTAATGATCTGTTATTAGGTTGTAGAATGCTATATTTCATCAGAGAGACCTTCATTTCCTAAAGCATTATCTTTTCTCCTTCATTATAGGATAACCATTTTCTGAAATAATTTTAGCTTCAGAAAAGCTTGGAAATGTTTTAATGTACCAGTATTAATAAAAATATTCATGTTCTTCTCTCTCTTTCCTATCCTTCTGTCTCTATCTTAGGAGCTTTGTCTAATAAACAAAAGAAGCTAAACACACCTAATTATTTAGGTCTACCTATGCACAAGGGTTCAATTAATTCACTTTAAAATTTGACAAAGCATGTTGATTTTCAGTTTAATCACTCCATTACAGATGTTGCAAATGTATCCAAATAGATCTAAACAAAAAGTATTAAATTTTGCACTCTAATGAAAACAGAGTATATTATCTTTAAAGATGTCTGTGTGAGTTTGTAATTTTCAATATATGTATTCTTTCCACCTATTAACTATACGGTTTTAGTTTAAATGTGACATATTATAATTGATTTGCATATACTATATTAGAATCTGTCATAATTTTTCTCCTAATTATCCTAAGGGATCAAAATATCCTACACACAGATATATACAGCAGTGGCTCTCAAAGTGTGGTCCATGACCCACCAGTGAGTTGTGGGTAAATTTAAGGTGGTTGCAAAAAATTTTAATTTATAACCAACATGCCAGAATTTATCTGTGCATATTTAGAACTATTTATTGGTATTTTACAAATGTAAACAATGTTTTTTTATTCTGCAAAGTAAACAGGAAAATTGCTAAATAAAGTCAATCTTACTTTTGTACTCTTCATTTTGTGGTAGTTTTCTTCACAGGGGGGTTGCAAAAACAAACCAGTTTTTATAGGTGGGTCATGAAGCATTTAAGTTTGTGAGCCACTGATAAACAGTAGATATGTTAATATGAGCCACTGATAAACAGTAGATATGTTAATATGAGCCACTGATAAACAGCAGATATGTTAATATGAGCCACTGATAAAAAGTAGATGTGTTAATATGAGCCACTGATAAACAGTAGATATGTTAATATATTTCACATGCTTACAGGTTTCCGAGATAATGGATTATTGGGGCCAAAACTCTGGACCTTTAACTTGGCGTTTAACACCTACTGAAGTCAGACAAATACTGTCCTTGAGGTAAGCTCCATTAATGCTAATGTTTATCTATGAAAATAAAAAAAAATGTTTAATTAATCATGATATAAGTCAAATATTTCTCACATAGTTCTGCTCAGTGTTATTTCCTTATTTTTTTCAGGATTGACTTCCGCACTGATGATATCAAAAGGTTAAAACTATAATGCTTCAGTTTTGGATGATTAAAGGATTTTGTTAAAAAAGTGATTATATCATTTCAATAAATGGGATTCAGTAAAAGGATTATGCTATTAGAAATTCGCTTTATTTATAGTAAAAATATGTAACTTACTGTTGTTTTTATTTATTTTTTCATTTTGTTATATCTGCAGTGGGAAAAATGTATAAATTCATTGCAACTTTTTAAACATTGTTGACAAATATTTAAATTAAACATTTCAAATTAATTTCTTGTCTTTTTTTTTTTTGTACTTGATCTATAATTATAATCTTTTTTCTCTTCCTCTGGACATTGTTTTTTTCCCTTGAGATGTATTAATTTATCACACATTCCTTGAGATGTATTAATTTATCACACATTCCTTGAGATGTATTAATTTATCTATGTAAGTCCAATCAAAGGTTCATGCATATGTGAATTTATCAAAGGGTTAAAAAAAATATTTCACAGCTTTTGAAAAATTACAAAATAGGACACTATTACAGTGAAACCTCTCACATTTGTATTTCAGGCACTAATATTTCACATATTCAGTTATTTTTCAACCTTATAATTAAACAATTTCAGCTATTCGCATTCATATATATATTATATATATATAATTCACAAGTTATAACAAAAATTCCATGCTTTTTGTATAAACTAAGAGTTGAGCTAATGTAAAGGTGGGTAGATCTGATAGACTTTTTAACCAGCTTTCATCAGGACCTGGACAAATTCCCTTGGTTTTGTAAACGTTATTGATGTAAAAGAGCGTAGGGGGGTTACTGTAGGGGCGGGCTGGTCATTTTTCAAGAGTACATTTTGGCCCCCCCCCCCAGCTTCCTACGATATTTCCAAATGGGCACCTTACAGTAATAATGTCTATTAAATTTGATGTCAAGAGGGTCCATATTATATCTGGAAATCTTACCAGGGCCACCAAAGACTACATGGCAACAGCATAATCTTTGACGTTAGTCCATTGGGGTAAGTAGTTATTATATTAAAGGTTGTAAACTGTATATTTTGGATGAGGGATAATGAGTCATTAGTGAGTACCGAAAAAAGGGGGGGGGGGGCGTTAGACGAAAGAAGTTTGAGAATCAATGGTGTAGATGTAAAATTCTAGTATGAAACTCGAACCTCTCTTTCTGTTTCACTTTAAAAGGAATGGCACACTACCAACAGGAGCATGTATCTGAAAAGTGACGAAAACTGGAAGAAACTGCCCAGATAGACTGCCCTGAACAGGGAGCGGCTGCCAACACATCCTCCACTCGCTAAGAAACGGACAAACAAAATGGGAGACATGGTGGTCCACAAGTCCAAACCTCCAAGCAGCGAGAGCGTCGGACTGAAAGAGCTTCCAAAACGTGAAATATTTTCCAACACGCCATGTGATCTAGGAGACCATAGTGAAAAAAACTTGCAGTAGTTAGTACCTCGAGTCAGGACTCGATTTACCGCCGAACCTGAGAACTGTCATCCCCTGCTCTGCTTTAGCTAAATCATCTTCGCCGGGGATGAAATCATAGACATTTACCCCCGGCTCTGCAGAAAAATGTTCATCCCCGGCACTGGTTTTCTCTTAAATCGAGCGCTGCCTCGAGTTAGCTGTTTTGTTTGTTCGTAGCCTAGCAGCATATCAGCACGTCCATCTCAACACCTGCAGATAGGTAACTCATGAGATAAACAGGGCCGGCTCTGAGCATAGGCGACATAGGCAGCTGTCTAGAGCGCCAAATTGCTAGGGGCGCCAAATTTTAGAAAAAAAAAACTGCTCATGCAGAAGGGGCGGGCGTCCTAATAAATTACTGCCTAGGGCGCCAAATTGCCTGGGGACGGCTCTGGAGATAAATCACAACCACATTCCCTATCAACTCCTCATCATGGACTTTTTATTTGTTCCATGTGCATTGCATGTCAGTGCTGCTGACATTATCAATAGCGAAAATATATAGAATGGCAGCAGGCAAACATTTAAAATTTGATCTGGGGCATTCACTTGAGGAGGATGAGATCTCATGATAATGATCTGGGGCATTCACTTTAGGAGGATAAGATCTCATGATAATGATCTGGCACAACCTGTACAAAGTAAAATGTGTTCAATTTTAAATCCTTAAAGTTCTAGTCTTAATAGACTTAATACGTACCGGCATTGTAAATGATAACCAAACATAATTTCTTCTACTAAATATTGTCAAAACCTTATTACTTTTAAAATAAAGATTAAGAATAGGTTTCATTTATATGGTATGATTTTATTATAATGTGACAATGTTTTTGAACTTTTTATCATTCATTCAATTATTCTGCCCCACACCCTGCCAATAAATAAATGCTGGTACCTGAACATCCTAATCTGAACATCCTAACCTGAACATCTTAACCTGAACATCCTAATCTGAACATCCTAACCTGAACATCCTAATCTGAACATCCTAACATGAACATCCTAAACTGAACATCCTAACCTGAACATCCTAATCTGAACATCCTAACCTGAACATCCTAACCTGAACATCCTAATCTGAACATCATAATCTGAACATCATAATCTGATTATAATATTTAAGTTCAAGAAGAAAGTGAATCTTGAATTAAACCAGCAGAGATAAATATGTGCTTTGCATAAAACTAAAACTGGCAAAATCTAGGGTAAAAAAAAGTTTTTTTGTTTTGTTTTTGAAAGACATATAGACAAAGTACTTTATACTAAATTATACTATAGTGTATATAGACAAGGTACTTTATACTAAATTATACTATAGTGTATATAGACAAGGTACTTTATACTAAATTATACTATAGTGTATATAGACAAGGTACTTTATACTAAATTATACCATAGTGTATATAGACAAGGTACTTTATACTAAATTATACCATAGTGTATATAGACATACTTTATACTAAATTATACTATAGTGTATATAGACAAGGTACTTTATACTAAATTATACTATAGTGTATATAGACAAGGTACTTTATACTAAATTATACTATAGTGTATATAGACAAGGTACTTTATACTAAATTATACTATAGTGTATATAGACAAGGTACTTTATACTAAATTATACTATAGTGTATATAGACGCTATAGCAATTTATACAAATTAATAATTATTGCATTATAATTATTGAAATCAAAATGAATAGATTGAGGTGGGTAGAGCACATAGAATGAATGGAAAACAACAGAGGTCCAAAAGCAATATATAAGGCAACACCCAATGAGAAAAGGTATAAGGGCACATCAAGAAGCAGATGGTTAGAGGAAGTGGAGAAAGACCTTAAAAACATAGGAGTGAGAGAGTGGAGAAGACAGGCACGCCGAGAAGGGGGGCAGGGGGTCATTGCCAGGGGGCCCGCATCTGTAAGGGGGCCCGGCCGCCCCGACCATGCTAATTTTTTCACGACTTATTGTTTATTAAGGGGGCCGTGTTGGCTCTCGGCGCCACTGGGAGAAGACCATGGATCCGGAAAAGTGGAGAAGAGTAGTATATCAGGCCAGGGCCCTAAATAAGCTGTGGAGCCAAAGGAAGAAGAGGAGAAGAATTATTAGTGTTTTTGAATAGGGTTTGCTTCATTAATATACTTTTAGCCTATATATTTATCATTATTACATGTCGAAAACACAAACAATTGAAACTGCTAAGCTTCTGTGTTTACTTTAGATAGTAGTTATGAGATAGGCTTTTCACTTTAATCAGTTTAAAATCATAGTCAGCACTGCTTAATATTATCATCCTCAAAATAATTGAAATAAATTTTAATATAATAATGATTACTACGGTAATATTATACCGTACTTTAGCGACATAAAATATTTTGATACAATTTTTGATACTAGACCTCTGGGGTTGGGCATCCGTGAATAATTTTGTAATTGGCAGCTACCTTTTGACTAAAAAATTCAGGTCTTCTCTAAACATGGCTGACAGTATTTTATATAAAATAAAGAAAGCCGGTTTTTACAAATGTATGCAAGCAATATGGCGATCGTGACGTCATGACTTTCAGCCTATATAACACGTCATAAGGGGTGGGTTTGATTTTCTGTATTAATATTTAATATGTGTTAATTTGATGTTTGCTCTTAAAAACTGAGATTTATGGGAAACACAATCATACACTATGTACCAACACAAACTATATTATTAAAGTCTCTTTAAGGATCATTATGTTGATCACTAACGGGAAGTTTTTATGTACATGTAGTTCTATTTTATCCCGACATTAGCCGACTGTAAGTACAATGACTGTGAATGCACTACATAAACTGACTGTACGTACAATGGCTGTGAATGCACTACATAAACTGACTGGACGTACAATGGCTGCGAATGGACTACATAAACTGACTGGACGTACAATGGCTGTGAATGCACTACTTAAACTGACTGGTCGTACAATGGCTGTGAATGCACTACATAAACTGACTGGACGTACAATGGCTGTGAATGCACTTCAGAAGACGAAGGTAGCTGAGTGGACTGATCAGATTTGAACTAGTGACCTACTACTACATGCTGGTCAAGCGTACAGCCAGTGGCGCTGAATTCACATTTTATTTAGAATGTCTACTAATATGTTTCAAAGCATTTAAGAGAAATTATAGGAATGTTTGGAATCAAGCATGAAATAATATTATTGAAAACTGCGACCATACAGTCAAACCGCTATCTTAGACGTTTCTTGGCCCAATTTCTTTGTTTTTTTACCAATAATCTGATATGCGTTATACAACGGATAGAGCATTTTCATGATTTCGAAAATGATAAGAACATGATTTATTTATTTCTTCCTTTATTAAAAAAATCATGGTATGTCTTTATTTTAGTTCACTTTTATTTCCATTTAGTATTCTTTATAATTGTAGTAAACATTTTAAAAAAATGCGAAGGAGAGAGAGAAACATATTTACGAATAATTGAGTAGGAGTAAATTAATTAAGCGCTCAGTCATGCTAGAAATATGTGACGTGTGTTAAGATCTGTCGTTGAAGAATTGGACAACAGTAATTAGATGCAGGCCTAGCGAATGACCTCCGGTCAACACGTGACACAGAAACAAGAATAATAAACTTAAGATTTTACTTGGGGAAAATGGGGGGAGGGAGGGAGGAAATAGCTAGACACTTGGTCAAGTAACACTTCCGGCTAAACATAAGAAACATAATCAAAACATTTCTCTAGAATAGCTTGTGGATGTGACAATTATGTCAACTGACCACCATTATGATGTCAAATAATAAACTTACAGTGACATTACTGCTGACTCTTTCTATCAATGTATTTATATTGTTTCTAATCATTGTGAAGTCTTCATTGATGAATCAAGAGTTAAACAATCAATCGAAACAAACAAACTTAGTTCATTTTGATGTAGACAGGTCAAATATGTTATTAGCAAACCCTCTTTTTTACCAACTTGCTGAAGCAACAAAAAGCACGCAACATTTTCAAGTGGAGGAAAAAGAAAAATTGTTTCGTACTTTGGAGAATTATATTATTGAGAATTTGCTAAATGATCGATTTATGGAGAACTTGCTAAACAGACTAAATGCAGGTAAATGTTTCATCAAATGTTCCTGATGTAGATTTGTAGTTTTCCTCTTAAAAACATACCATGACTAAAATAAGAGAAGTCCAAAGAAGTCAATCGTAATGTACAAAGTGCTAGCTACTTTTAAAGTTTCCAGAAATTCGTCTTCACAAATTCTCGTTTTGTGTGGTTTGATGAAAATAAAATGAGCTCATATGCCAAAAAGTTATCTTTAATTTATTTAAAGTTTTTATTTACATGTGTTTTAGAGATATACTCATTACTCTTATGGTCGCATGTCGTATCATTGCTATACTATTAAAGTTATTCATAGCTAGTATACCTTTTTATTTTAACTTTCTGGCTAGTGTGACTTTTATTTTGATTAACTTTCTGGCTAGTGCGTCTTTTATTTTAACTTTCTGGCTAGTGTGACTTTTATTTTAACTTTCTGGCTAGTGTGACTTTTATTTTAACTTTCTGGCTAGTGTGACTTTTATTTTAACTTTCTGGCTAGTGTGACTTTTATTTTAACTTTCTGGCTAGTGTGACTTTTATTTTAACTTTCTGGCTAGTGTGACTTTTATTTTAACTTTCTGGCTAGTGTGACTTTTATTTTGATTAACTTTCTGGCTAGTGTGACTTTTATTTTGATTAACTTTCTGGCTAGTGTGACTTTTATTTTAACTTTCTGGCTAGTGTGACTTTTATTTTAACTTTACTTTCAATTTGTTATATATATATATATATATATATATATATATATATATATATATATATACATTTTGGAAAACTCAGCCATATTCAAGACTGACATATTAAGCTTTTTTTTTATTTATGTTGTTGTTTTTGTAAAGGAAAAGTTTTATAAGAACCGATTAACAATAAATCTAACAATATTTAGTAAACAGAAGGAATAAAATAATAGAAAACGGCTCCGCAAACTCATAGAAGACCTGCATTCGGCTCTAAGAGTCGCATCATCATCATCGTCATTATCATCATTATCAACATCATCATTATCATCGTCATTATCAGCATCATCATCATTATCATCATCAACATCATTATCATCATCTTCATCATCATTATCATCAACATTATCATCATCATCATCATTATCAACATTATCATCATCATCGTCCTCATCATCATCATCATCATCATCATCAACATTATCATCATCATCAACATTATCAACATCATCATCATGAGCATTATCATCATCATCGTCTTCATCATCATTTCCATCATCATTGTAACGTTTATAAATATTACGTTATAATTTACAAGGCGTAGGCTCGCCAAATGTGGTGTTACTAACTTGTAATATATATGGAGGGCAGGCTCGCCAGATGGTTTTAATATATAGACTCACCAAATATGTAACTTTAACTTTTCTAACTAATATATATATAACAGAACTCAGTGGAGTACACACTACAACAAATACTTTATTACACTATAATACAATTTAATACAATTCTCTTCTAACTACTTATATCTATCTATGTCTACTGTCAGCACTATACTCTATTACTATCGATTCTACTCTACTGCATATTCTCCACTCAACTGCATTCTACATTCTATTCTCTACCGACTGTATATTCTCATGTTCTAACTTAACTTTTATAAGGTCGGGGGGGGGGCGAGAACGTTGGTACAACGATTGGGGGGAGGGGGGCGAAGACGTCGGCGAAACGATTCTACACAATATGGCGTTGGACCTTGACCCGGTGGTGAAGGAGAGGGCAAATTCTACACGTCACAATCATCATCATCAGCATCATTATTAGGGAGCGACCGTTAATCGGATCGGTATCGGGCCGATATTGGCACTATCGGTTAATATCGGATCGGCCGATTTTTGTAGGGAGCGACCGATAATCGGACCGATATTGGCACTATGGCTTAACTATCGGACCGGCCGTTTTTTGGCTGCCGATACATTTTTTTTCACAACAGAGTTGCAGAAAAAAAAATCAGTAAATAACCCAATTTTATAACCAGATCAGACAAGATTTAAAAAAAAGGAAAATAAAAAACCCGTACACAGAAACTGTCACGTCTACATAAAATTACATCAGCGATATGACCTTGAAACAATAGGATTGACATTTCTTAATTCTAATGTATGACCTTGAATGATACAATTAGTGAACATATGTGTGTATTTTTTTGGGATGTACGGTAGTGGAGGGTAGGGTAAACAAGACTTACGTGTGGGCGAAGTGTTACAAAATATGACAGGGAAGGGGGGAACAGGGGTTGACATACGTCATTAGATTGGAAACTACAACACGAGAAAAACACGTGTTTGGCATTGTTGTTGATTAAAAAGAAAATATCGGTATCGGTTAAAATGCTGGGGAAAAGTATCGGTATCGGACTATCGGTAAAAAGGCATATCGGTCACTCCCTAATCATTATCATCATACCCTTAAGTCTGCTGTTGTTTATTTGGACATAACACTGTTTTACTGCGACGTTCCTCTCTTTGGAATTATAACTAACTACCTTTCATGAGGATTGGAAGGGTCGACTGCCATACAATAATGGCTCTTGTTGTCTGAAATGATAAAATCACGGGAACCCCCTATGAGTGTTCATGGTTTTTCTCAGCGCGGCCCGAGTGTTTTTCTATTACTGATATTGCCATTACTGTCCCTCATGCTGGATTCCAGCTGGACTCGGATAGGTCTAATATAGACATTATACTTGGTCATTTTTAGCAACTTGTGCTGCTATTCCTGCTTCATTCATAGTGCGAACTTTCCATGTTCTTATTTTTGTTTTTGCCCGGAGTCCTCTTCCACCAAGCCTTTCACATCCTTGACAAAGACATCAACTAGGAATTTCTACAGCAACATGGTGTCCCAAACACTTACATATGCTTACTTTCCCCCGTTAACTTTCTAATAGTCATAGATTGGGCCGTAAGGGAAAAAACACAAGGCACTAACAAAAGAATGCAATTCTTAGAAGATCTGATGATCTCTGTCTATTAGTCAAGAAAGTAACAGCTTATGCAGCTAAAAGCTAATGAACTAGCTGCCAAAACTGAGCTGCATATAAGTACAGATAAGACGGAAGTCATGTTCTTACTTAGAAAAAGTCAGGAACTGTTGTCGATGAAAATCTTAGGGAAGTAGATTATTTCATATATCTCGGCAGCATTGTTTCTACCGCAGGCGGATCAGATGAAGATGCCATTCATCCAGGAAGCCACCAGAAGACATTTAAAAATGACTTTGCAGTGGAACCCTCAAGGCTAGAAAAGGTTTGCTGGCCAAAGATCACTTGAAAAAGGTCTTGTGAACAGGAAATTAAGTTTTGTAACCTAACATGGTGTGAACTTAATATTATAGCCCAAAATAAACTGCGCTGAAGAGCTATCTCTCTCTTTGAACTCTCTCAGTATTCTGCGGGCTGAGACTTAGTCTCTTAGAGCCCGTGAGATCAGACTTGCTGTGTCTCTCAACATCTGGAGACTGCCATAGAGCCCAATGGCCAGCAAGCTTCCGGACTGGTCCACCCTGTGGTCCGCCAGTCCGGGGCACTCGAAAAGCAAATGATCTACGGTTTCCTCCACTTCCCTGCAGTGTCTGCAAAGGGTGTCGACATTGGGCCTCAACCTCCCAAAGTACGCGCCAATAGGACAGTGCCCAGTACGGAACTGGGCAATTAGCGCCTGCTCGACACGCCTAAGCTTCCACCACTGGTCAGTTTTGGACGGCCGCTCCAGAAACTTTCGGACGTTAACCCCGATATAGCTGGAGAGCTATATCTTAGACCATTTGTTGGCCCATGGAAAGATTTATTCTCTCAACGATATTTCTAAACAACTACATTGATTTGGTCCCCGCATATTTTTATTTAGATGGCATTCTTTTATATAAGTTACAATAAATCTTTGTTAAAGCCTTAAGGTTACTATTAACTGATGTAACTAACAAATTAAGCGATTTTGGAAAGAAAAAAGCAGGGACGAAGCGTGGCTTTTGCAAGGGTGTTACCGGTCATTATTGATATGAAACTTTCTTTTACATAAATACTTCTAACGATAACATAAAAATTACATGTTAAATTACCTCTACTGTGATGACTACTTATAGTTTAGCTCCATTCGTTAATTCTTTTGATGAATAACTCTATCACTTTGTCATTAAAAGTATTTTTCCCTTTATCTTTAAGAAAAGTGAATTTTTCATTGACATCAATGACATCCAGTTACTCTGTTCTAATATTGGTAATTTTGCTGTTACGTATGTCTTAGGTCAGAAAACGACTTTTCGACTGAAGAATTTTCGCAAGAAGGGCTAAAAATTTAATTAGAAAGTTTGGCAACTTATGTTTTCAATCAGTTATTCTGGATTAATAATTTCCTTTTATATAAGATATATGGTTGGGATGCGTCTTTTTACTATTCGATTAAAAGTTTCTGAGTTTAATGCAGCAACATGTTTGATGTGTTGGCTATATGGGTAGATGGGTAGATTGTCAAACGTTTACTACTTTCATCTAATTGGACGCTGAAAACTTTCAGCTGTAGTTTGTCTGATGTAATTGGGCTAGTAAAACAAGCCAAAATCTATTACACACTGGTAAGTGCAACAGAAAATATGAAAATAAAAATCACCACGTAAACTACAAGAGTTAATTAAACTAAATTACTATAGTGATTTTTTTTAAAATTTTTATTTCAAAAATTAAATAAAGCAAAAACGTGAGAAAAAGCAGATTGTGGTATTAAACATGAAGATTTAAAATACAAAGAAAAAAAATTACAATCTCACTACATCTACAATATCTTAATTAAACGTACTTACTTATGTTTTTTTACAACATTCAAATACACCAAATGTGTTTAAAGAACACAGAAATGTACAATTATAAAATAAAACGTTTTATCGCTGTGCTGAGCGCTCTAACAATTAAAAAAAATCTTTCAGTTGCAGAGGCACCAGCAATTAAAAAGAGTTAACTCCCATTGTGTTATCGCTAAAATAACACGACGACTCGCGGAAAAGGAAAGGTATGGGGAGGGGTGGGCAGGAAGGGGATGTTGGATGACAGGTGATGAGACTAAACAAACATTCTGACTAAGATGGGCGTGCTTGTCCACTGCAGTGCTGCCAAATGTCATATATTATTGTCAGTTCAAAATTTTTTTGATCAATCTAAAATGCTATTAAACAATAGATCAATAGCTTTATTTTTTAGTTCAGCCAAAAATATAATAAAATTATGTTCTTAATTAATATTTAATTCAACATTTTTCGTTTATCATTTGACTCTATGAGAAGAGGCAAAAACTTATTAGTATATATATATATATATATATATATATATATATATATATATATATATATATTCAATATAAATATTGTTGTGCAACTTAAATTGCTATAAATGCCACTTTTTAAATTAGGTTTTTTTTCTGTTTCTCCTCTGTATTTTAAAGTTGTTTATAATACTGTTACCGCATGCAACACAGGCAACATGGACGCTACGTCCCTGATGACAGGTGACGAGACTAAACAAACATTCTGACGTAAACTGGGCGTGCTTGTCTACTGCAGTGCTGCCAACTGTCATATTTTATTATCAGTTCTAAATTATTTTGATCAGATTAAAATGCTATTTAGACAATAGATCAATAACTTTATTTTTTTATTCTGTTGGAAATATAATAAAATTATATTCTTAATTGTTATATAATTCTGGATATTTAAAAGCTGTTAGTGATTAAATTCTTTGGTGAGAAAGTTGGCAGTTAAAAATTAGTTGCCGGTCTCAATATCATGTGTGGGTTTTCCCCCTTAGTTTAGCCAATGAATGGTAAACGTATATAAACAAGTGTAACCCGAATTCAGATCGGCAACATTTGTCGCGTATAGGTTTAATTATCATTTGACTCTATGAGAAGAGGCAAAAACATTGTTCTTAATAGTATATATATTCAATATAAATATTGTCGTGCAACTTAAATTGCTATAACTGCATTTTTTTAAATTTGTTTTTTTTTCTGTTTTTCCTCTGTATTTTAAAGTTTTTTATAACACTGTTACCGCATGCAACACAGGCAACATGGACGCTACGTCCCTGATGACAGGTGACGAGACTAAACAAACATTCTGACGTAAACTGGGCGTGCTTGTCTACTGCAGTGCTGCCAACTGTCATATTTTATTATCAGTTCTAAATTATTTTGATCAGATTAAAATGCTATTTAGACAATAGATCAATAACTTTATTTTTTTATTCTGTTGGAAATATAATAAAATTATATTCTTAATTGTTATATAATTCTGGATATTTAAAAGCTGTTAGTGATTAAATTCTTTGGTGAGAAAGTTGGCAGTTAAAAATTAGTTGCCGGTCTCAATATCATGTGTGGGTTTTCCCCCTTAGTTTAGCCAATGAATGGTAAACGTATATAAACAAGTGTAACCCGAATTCAGATCGGCAACATTTGTCGCGTATAGGTTTAATTATCATTTGACTCTATGAGAAGAGGCAAAAACATTGTTCTTAATAGTATATATATTCAATATAAATATTGTCGTGCAACTTAAATTGCTATAACTGCATTTTTTTAAATTTGTTTTTTTTTCTGTTTTTCCTCTGTATTTTAAAGTTTTTTATAAGACTGTTACCGCAGGCAACACAGGCAACATGGACGTCGCGTCCCTGGAAAAAAAATATTTTGTTAAAAGGTTTCATAGGCTGTGACATGTATGGATAATACTTGCTAAACTTCCCAAGTAATATATAAAATATTGTAATCCTGAATGCTTACACTCAATGGTTACATTCGGTAGGGTAACTATTGTTGCACTTTTTATGACATGTGACAAAAGGAATCGAGTATTAAAAACAAGGAAACGATTCGACATAGATAAAAGTTTTGGCATTGTCCAATCACTAGTTTTTACTTTGTTATTTTGTTATAGAATTTTCCTATAATATAAATTCTACTGTCTGTAGAGTCTAAACGCCTATGTACAACGTTATATTTGTTAAAATTAGAGATAAAATTAGACAGTAGGCATTAGTCATTACAACGTTATATTTGTTAAAATTAGAGATAAAATATAGACAGTAGATATTAGTTAATACAATGTTATATTTTTTTAAAATTAGAGATAAAATATAGACAGTAGACATTAGACAATACTCTATTTTTACTACCCCAGAATCTAGACTCGGTCATTTTTGGTTAAATTGTTTTATTTGAAACTTCAAATGTTGTAATAAGACTATAGGAAGGGAATATAAACAATAACTCTACATAGTCATTTACACGAAACATTTGAATTTCCAGCTCTAATTTCTATTTTACAGGACAACAGAAATTGTGGAATGACTCTGCCCATCGTGTAAGAAGAAGTTCACTCCCCATTGTTACTGCTGATCATGCAACCAGTGAACAGATTCCAGAAATATTTTCAACTATAAACTCTGGAGAGAAGTCGAGATTCGGGGCCCCAGTTTCAAAAATATTGATTCCGGCACTTATACAGTTTGAATCAATGGTACTCAAGTAAGTCAGTGTAATACTTTATTACTCTAATAATTTTCTGTCAGTTACACTTTAAGTTTTAGAAATTCTACTGTCAAAAGGAAACTGAAAAATGGAGAAATTATAAAACGATTATTTCTAAAATATTCAAGTGACAAAGTTTACTGTTACTACTGCAAACTTTTTGAGAATAATTCTGACATTGGACTTGATACTTCTGGATTTAACAGATGGCCAAATATTCATACAAGATTAGAGGAACATGAAAAGTCAAAAAAACATTTGCAATGTACATTCAATTGCTATGAACTGCAGCGAAGATTAAGATTATCTACTGGATTAACTGTTGATACAGTAAATGAAAAATTAATAAGACAAGAAAAAAACGCTGAAAACTAGTCTTCGCGAGATGTGTTGCCTCTGTACAGTTCTTGGCAGAAAGGAGCTTGACATTCCGTGGGTCTCAGGAGCAAATAGGAAATCCACATATTGGCAATTTTCTTGGTGTCATTGAATTGCTAGGAAAATTTGATCCAATGATGCAAGATCATATACAGAAAATTTGATACAGTAATACAGATGATATACAGAAAATTATTAACAAAGACATTCACGACCATTATTTAGACAACATTTAAAATGAAATGATTGATACCTTGGGTCAAGCTGTTCTACAGGAAATTGTTGCTAGAATCTAGTATGCAAAGTATTTTGCAGTAATTCTTGACTGCACGCCTGATATCAGCCATCAGGAACAGATGTCAATGGTGCTAAGATATTTCGCTGATGGTACACACTCAGATGTCAATGGTGCTAAGATATGTCGCTGATGGTACACACTCAGATGTCAATAGTGCTAAGATATGTCCCTGACGGTACACACTCAGATGTCAATGGTGCTTATATATTTCGCTGATGGTACACACTCAGATGTCAATGGTGCTAAGATATTTAGCTGATGGTACACACTCAGATGTCCCTGGAGGAGTTTATGGACATTGTATTATCATAGTTGAGAGCAGCACTGGTGAAAATTTATTCAACGCCCTGAAACTGGAAATGCTGGTACTGGATGTTGAAAACATCAGAGGACAAGGAGCTAATATAAAGGGGCATAATTCTGGTGTACAGGCACGACTCTTGGAAATTCACGAGCTTTCTATACTCCCTGTGGTTGCCATAGTTTTAATCTTGTACTTGGAGATATGACTTAAACTTGTTTAGATGATATGACAATTTTTGTACTGTAGTACAGGATAGGGAAAGCAAGACATACACGTAGGGGCGAAGTGTAGCGAATCCTAACAGGGAAGAAGGGGAGAGGAGTTGACACGAGTCATGGGTTTTGAACCAACATTCCGGGAAAAAAACAACATGTTTGGCATTATTGTTGATTAAAAAAACAACTCGCATCACTTGACTTGATTGATACATGTCAATAAACTGGTCTACATAACTAATTCAATAGACATTTACGCAATGTTTAATAGATCTATTACAATTAATGATACTCTTTCGTAAATTAAATTAACTTGTTTATTATGACAATGTTATGATAGAATAAAATGAGAATTTTGTTTGAAAACAAATAAATGTGTTATATTGTGCCGATTAAAATGTGCGTTAATTTGCAATATTTTTTTTAATTATGCGTTAATTTCGATCAATTCTTTTAACCGAACAGCAGTTCTTCTAAGAATCCATTTATTGATGGTTGAAAACTGTAAGTACTAGTATATACTTCCGGATAAAAAATTTCATACAGACAATTTAGAATATAAGTTTTCTGCTTTCAGCTTTCAGCGACCAACTTCTGTTCGCAAAATCCAGTAGCCAGAAAAGAAACCACAGATTTTTAAAACGTATTTAAAAAAGAAATAACAAAAATTAGACATAGTAAAAATAAAGAGATTATACATGTAGCAGGGTATACCTCTCTAATTTGTGCGAATCTATTGCATGTGAATCTATTAACTATATGTTGCATGTGAATCTATTAACAATATGTTGCATGTGAATCTATTGACTATATGTTGCATGTGAATCTATTGACTATATTTTGCATGTGAATCTATTAACTATATGTTGCATGCGAATCTATTGACTATGTTGTGTGTAAATCTATTGACTATGTTATGTGTAAATCTATTTACTATGTTGTGTGCATGTGAATCTATTTACTAAGTTGTGTGTATGTGAATCTATGAACTGTGTGTTGTATGTGAATATCTTGACTGTGTGATGTGTATGTATTAGGACAAATCCAACATGGACAAAACCTCCACCAACGAACAGAACCCCCACTTTAATTATGTCATCTAATATTTAGCCTCCATTTTTATAAAAATGTAAAATAAAATAGCTGCATGTAAAAAAAAACAAGCAATTTAAGTCTTTTCCGTTTCGGACAAAGGACATTTTAGAGCATTTTCGTGGAAGTAGTGGCTACGGTTACGCCGAACGAAATCCGTATTTTTTTCCGGGTTACAGCCATAGATTTTTGCTCCACGTGTATGGGTTTTGATAAATAGAGAAGGAAGTAATCATGTTGAATAACTGTTACAAAAATAAATAATGATTACGCCCCTTTGATTAGCTTTTATTATTAATATTAAAAATATAAGCAAAAACAGTACCTAAAAAAACTTTTATATTCGGCCCTGAGAGGTCAGATCGCGAAATAAACTTTTGATGTACACTTGGCAGGGCAAGACCTACAAAATGATATATACATCATGGGTCTAGGACTTATGGTTGTTGAGATATAGGGCGCTCCTTTATTATTATAGCTTATATAGTAAAAAACGGTACTTAAAACGCCCCCTTTTTCGGCCCTCAGAGGTCAGATCGCAAAATGGACTTTTGCTGCACACATGGCAGGCCAAGACCTACAAAATGATATATATATATTATGGGTCTAGGACTTATGGTTGTTGAGATCTAGGGTGATGACGGACAGACAGACAGACAGACAAAACGGGGACAATAGAGCATTTTTCTTTCGAAAATGCTCTAAAAATTATAAAATACACATTTTAATTGGATTTTTTTTCTGAGAACCCAAATAAGCCGCAAAAACTCTCATTACGTAATTTTTATATGAAAATAAGGGGAAATTATATGTCTGGAAATTACAATGCTATAGTGAAACAATTACAATGTTGTAGTGATACAATTACAATGTTATAGGGATACAATTACAATGTTATAGTGATACAATTACAATGTTATAGTGATACGATTACAATGTTATAGTGATACAATTAGAATGTTATAGTGATATAATTACAATTTTATAGTGAAACATCGCTAAAGGAACAGCGAGGTCAATCTGTACTACGGTGTCGGGGGAGCCCTTATAATATTTAAAAAAATAAACGTATCTTGTATTGTTTGTGCCCATAAGCCTTTTTTTTTTGCTCCTACTCCCATTATTTCTTTAGTCGAGTCTTCTGACAACATTCATTACAACATTATAAATGTACGCCACAAATTTAAATATGTTATCTGTAGATTACACTGCACTGAATACACTGTACTGAATACACTGTTCTGAATACACTGTACTGATTACACTGTACTGAACACAACCATGATGAAGTTCATGCGCGTACATCTTCTTCTACATAACTTTTAATTTCCATTAAAAAAAATTTGTATTTAATAAATTCCAGTAATCATTTCAATTTCCTTTTGTTTATTTTTAGAAAAATGGAAAGTCTTCATAAGTTGATTGTATCCCATGACTTGCGTCTGGAAGTTTTAGAAAAAGCAATGTTATCTTCTGGACAAAATGAACAGCGACTAGGCAATAAAAACAAACAATCAGAAAGTGAGAAAATAAAGGACATTATTAGATCAGAGGAAATGTTACCTGTGGTAAACACATCTACTTTTACAGAGGTGGTAAGTATGATCAGAAGCTTGAACAGTTGGTTCATAAACTAGTCTCTGGTTTCTATTTACAAAAGGCTGGAGTAAATGTGCTTTCATACGCCCTTTCTGTGGGCCACAGTGGTCAAAAGTCATTCCTTTGTTAGCTTTACATCAACAGGCAGCTTGTCTTACCAGATAAAACAAAAGAAAGTAATAGTTTTAGCTCAATGTCAAGACTGACCGTATCTTTATTCTACCTTTTAATTTTCGCACCAGACACAAATTTTAAAACAAGGTAAAACAAACAGAGTAAGAAACATTGTGTCGAACGCTAAGCCTTTATTTAGGTAAACAAACAACTTAAAAACATGCCTATTGATACTACATGTGGTGACAGATATGATCTCTCAAATCGACAGACATTTCGCTTAGCCCAAGGTTAAGATAATCGTATATATTAGAAGTTTTAGAAGTATCAAGAATAATTGATATCGTCTTAAATTTGGTCTTAATGTTCTTCCAAAAATATATTGGGGGTTCTGTCCGCTAGGGTTTATTTTTCCGCCGGGTGTTTGGTCCGCTTAGGTTTTTGTCCTATTATTGGTGCCCATCTCCTCTCATAGATATTTTCTTACTCTTACTCCTAACCTAATGTATTGACAAGTTTAGTTCAGTTTATTGTAATCACTTCCGCTTTGAATTGTAGCAATAATAAGTTATCTAAATAAATTTATTTCGTCACAAGTCCTTCTGTCTGTTGTAGATCGAAAGTAAGAATCAAGAAATTTGGTTCCAATTTAAAATACTAATGGCTTCCAGTCTGAATTTCTTTTCGATAAATGTAATTAAAAATCTATAGTTTTATCTAGTTTCTATGTTTTTCTTAATATGAGACTTAAAAGTATAAAGTGATAAAAAGTAAAACTAAAAAATAATTTCACTCAAATTGATATTTTTTTTTTACAACAGATAGCATCTTAAAATCGTCAAACGAAAACAACTGTAATAATCTCCAACGATAAAATAGCTGAGTTGGCCTACATCGGATCAAATTTTGTCATTTAATGTTTTTTTTTTAACAAACCTATATTAATACGGTCTTATATTACACTTTTTCCTGGGTACATTAAATCGAACTGTATGACAGTTTTTAATAACATATCAGACGATGTCCGGACGAAAACCCCAGTGGACTAAAACCATAGGGACAAAACCTCCACGGACAAATCCTCTAGTTGAATAATACCTAGATGTACAAATATTAAAAATGCGTATTTTTAGTGGATTTTTTTCTGCAATAGCCTTTCAAGCCGCAGTGGTCAAAGGTCAACCCTTGTTCTAATAGTTTTCTCCACTCGAAACTTCTGTTTACTTATTTATTTAAATGTTTACATGACAAAATTTTTCAACGAATTTTAGTGATAGATTTTGCTTGAAACACAACTTCTAACTGTATGACAGTAAACTGTTCCAAATATCGCACATAAAACTTAACCCGTTAGCTTTCTGTGGTCTACCTTTAATCGATCTGATGATCCATTTCCGATAGCAGTAATGATTCGCAAGACTTGACATATTTGCTGTATAACTTAGAAAAGTTATATGCAATAAGCATCAGTTGTTTTATTCTATTATCACATGTATCTATGTCCATTACTAGACAGTGACAGAAGATGGAAGTGGTGAAACAGAGACAGTCAACTTTGTCACAATACAAACACACAGACCGACTCAAGTGGAAAACTGGAAAGTTCCAGAATACTATGAAATTTTCAGACATCTGACATCTGTGGAGCAAAAGGTGACCTACAAACACATAGCTGTAACAATAAATCTTAATATAATGTATATTATTGAAACCTTAAAGTAACAGATTATATGAACCTTATTGTAACAGATAATATGAACCTCAAAGTAACAGATTATACACACCTTGAAATAACAGATTATATAAACCTTGAAATAACAGATTATATAAACTTTGAAATAACAGATTATATAAACCTTGAAATAACTTTAGCATGACGAGTATTTAGATATCTCATAAAATGTTATCTATAAATACTTTGTCAGGTTCTGGCTTTGGAAAATTATAATGTCATGAGTGACTCCGAATTAAATCGAGTTCGTTCAGAAGTGATTAAGATGGATGACAAGGTTAGTTTACCATTAAACTGTTTAGTTAAAAAATACTGATAATTGACCCTACAGTGTACTATTAGAAACTTTCATAATAACAACATTGATCTTTTAACTTATTAAAGGCAGAACTAAACTTTTGGGTCAATTATGTAGTTTTTAAGTAGTTCATCGAGATAGCATTCTACCCGAAAGGAAAAGATAATTAAATAAACGTATTTTTATGTAAATCTTAATGACCATTTATAACTGTTCTTTATATGCTACCCGCTTTTGTAAAATTTATTATAGTGTCAGTTTTAGAATAAACATAAAAATATGTGTAGGTGACAGAGCTAGACAGAAGGAACAGAAATCTTCAAGTACGCATGTCTATGCATGCTGTTAAACTATCTGAACTTGAATTGTTTAAAAATAAAGCAGAAACGGCGCTCCAAGTTTATCAAGATTCTTATGGAAGAGTTAACACGAGATTAGAGGCATTCAAGGTAATACGTGTGCACATTGTCAACTGTGTGTTCCTATAGTTGTTAACTGTGTGTTCCTATAGTTGTCAACTGTTGTTAACTGTGTGTTCCTATAGTTGTCAACTGTTGTTAACTGTGTGTTCCTATAGTTGTCAACTGTTGTTAACTGTGTGTTCCTATAGTTGTCAACTGTTGTTAACTGTGTTTTCCTATAGCTGTTAACTGTGTGTTCCTGCAGTGCTCGATTTACCGCCGGACTGTCATCCCCGGCTCTGCTTTAATTAATTTCATCCCTGCCAGGGATGACATTTGTCCCCGGCTCTGCACAAAATTTTTTTCATCCTCGGCACTGATTTTTTCTTAAGGTTAGCCTAAAGTAGGGAATTGATTTTATAGTATTACTACAAATATTAGATGAAAAACAGACAAAATCAGCTGATTTGAACTACGCACTATTTCTGCTAAAAATTCTGGAAATAACACTCGTCCGGTTGTTTGCATATAGTTTTATGTAAAGCAAATTGGCCAAAAAAATTCTGAAGAACTTATGTTGTATGGAGATCGTGAAATTATAGAACTTCGCAAATTTTTAAAAATTTGAATCATGTCATACTTCAGCCATAGCACACGGATTTCACATGACAAAGGACGCTGACACAGAACTTAAAGATTTTAATAAGCGATTAGATGTTCTGCCAATATCTAGTGCAGAATGCGAAAGAGGATTCAGTGCAATGGATTTAACTCACACATCTCTTCGCAATGCATTAGAAGTCGAAACCATCAAACATCTGCTGTTTATTAAAATTAAAGGCCCGCCACTTCAATATTTTGATACAAAGTTGTATGCCACAATGTGGTTAAAAGACGGAAGGCATTATGCCTGCGATGTACCTTCTGGCAAACCAACAAAAGAATTACCGTATTTCCCCATGTATAAGCGCCCACCCCCCCCCCCCGAATTTTTGGACTGTGAACTTTTGAAAAAAATATTTTATTAGAGAAACAAGTTATAAAGAAAGAAAATTTAAAAAGAAATAAAGTTCAAGATTCATAATAATCACTCATACGCTCCACCCCCCTACTTTTTGGGCTTGAAAATTTTGGAAAAAAGGGGTGGCTTATACATGGGGAAATACGGTAGTTATGGAACAGCGTCATAATTTGAGACAATTATGAATAATAGAATATTTGATTTCAACAGAGAATAAAAGAAAAATTTGCATTTTTTTGTCAAAGATAAATTCATTATTTGTCCTATTAATGTGCAACTTCAAATTTGTTTGAACCAACGTGAACTATGTTAATTAAGATTCACCAAATTTTCTATTATTTTTGTTGGTTTTGTCTAAGACGCAAATCGAAGACCCTATGAAAATAAATTAGTTACTTTTCCATGTTTTGTAAATTGAAGATCCTTAAAAAAATTGTTGGCATCTCGCCGCCGCTGGGGATGCTGTGGATATCCCCGGCACTGAGAATTGTCATCCCCGGCTCTGCTTTAGATTTTTTCATCCCCGCCGGGGATGACATTTATCCCCGGCTCTGCAAAAATTTTTTTCATCCCCGGCACTGGTTTTTTCTTAAATCGATCACTGGTGTTCCTATAGTTGTCAACTGTGTGTTCCTATAGTTTCAACTGTGTGTTCCTATAGTTGTCAACTGTTGTTAACTATGTGTTCCTATAGTTGTCAACTGTTGTTAACTTTGTGTTCCTATAGTTGTCAACTGAGTGTTCCTATAGTTGTCAACTGTTGTTAACTGTGTGTTCCTATAGTTGTTAACTGTGTGTTCCTATAGTTGTCAACTGTGTGTTCCAATAGTTGTCAACTGTTGTTAACTGTGTGTTCCTATAGTTGTCAACTGTGTGTTCCTATAGTTGTCAACTGTACTCTGTATCTACTTAGAAAGTTAAAGGTATGTTTTTTATTTGCTGTACATGAGGATTCCCCGGGGGAGGGGGTATGGGAGGAATTTGTTTAAATACAGTGGTACAGTTGGATGAACTTAATTTGTATTCAAATCGTTTCAGTTTTAAATCGTTCAATCTTTAAATAATTTTTTTCCTTTTTAGTAAATCATATAGGCCTACAATGAGTTGATCTGTTGCTGATCAACTTAGCTCAATTTTTCTGGGTTTTTTTTCTACTTACGTATAAAATCCGAATATCAGTGAAAGAACTCGATCGAATTCTAAATCATTGAAGCTTCGAATAAGATTTGATGAAAGTTAAAAGATTAATGTATTTGTTGCAATATCTACACAAACTATATTTTCCATATTATGTATTTGTAAAAATAAAAAGCTATGCAAACCCCCTCAGGTGCGGGGCCGGGGTGGTCCCCCACTTTCTACACTCATTAAGGCCACTACTAGGGACAGTCTCGCACTTTTGCCACTCATTAAGGCCGCTACTAGCATATACGTTTTAACGACCTCTGGGTCTTCCATTAAATAGTTTTTTTTCATCAATTCTTATTGGCTAAAGTAAAACATGAAATCATGTTGGAACTGTTTGCTACTAATTCATTTAAAAGCACAGTGAGTCTGTTTTATCCTCTTCAATAAATAAAGTGGTAATGCTGAATGGAGAAAGTTAAGATTTTCTAAAACTTGTGATTGAATGAAAGGACGAGTTTGAGAATGTTTTTTTTATAACGATAACAATCATAATTCCTTAACAACCAATGACTTTATTAATCATAGCATTGTAATAGTAACTGATATACAGAGGCGCAACTAGACAAAACTTTCGGAGGGGGGCAAAAAAATCACTTGTATTAAACATCATGAGATACAACTTACTTACATGTGACTAATTTTGGTCTAATCTTATAATTTTTTTTATTTCGGTGGGGGGGGGGGGCGCAAATGCTCCTTCCTTGTTGCGCCACTGCTGATATATCGTTATTTTTAGTCTCAAATCTCGGCGAGAGCTTCTCTAACGAAAACATAGAAATGACAAGAATCCCGTCATTCGAAGTAGATTTGGGTTGTTACATATACATGTGATGATTTTATATTATGTTTTGAGGATCTTTTTCTTAATACAGCATGCACTTATCAAATAATGTGACACAATAATAAACAATAATTTAAATATAAATAAATGTCAGGACCGCCTGGTTGAAGTCAAGACTGAGCTGCGGGGTGTGACGTCACAATTCACTCGACATGATCAAATCGCCAATGAACTGAGATCAGCTGATTCCTATAAAGCCCATGATATTCAGGTAGGAATCTATACACAGTAGATAATGATATTCAGGTAGGGAACTATACACAGTAGATAATGATATTCAGGTAGGGATTTATACACAGTAGATAATGATATTCAGGTAGGGATCTATACACAGTAGATAATGATATTCAGGTAGGGATCTATACACAGTAAATAATGATATTCAGGTAGGGATCTATACACAGAAGATAATGATATTCAGGTAGGGATCTATACACAGTAGACAATGGAATTCAGGTAGGGATCTATACACAGTAGATAATGGAATTCAAGTGTGTAGCTTATTAATATCTATACAAATTAGATAATGTGATATTCAGATGTGTAGCTACTAGAAGACCTATCTCTATACAGTAACTGATGATGTTCAAATATGTATATATAAACACATTTATAATGCAACTGATTTAACTGACCAATTTATCTAGCATTTACATCTTTCAGGAAATGAGAAAGAGCATCTTTGGTCTGGAAGGCAGACTTACAAGTCTTTACTCTGTGTTGGATCAAAACATTCAAATGATACTTGCTGACATAAAGAATGTAATAGGCAGAATTTGTACATCGAATAAACTTTCATGTTAAAGTGATATCTCTGTGCATTTAAATGATCATTTTGCACTTTTAAATATGTTTATGTGTACATATCTTTTACTTGTGTATAAAATATGTAATTATATGATTAAATTTAGTTTGAACATTCATGAGCAAAAAAAAACTATCCAGGGAAATAAGAGAATAATACTAATTTGTTTTTTTTTTTACTTTATGCAGTTAAAAAAACAAAATTCTACTTTATTCTCTCACTGATCTTCCCGTCTCACTGGACAATACTGTGGGACAAGTCTTAAAGGTTGTGGTCTGTTTAAAGTTGACAGTTGTGCAGTGGCGTAGCGAGCTTAACTCGCTCCCGGGGCACAATACCTTTTTAACGCCCCCCCCCCCCCGCCATTCGAAAACCATATAATTATAACTATGCTGCTTACATATAATTATATGTAAAATATACCATTAGGGGCCACTTTGTGAGTAGCGCCCGAGGCATGATGCTCCCCCTTGCCCCCTCGCTACGCCACTGCACTGCGGTTGTGTTGTTTATTATTATTGATTGATAGACACAGATCAAAATTTGGGTATGAGTAAAATAAATTTTTTCCAAGACTATAATTACATCTCCAGAATTACAGTATTATGTCGTATGTCCCCTTACTGCTTCGTTATTCATTACTTCTTTGGCTAAATTGAATTTGGCTATACTGGCTATATGCTCTACATAATTATATTGGCTACATGGATGTGTTATTTATTTGTACTAATTTGTTACTTCGTCTGTATTGACACCATTGTTTATGTAGACTAAATTTCATGGCCTACTTTGGCTGTATTTATTACATCGCTTAAATTAATAACATTGTCGATGCTGGCTACAGAGGCCGCATGCTCTATTCAGGCAACACTGGGCTTTTTCTAATTATATTAGGCTAAGTTAGTTATGTTGAATAATGTGCATGTATTGGCTATATTAAGTGAATCTCCTATGTTGAATTCTTTGGCGATGTTGACCATATTGGCTATTTTAGTTACACTTAGCTACTTTTAATAACGTTAGACTAAACTTGATATATTGGCTATGCTGCTTACTTTTTGCTGTTTTCAACTACACTTGGCTTTATGGCGTTATGAGCGTTGCTGGCTTTTCATCTACTATAATAACTACATTGGCTATGTTAATAACTTTGATTACAAAATTGATGTTGGTTATGTTATTCCATTGACAATGTTGGCTATTTTAACTGTCCTTCCTATGTTGTCTCTATTAGCAAACTACTATATTTTGGCCAGCGGCCATATTGGAAATTTAGTAAATGCACAACAAAAGTGACAGCAGTAATGAGTTTACTTTGAGATCATGATTTTATTTTCTTCTCATAAGGGAATTCATATTGTTCATTACCGGAAGGATCTTTTGGTTGATAGGAAGGAAAGCATAACTAACTAATAGTGAGTTTTAAAACGATTTAATCACATTGTAGGTAATTATTTCTGAAATCATTAATGATAAAATCATTTCCATCAGGAATATGTGAGAAAAACATTTATTTTTTATGTAACTTCATTTTTTTTATTAATAGAGGTTAACGAGAATTATAATTTTCCAAACAGCTGCAAAAATCTGAAAAATCTTTATACAAATGACAAAAGAAAGTGTAACTAGGTAGGAGCGCCACACACAGATAGCAGTGAATTTATTAGTAACAGCAAAACATGTTCTACATAATACATTTGATTACTGTATATTGCGTAAAATTATATAAATTAGTATTGAAAATAATGCATAAGAATATTTTCTGGAATCAATCATTTTGGTTTCCATTAAATCTTAGGGGAAAATTGTTAATACATGACTGCTTTGGATTACGAAATCATTTCTAGAACTAGTAATGTTGGAAAACGAAGGTTTGATTGTAATTGTTTAAATTATAATCAAATTTGTAATGTCAACTATGTATGTAAATTCTATTAACTTCGTAATATTAAAACCAAACAAAACTATATTACTCTTTGTCTAATACTATGAGTACTTCCTTCATAACCAAAGAACAAATGATGTATCCACATTATTTCTTTTATCATATATAAGGTATTTAATTAAGGACATTTTTTTATTACATTAAACAAGCAATTAAGCCTGTTCCATTCTAGACACAGGACGTGTTAGCGCATTTTCGTGTTATGTATCAGTACATATGTTAGCTTTCTGTAAATATTTGTAAATTTTGGAAATGTTTATAAATTCAATTGTGTAATGCATATATCTGTAAAAAATATTAAAAAGACGTTTCTTTATATTTGAAAAGAATTTATTTTCTATTAAATCTAACTACAAGTGGTTTGTGGTCACTGAAGTAGGACTCGTAATTGAAACACTCTAAAATTGTAGTCATTTAATCGTCCGAAAACTCCGTCAAATGTTGCATAGCTATGATACTTTCAATTAAACTCAGAACCCAAGCTTACTATTTCATTTGATGAGTTTCTTAATAAATAAAAATTAAATATGTATGGCGAATATGTCACAATCTTGTCTAAATCAAGGGAAATTACTGGTGCTAAATATAGTACACAGTAACGGAATTCGGCACCAATTTTAGACCACTTTCCGAAAAGATATAGCTCTGATACTTTCAGTATAGCTCACAACCTAATGACAATGCAATATTCTTACCATTTCATTATGATTTGACGAGTTTCTTAAGTATTTTTCGAAAATAAAATTATTGTGGCTGAAGAAAAAATACTCTACTGCGCAGAACACGTGTGACATCAATCTTGGTGAAACTACGTGCTGCAGTATTTCGCACCAAATGAATGGGTTATTGAACGTAGAAGGTGTAGAATGAGGCCATGAAAATGACATAATTATTAATATAGCTTATATAGTAAAAAAAACTGTAAAAACACTGATGTCCAGCCCTCAGAGGTCAGATCGCAAAATGAACTTTTGATGCACACATGGCAGGCCAAGACCTACAAAATGATATATACATCATGGGTCTAGGACTTATGGTTGCTGAGATATAGGGCGCTCCTTTATTAATATAGCTTATATAGTAAAAAACGGTACTTTATAAGCCCCGTTTTACGGCCCTCAGAGGTCAGATCGCGAAATGAACTTTTGATGTACACTTGTTGAGATCTAGGGTGATGACGGACAGACAGACAGACAGACAAAACGGGGACAAAACTGTTTCGATATGAATTAAATATGTCGAAATATCACAAATTTAATAGTAGTGGACTTATCATCTGCCTTGGCTATAGTAACAGATGCATTCTACACTATATCTGCACTGATGGCGCTTTATGGCGCTTTAGCTCAGGGCTAAAAGCCTAATTGAACTCTACTTAGTCTTAGTGAACACATATGATAAAATACAGGATTACTGTAGGTTTGGCGACACACATGATAAAATACAGGATTACTGTAGGTTTGGCGACACACTTGATAAAATACAGGATTACTGTAGGTTTGGCGACACATATGATAAAAGTAATGTTCTGCTATATCTGAAGGTTTGGCGACACATATGATAAAATACAGGATTACTGTAGGTTTGGCGACACATATGATAAAAGTAATGTTCTGCTATATCTGAAGGTTTGGCGACACATATGATAAAATACAGGATTACTGTAGGTTTGGCGACACACATGATAAAATACAGGATTACTGTAGGCTTGGCGACACACTTGATAAAATACAGGATTACTGTAGGTTTGGCGACACATATGATAAAATACAGTATTACTGTAGGTTTAGCGACACATATGATAAAATACAGGATTACTGTAGGTTTAGCGACACATATGATAAAATACAGGATTACTGTAGGTTTGGCGACACATATGATAAAAGTAATGTTCTGCTATATCTGTGGGCCTGGCGACACATATGATAAAATACAGGATTACTGTAGGCCTGGCGACACATGTAATAAAAGTAATGTTCTGCTATATCTGTAGGTTATAATAGCGCCTACATTTTCTGGCTTGTTTTATTAATGTTGAAATGGCTGCGTCTCGTAAATAATGTCAACAATCTATATGTTAAAGAAACGAAATGTAAATTCTAAATAAAAGGTCAGAAATATTGTATCGTCTGCCTGCTCACTAGAACTACAAAATGCCGGCGCGTGCTCGAGTGTAGCGAAACCCGCGTTTTTATAGTCCAAAAAGTTATATTTTTTACACTTTTCATTTCTATAGAAAAATAATAATGACATTTTTAAAAAATCACCACAATTAAAGGCTTTTTCTGTCGAAGTGTATCAGTAATTTCGGTATTTATGATTACCGGTTATCGGTAATGGGAACCCTAGAAATAAAAGCACTTTTTCCTGGGAAAAGGCGCTAAAAAATTGGGGGAAGAGGATGGCACATTACGGGCGTGTGGCACTCGGACAAAAAACTGGGGGAAGAGGATGGCACATTACGGGCGTGTGGCACTCGGACAAAAAACTGGGGGAAGAGGATGGCACATTACGGGCGTGTGACACTCGGACAAAAAAGTGGGGACCATACGTAAATCCTGCACTGCCTTTAAGGTTCGGGACTGGTTTTTTCGTCTTCAAGAGACACATCATAGTGTGTGTTGTGGCCAATCCTATATTGTTTGGGGTCGATTTTAACGTCGTCAGGAGACCATTGGCGTCACTATGGTGTGTATCACCCAGTGCAGAAAATTCAGGGTGTCACGTCCCCCCCTCCCCACCCTTAAGGCTTCCACTGTGAACAATGGAACACATTTCGACTTTTTCTGCACTAGACCATAGAAAATTCTAAAGTTTGTGAAATACGTCCAATTGGTCCAAAAGTGTTGATGAAATTTAACATCATAAACAACAAATTACTCAGTATAGTTTAACGTGAAAACATTTAATAATTGCAACAACCAACAAAACAAAGCCAAGTTGTTGTTATTTCGACAATAAACTTTATTTAAAATTGTCCTTTCCTTGTCTTTAAAGCTGCAAATCTGTCAATCACTCCATATCAATATCTTTCACCAATTGACTTGTAATAGACAACAGAGCAAGATCAGAAAACCTTGACTGTCCCTTAGTGGATGGCAGGTAATTTATTTATCAGCTTCAGTTTTGAAAAGCTCCTTTCACATGAAGCTACCGACACACATAAAGTGATAAATAATTGCAGGCTCAGGGAGAGTGTTGACAGAGACTCTAGGAAGCCCCGTTTAGCAATGAATTTCAAAACATCAAATACTGACCACTCTTTGGCGTTGTTAAGATCAATATCTGCTGACTTCAGATAACTGCCCAGTCTTGGTATCTCATTTAAAAGCTCTACTTTGGCTTACTCATCATAGAAAATGAGAGCAATCAACATCTGGTCAGGTAAGCTGTCGAGCATAATTCCAAAATACTTTGCAGCCTTTATATCCCTATAGGATCTCCTTCAAATGATGTATCAGGACATTAATAAACTCATTTTGAGTTACAAGTGACAGATAAGATACGGATGTCTTTATTGAACATGTAGATTGTCCTCTTTAATCTCATTTGGTGCTCTTTAAACACCGAGTTATATTCGATAGCATCTCAACCATCTCAAGAATTGTTTTCATTTGCCTAAGCTCCAGCTGATATGCATAGAAGCACCCTGTGCTCCTGCTCTGCATAGTGGCACTCACCCTGTGCTACTGCTATGCATGGTGGCACCCTGTGTTACTGCTCTGCATGGTGTCACCCTGTGTTACCACCCTGCATGGTGGCACCCTAGGCTACAGCTCTTCTGTGCATGGTGTCAACCAGTGGTACTGTTCTGTATGGTGGCACCCTGTGCTACTGCTATGCATGGTGGCATCCTGTGTTGCTGCTCTTCATGGTTGCACCTTGTGCTACTGATCTGCATGGTGTTGGTGGCATCCTGTGTTGCTGCTCTTCATGGTAGCATCTTGTGCTACTGATCTGCATGGTGTCACCCTGTGCTACTGATGTGCATGGTGGCACCCTGTGTTACTGCTCTGCATGGTGGCACCCTGTGTTACTGCTCTGCATGGTGTCACCCTGTGTTACCGCCCTGCATGGTGGCACCCTAGGCTACAGCTCTTCTGTGCATGGTGTTAACCAGTGGTACTGTTCTGTATGGTGGCACCCTGTGTTACTGCTCTCCATGGTTGCACCCTGTGCTACTATTCTACATGGTACTGTTCTGTATGGTGGCACCTTGTGCTACTGCTCTCCATGGTGTCACCCTGTGCTACTGCTCTGCATGGTGGCACCCTGTGCTACTGCTCTCCATGGTGGCGTCCTAGGCTACTGCTCTGCATGGTGGCATCCTAGGCTACTGCTCTGCATGGTGGGACCCTGTGCTACGTTTTATGTTTTTAACTATGATAGGTTATAAAATCCAACGAGACCGAATTATTTCTGAAATGAAATTTAGAATTGTTCATTTTGGTGTCACCCCTATGTGGGTGTCAACAAGTGCGACCTGACTTGTATAGGGTGTGGCCGATTCTGTCATAGTCAGGAGACAGATTTGTGAGTATTGTGGCCCATCCTGCCCACGTTGGGCTGATCCTGTCGTGTACTGAAGGTCACCCCTGCTGTTTGCTGGCCCTCGTTCTGGAAGCTATGAGCCTCTTCTGTAAGGAGCAGATTCTGTAGTATGCAATGATGATCATAAGAGGTGCAATGAGCCGAGGTTCATTCATCGCCCTGTACAATTTCACCAGTGGCTGTGGTGCGTTCTCTCTGCCTGTTAACCCTTTCGACTCCATTAAGATACAGATATATCCGTTGTTTTCTGGATTGTTCATTCTTTCATTCGGTACAGATTTACGTCTTACAGACTGTCACCCTAGTGACTCCGTTACAACACTAGTTAAAATAATATAAAATGCCCTCGCGGGCCGTTATTCTCTGACTCCTTGCCTGACTGATAGAAAAAAAAGGACAAATATTTTGTATTGAATAATATTTTTTGAAGATATGTCTAAAGAATGTTAGGAAACATAACACAGAAAGATAAAATTTTAAAAATGTAACCTACCCCACCCCTGCCTAGTGAGGCATAAGTTCCACTATGGGAACCACTGTTCCAGAGTCATGTAGCTGGCTGAGAACTCTGCCTGCCATCTACTCGACTAACGATCGATTTCTTCCTGTAAATCTTTAAAGCTTGGCAACTGTGAGGTCGATCAGATTATTTGTTTTGTCCTCTAGAACTTAATCGGTAAGTACACAGTAGAACTATCATCTGTACTACAATATATCTCGATATCTATTAGATCATGATAGAAAAATAATTCGTTTTAATAGATATAGCAAATTTTTAAAATGGAACAGGAACGAATTCAATATTTTTAACATTCTGTTCTATTTGCTATCTTAAGATGGTTGTCGTGTTCAACGTTTCTAATTCATGATGCCCGGCTACGTAGATCACACACACATCCCTCTGTTAAGTGGATCATGATATACGAAGTTTAACTGGTGTCTGCTTTATTTATGTCGAGTTTTGAACTGAAGTAATTAGTATAGACTGAAACAACACAGTGCAATGTTCTCTTCTATCAAATGTTAAATTGAAACTACATTTGTATGTGCAATGTTCTCTTCTGTCAAATTGAAACAATATTTTTATGTGCAATGTTCTCTTCTGTCAAATGTTAAATTGAAACTACATGTGTATGTGCAATGTTCTCTTCTGTCAAATTGAAACAATATTTTTATGTGCAATGTTCTCTTCTGTCAAATGTTAAATTGAAACTACAGTTGTATGTGCAATGTTCCCTTCTGTAAAATGTTAAATTGAAACTACAGTTGTATGTGCAATGTTCCTTCTGTAAAATTGAAACTCAGTTTTATGTTCAATGTTCCTTCTGTCAAATTGAAAGTACAGTTTTATGTGCATTATTCCCAACTTTCAAATGTTTAACATCATTGGGTTATATTGTGAAGTTATTGAGTAAGACTGAATATGAATTTTTAGTATCAATCAAGGTCGAAATTTCAAGGTCATAATTTTTTTTTTGGAAATGATAATTTATCTACATATGTGTATGATATAAGGAATCATTTTTTACTTTTCAAAAGGATTGTTTATGTATTTTTTTAAAAATTGAAATCCGCGACAAAATCCTAATTCTTTGTCTCTGACTTCCCTATGGATGTTTTTTTAGTTATGCGAAATGAACAACAATTAAACAGCCCAGGCCTACTTCTTATTTTATAAGATGATATACGTTGTATTTTTAATGCGCTTTTTCTTTATTTGATACATAACTTTATGTATGTGTTAGGGGCCGTTCACATATTATATAACACAAAAATGTCAATTTTACCCCCCCCCCATATAACATTACGTAACACAGTGTGATAAAAAATATAACAAAAATAACAAATTTGCATCCACCCCCTCCCCCGTTATAAAATATGTGAACGGCCTCTTAACAAGGACGGCACAACTTGTGTAAAAGTTACCTCCCATGATTAATTTAATGGGCATTGAAAATTTAAATACATGTACATTTTTTAACCTCCTGAATACCGAGAATCAATGAAAGTGGAATTATCTTGTGAATGTTAAATGTCTTCATTTTTAGTTATTAGACACTCAAAGACAGATTAAATATATCCAACAGAAAAATTCACTTACTGTGTTCATGTTATATCATGTAAACCCCACTGAACACTTTACACATAGATAAGTTATACCAATAAATTCACTTACTGTGTTCATGTTATATCATGTAAACCCCACTGAACACTTTACACATAGATAAGTTATACAAATAAATTCACTTACTGTGTTCATGTTATATCATGTAAACCCCACTGAACACTTTACACATAGATAAGTTATACAAATAAATTCACTTACTGTGTTCACGTTATATCATGTAAACCCCACTGAACACTTTACACATAGATACGTTATATAAATAAATTCACTTACTGTGTTCATGTTATATCATGTAAACCCCACTGAACATTGTACACATAGATAAGTTATACAAATAAATTCACTTACTGTGTTCACGTTATATCATGTAAACCCCACTGAACACTTTACACATAGATACGTTATATAAATAAATTCACTTACTGTGTTCATGTTATATCATGTAAACCCCACTGAACATTGTACACATAGATAAGTTATACAAATAAATTCACTTACTGTGTTCATGTTATATCATGTAAACCCCACTGAACACTTTACACATAGATAAGTTATACAAATAAATTCACTTACTGTGTTCATGTTATATCATGTAAACCCCACTGAACATTTTACACATAGATAAGTTATACAAATAAATTCACTTACTGTGTTCATGTTATATCATGTAAACCCCACTGAACACTTTACACATAGATAAGTTATACAAATAAATTCACTTACTGTGTTCATGTTATATCATGTAAACCCCACTGAACATTTTACACATAGATAAGTTATACAAATAAATTCACTTACTGTGTTCATGTTATATCATGTAAACCCCACTGAACATTGTACACATAGATAAGTTATACAAATGAAAAAATCAATCGATTCAGTTTTAATATTGAATTGAATTCTGTTGATTATAATAATGTATTTTACAACAAAGTTCTGTTGCAGTGTAGCTATAAGCAGTAGTTTGATTGTAAAATAAATATCAAAATATATAATAATTTTCAGCTTCATTAAATTGTAACAGTTTTAATACTGCTTCAATTCCTGCTTGTGTTTAAGTTATTTGGTATTTGAAAACAAGAAAAATAATTTTACAACTTTTGCTAATGCGCATGCCAAAATATTTATCTGCTTACTGGTTTAACCTTTACAGTACCATACTGTTGCCTAAAAAAACTCAAGTACCATGTAAAGGGAGATCACTATAACTAAAAAAATAGAGCAACTGCGAATAAGTGACAGCTTGCCAACATTAAAACGAAATTTAATGTAAAAAAATAATATAAAATAGAAAAATTAATAAGCTTGAAAATGATATAAAATTATGGTTTATTTAAATGAAACACCAAGAACAAAAATTAAATGTTGAAAATATGTGAAATAAAACAACTAGTCTATGGACATTTTTGTATAAAAACAGACATTTTTACAAGTCTAATTTAATCTGGCATGAACCTGTGCAAAACAGAGTTCATCACACAAAAGGGTTTGGCCCAAGGCACACCCAAAAACAGTTTCAGGTCTTTTATTGGATGGGGCCCAGAGGTACTTTTCATTACACTGAAAACATTGCTTTATGCTGCCATGAAGCCGAACATGTTGATGCTCTCCAGATGCAAAGGGCCTTGCCAGGGAACTCTGGCTGTTATCTTTTCCTTACATTCCCTTTCATAAGGCTATGGGCCACTTCAAGCTGAAACATAAAACGAGACAGTGGCTTTGAGTTATGTGGTTGAGGCACACTGTGATAGAGGAGATAAAAATTTCAGACAGCTGTCTCAACCAGGAACCAAATAGAGCATCTCCACAGCTTCTTGATTTTCCTACCAATGGGGTAGTAAGATCTTAACATGTTGGAGTTGTAGACCAGTACAGATTGGGGGATGCTTCATTCTGTTGATCTGCCTCTAGTTCACCTCTGTGTGGTTTCCATCACAGGAGATGCATTTGTGGAGAGCATGGAAATCGGCCTTTTATCTCTCCACCAGCAAGCTACAAGATTTTTTATCTATCTCATCTGGCATTCATTCTTCCCCATTTTACCAGTAAGCTCTTCTGACCAGATTTTGATGCACTGCTGCACAGCAATAGGTGTTGCTCTTCAAAAAGGTCATTAGCCTATTTCACAGAAGAGAAAAAGTTATCAAAATAAAAATGATAAAACACTTTAGCCTAGTCCATGTGATGTTGAAGTGTCTGATTTTCTAGTGTAGAAGTTGAATTTTATATTATGTGAATGTTTGTATTACAGTATCAGGATCATCAAATGTTAACAATTAAATCCCAAAAGAATTATTACAGAAGGTTTACGAAATATCACAATATTGCAGATCATCTATTAGAACGTCAATAACAAATTGCATATGAGTATGTAAATTAATTCTAGTGCCTTATAACCTAAACTCATGCTATAGAATTTAATACTTGTAAAGTCAATTAAACAGGTTTTCATTTATAGAAATTAGAGTATGTTAGAAAGATCTGGATGTTTGTGTTCATGCGCCCAATGTTTTTCGTTTTATAAAAATTAGAAGCTCTTATAAAGTTTATTACCATGTGACCAATTTATTCAGAATTTTTTTCAGGCTCATAGAAATATTATTTTCTGCTTTTTAGTAAGCAAGAAAAACGTTGTTTTTTATAAAGTATTCTTTAATAATATAATTTTTATTTTCTACTTTTTAGTTTTTGATGTCTGGCATTTGAGTATGAGAGGCTAAGTGTAGCATTAAACTACAAGTATGACGCGTCATACTCTTAAAGACCCGTCTCGATCTCTCTTTTTTGAAAGGCGAGAGAAATCCTGCTGATTCGATAGCTCTTTTTAGGCGAGAGAAATTATTGTGTTTGATGCTGTCTCATTCTTTCCATTTCCATCATTGCATCTTCATTGCATGGTGTCTTTCCAGTCAGCTTTTACGATCCACATGAGAAGATGCACATGTGGACTTCCTCGATTCTGAAACTCAATCATAAACCAGAAATCGATGACCTTGCCACCAAGAATACTATCGTCATTCATGATTTTCTTCTTAAAGCTTCGACACGACGAGAGAAATGACGGCTTAAAACAACAGGATACAATTCAATAAGTCATTGGACTTCATTAATGTTTAATTGAGCAGGATCCTCATCAGGTCTTCCATCAGCAATCAATAGAGCCTTGCTCAAGTCTAGCCAATTCAAATCGTTACAGCTTAATATGATGAACCAAGTTGGAGGTCCAAGACAACGAATGAATGAAATTAATTCATTATGAGCTGTTCGCCAATATGATGCCATTCCTCTAAGATTGCTCAAATGTAAATGCAGATCATCAACAACTCGTTCTTGTCCTCTTACAGCTTTGCCACATGCGTTAATTGTTGATTGAATACGGAGATACTCAAACATCAAGAGCGCATTTAACAAATAATCTGTTTTTTGGAAGCGGGAATCTGTGCCAAGAATACATTGTTGGAAGTAGTCCAAAGGCGTTATCTTCACAGGGCGTTCCTCGTTTAAACCATTGACACCATATGGGAAAAGATAAAACCATGAAAACTCCTGTGCCTTTTTCTCACGGATGACATTGACGATGTTATCCTTTGTTTTGCACACAATTCCATTGATATTTCGGCTTTCTTCAAATTCATCACTCACATCTGGCTGTTGATAATCTATTGGAGCCATTATTGATGTTTGCACAGGAACGAATTGGGATGGACTGATTTTCTCAGATACATTTTCCATTGAAACATCTTCATCTACCATCACAATTGAATGTGCTTGAAGATATTGATGTATTGGTACTACGCCTCCTTTGACAATCACATTAATTCCATTAATTGCAAATTGTGTACCAGCTCTCAAATGCACAGTCCGACAGATGATACGCATGTATTCTTCGATGGTGTCACATTCAATAACACACGCCTTTCCATCTTGTGAGCCACTTTGTCCTTTTGGTCCGCATGAATGTGAGTCAGTGAAAAGAATTTTTCTTCATAATGCATCAATCCAAACGAACTTCCAGCGACAACTAAAATTCCAGCATTATATGCTGCAAACAGCAAATTAAAAGCAGAATGAAGACAAATAAAGTTGATTTCGTCATTTTCCCTGTCGCATAAACTTGCAAGAAATGAACCATTTAAGTCATCACAGTCAAGTCCAAAGGCTTTATCATACATCAGCATATCGCGTTTTACTACTTCAAGATTTTTAATTTCCAAGTAGCCATCATTAGGAATTGGAAAGGCATTCTCATGATTAGCAGTCTCCCAATCAATCCATGCATACAAATTGTCTCCTTCAAGCATGTTATTGTTCAAGATATTTGTATCCCATCGGCTAGGTGGCAGAATAGAGGCACAAATCAAATTTGCAACAACCATGGCAAAGCACTGATTTCCTGTGGGACCAGACTGGAAAATCTCATCATTACCTTGATGCCATGTAGCTCGTACAACTCGTGACTAATAGTTGATTCTCATATACGCGCCATAATTCGGAGCAATGATGACTGGTTCCTCGTTGATTAGTTCATCGGTTGGCTCAATTTGTTGATCTGGAATCACTCGGATTACATCTTCAGTATTCATTCGCGCAAAATGATTCACTTGCACTCGGATTGTGTGCAATAAGCCAATGAAGCGCCTTGTAAACGCGACCAGGAACGATGCTGAAATCTCTAGATACATTGACATTTTACAGCGTCTCGGTGACAACTATAATGCCGACATCTGTGCTCGATCGAGGAAGCATCTCAGGTAACCTTTCGCTGACTTCAAATATATCTAGAGCAAATAGAATTGCATGTCCCTTGAATCCATATTGACCAAATCTGCCAGGAAATTTGATGCAACGTAAAAAAAAAAGATTATAATTTCTTCTGTTGTAATACATGTATATATTTTAATAGATGGGCACTTTCTTGTGTTATGGGAAGGGTTGTAAATTAGGCTATATCAGAAAATTGTAAATCAAAACAGTTGTTGAAATTGTTTAAATGCACCCAAACATCATGAAAGAGAGTTGATATTCTCTTTATCTTTGAATAATGGTAGGTCTAGTAGAAATACATTATTCTTATGCCATAAAGTATGGTACTTATTTTCTACTGTCTTGATCAATAATGTATCACCATCATCATATCACTGTCCTTCTGAGTTAACTTTTCTCCTTCTGTTTATTATTTTAAAAATTTACTTCATCATCTCTTACATATTTATCAGAAGAATTTGATAATTCACCAATATACAATGACTTCTCCTCATGAAGTGCTCACAGATGTCATTTAATCAGGTCATCTTTTTTACTGTGAGTGGTCTATGCCTGGCAATTTAAAAAAAAATGCTTTTATTTTTTTTTTAATTTTAATGTTATAACTATTTAGCTATAAATTGTAATACTCTTTTCTCTTAATTGCAGATTGATGACAATGCAATTGAAATAAAATAGACAAGGCAGTACCCGTAGCCACTGCGAATAGACAAATTATTGAAACTATTTACATTGAAATCAGTGCCACTCCAACTCTGCACTATATTAATGTATCAGCACTGGTACTTTGTCTTAGAACTAACTTATTACCAATTTTTACATTTACTCACCGGCGGCAGAACGAAATATTTTAAGGGGGGGCAAGTCATAATTCAAGGGGGGGCTGAGCCCACCCCCCTGAAAATTTAAGGAGGGGCAAGACAAAATATGACCGAAAGACAAATTTTACTCCCTTAATTCAATAATAGAATATAGTAATTCTGTAGCAAGTATTTAATCGATAATATTAAAAAATGGTATATTAAAAAAATGAAAATGAATATTGAGCACTTCTGCCGTCAACTGATTCGTAATGTCAGTTTGTTTACAAATTTAATAGTGAAATTCGATCAGAAAATTACTGATAATTATCATGAATGATGATGACCTTCAAACTGAAACCGGAACGGGAAACTCAATAAACAGAAAGTAATTTATGAAAAGATAATAAATAATTGTATTTTCTTTAAAAATTACATTTGCCGTCATTCGGTAGATGGCAATACTTCTTTAAACTTATAAGACGCATTTGCTCTCTGTATGTTCCCTTAAAACTCAAGATCCAGACCAGCCCCGTAGCCAAAGGGGGGCACTGGGGGCCCGTGCCCCCCCTCGCTAGGTATGGAGTGCCCCCCAGCTTAAAAAAGAAGAAAAGAGGAAAAAATAAAGAAAAAGTAAAGGTGCCCCAAGCTGTGTATTGGTGCCCCCCTGCTTACTTTGACATGGCTATGGGCCTGATCCAGACAACCAAATAACGTGAAATTTGGTACACGTACACAAAATTACATGAGGAATGTTCTTAAACAGGTTTCGTTCCATCATAATGGGTACTTTGATTGTAATTAATTATTTTGGATATCAAAGACATGAAAATTGGCAAACTTTTACCCCGATTTCAGGTTTTACGAACTTCTCTCCCACATAGCTAACTTACTATAAATATGATCGGTACGGGGAACCAAATATCACATTATTTACTACATTATTACATTCGATTCCTTCATCTATAGGAATTGTCATCTTTTGCTACAGTCATGCCTAAGAGAGAGAGAGGGAGGGAGGGAAAGAGGGAGGGAGGGAAAGAGAGGGGGGAGGGAGGGATGGAAAGAGGGAGGGAGGGAGGGATGGAAAGAGGGAGGGAGAGAGAGGAGGGAGGGAGGGAAGGAGGGAGAGAGAGAGGGAGGGAGGGAGAGAGAGGGAGTGGAGAGAGGAACTGCAAAGATGTTGTGTATCACATTGCTTTAAGATAAATGTACCCTTTTATTGCATGCAAATATATCCATTTTTACGCATCTTATTTTAAATCTTAATTAAACGTCAAATTACGCTTCTTAAATAAACAGAAAACCTTATTTTTAACCCGGGCAAAGCCCGATACTTGCAACTAGTTTTAAAATATGCGACAACAACTCTCAATAATGTGATTACTGTAAAATGTAAATTAATTATAATTTCTTTCAAATATTAAATTTAAGAAATAAATCAAATAAATTATGAAAATGAAACATATAAACTAAAATAAATTACAAAGTTAAAAAAGTTAAAATATTAGGGGGGGGGGGGCAGACTGGAAATTTAATGGGGGGCGCCGCCACCCCTTAAAAGTTTTGGGGGGGGGGGGCCTCTGCCCTCCCCTGCTCCGCCGACAGTACCTTTACTTTAGCAAAAAATACATTTTGGTGTATTTATCTAGTAAATTGAATGGGACAAAATGATCGAAATTAGGTTTGTAACTATCGTTAATTAAATATACACATTGATTGTTTTGTTTTGAATGCGCTGTGGCGCTGTACAAACTCAAAAATGTCATGTAAAAAAAACAAATAATATAATGACCTAATTTTAAAACCATTGATGCATTCATAATCCTTAGCATTTAGTTGTATTTAAAATATTTTTAAAGTATTTAAAAAGATCATATATAATATTTAATAGTTGAAGTCGAAACGTACCAGTGAACCCCTCTACAAATTGTTCTCTGCCATCTTGAACTATAAAAAAAATCACAATACATGTACCGGGCAAAATGTAGGTCAAATAAATGGGGAAAATTGTCTAAAAGTTAGCACAGTTGGTTTGAAACATACTTTAGCTCTAGGTAATAAAGTATTGACAGAAAACTAATGTACTTTTGAAGTAATAATTCTAATAGCTATATATTGATGCTATCACTAGGGATCCTTATATCAATATACTTCTATATTTCTATATATTGATGTTATCACTAGCAGTCGTTATATACATATACTTTTATGGACGTTAAAATTATTACTAGCAATATGATTCAATATATTGACTTTTTTTTAGGGTGTACTGTACATTGTACATTTACACCTAAACTTCAGGTTATCGAAATTCTTTCCTGACTACCAGTTTATCGACATTCCGTCTTGACAACGTTAAGCTAACTGTCAGATCCTGTAATCTCAGAGTGGTGTCAGCTAGTAAATTGATATCATCTGTGAAATCGAGGTCAGACAGCCCAACATGCAATACTATTGTTTTTCCAAGGAATGCTACACTGTGAGCTTATCAAGATGAAGTCTATATATATATACATATATTTAGTTTATATGTTTCATTTACATTTTCATAATTCATTTGATTTATTTCTTAAATTTAATATTTGAAAGAAATTATAATTAATTGACATTTTACAGTAATCACATTATTGAGAGTTGTTGTGGCATATTTTAAAACTAGTTGCAAGTACCCGGCTTTGCCCGGGTTTAAAATAATGTTTTCTGTTTATTTAAGAAGCGTAATTTGACGTTTAGTTAAGATTTAAAATAAGACGCGTAAAAAAGGGTTTATTTGCATGCAATATAAGAGTACATTTATCTTAAAGCAATGTGATACACAACATTTTTGGCGGTTCCTCTCTCTCTCCCTCCCCTCCCTCCCTCTCTCTCCCCTCCCTCTCTCTCCCTCTTTCCCTCCCTCCCTCCCTCGCCCTCTCCCTCCCTCCCTCTTTCCCTCCCTCCCTCCCTCCCTCCCTCCCTCCCTCTCTCTCTCTCTCTTAGGCATGACTGTGTCAAAAGATGACAATTTCTATAGATGAAGGAATGGAATGTAATAATGTAGTAAGTAATGTGACATTTGGTTCCCTGTACCGATCATATTTATAGTTAGTTAGCTATGTGGGAGTAAAAGTTTGCCAATTTTCATGTCTTTGATATCCAAAATAATTAATCACAATTAAAGTACCCATTGAGATGGAACGAAACCTGTTTAAGAACATTCCCCATGTAATTTTGTGTACGTGTACCCAGTGGCGCAACCAGCAAAAAATGCTGAGGGGGGGGGGCTCACATATAGAAAAAAGACAGTTTGACAGTCTTTTGTGTAACTTTATAACGTAAACTATGTATTGATGATTTGGCCAGGTGGGTGGCTCAAGCCCCCCCTGCCCCCACCCCTGCCCCTCCCCCTGGTTGCGCCACGGCGTGTACCAAATTTCACGTTATTTGGTTGTCTGGATCTTGAGTTTTAAGGGAACAGACAGACAGACAGCAAATGCGTCTTATAAGTATAGAGAAGTATTGCCATCTACCGAATGACGGCAAATGTAATTTTTAAAGAAAATACAATTATTTATTATCTTTTCATACATTCCTTTTTGTTTATTGAGTTTCCCGTTTCCGGTTTCACAGTCATCATCATTCATGATAATTATCAATATTTTTCTTATCTAATTTCACTATTAGATTTGTAAACAAACTGACATTACGAATCAGTTGACGACAGAAGTGCTCAATGTTCATTATATTTTTAATATACTATTTTTAGAGCATTTTCTAAAAAAAATGCTCTATTGTCCCCGTTTTGTCTGTCTGTCTGTCTGTCATCACCATAGATCTCAACAACCATAAATCCTAGACCCATGATGTATATATCATTTTGTAGGTCTTGGCCTGCCAAGAAATGACTTTTGTCCGTTTCGCGATCTGACCTCTGAGGGCCGTAAAAGGGGGCTTGTAAAGTACCGTTTTTTACTATATAAGCTATATTAATAAAGGAGCGCCCTATATCTCAGCAACCATAAGTCCTAGACCCATGATGTATATATCATTTTTTAGGTCTTGGCCTGCCAAGTGTACATCAAAAGTCCATTTCGCGATCTGACATCTCAGGGCCGAAAAAAAAAAGACTTTCCTAGGTACCGTTTTTGCTTATATTTTAAATATAAATAATAAAAGCTAATCAAAGAGGCGTAATCATTTTTTATTTTTGTAACAGTTATTCAACATGATTACTTCCCTCTCTATTTATCAAAACACGGAAAAAAAATACGGATTTCGTTCGGCGTAACCGGCGAAAATGCTCTAAAATGTCCTTGAATTTTGGTTTGCCCCCCCCCCCTTAAAATATTTCGTTCCGCCGCCGGTGTATGATACACATTCTTTTGTAAGAATTAGCATTGCAGGACGTTTTTGCCTGATACATGTTATTAAAAAAAGAATAATGATACTTTAGTACTATATTTTCATTCTTCACAATAGATAGACGTGTTAAAAAATTGAGATCATTCCCTAATTTAAAAAGCCGAACCTAGAGATATTTGGTGGCCCCGGGGGGACTTGGCCTCTTTGGGGGCCCCTGCATTTTAACATTGAACATCATGACATGAGATAATGAACTTAATATTTAATGTAAAAAATGTTTGGGGGCCCCTAAAGCTGGGGCTAGGGGGACTTTGGAATTTGGACCCCCCCCCCAGTTATACCTCTGAGCGTATTACGATTTTTAACATCTATATCTCTCTAATTCAACTATTACCATCCTCTATACAGATAAAGCAGAAAACCTATTTCATCAACTATTTCTGATGTTTTACTATCCACTAAATTTATCCCACCAATTGAATTACTTGCGATATTACACGTTGTTCGTAATTATACAATACATTTACGTAGTTTTACGTGACCAGTAAACGTATAATATTTTAATAATTATATAATGAATGTCTACTGATGTATTTCAACAACATTTACTCAATCATTATCACCTGCCAAAATATGATTACTTATGCTTTAATTTTCACACGCGCATTACTATAATCATTATTAGAATAATTCTGAAATGATTTATTTGACGTACTGCGTGCAGTTAAAACTTTCATTGACCCCCCTCACGCATAATTCAGCCATCTTACTTTCACATTGAGAATCAGTCTGAGATGTAGAAAATCGCTCAGCATGAGAAACAATACTAAATAAGCAGCGCCACTTCTCTCTCTCTCTCTCTCTCTCTTACCTGTAGTTCCTCACGTAACATTGATTCCACCAGTTTACCAAAGGACATGTATAAGCTAAACCTAAGCTGTGCACATAAAAGTCAGTGAGGCCATATTCGAGTCGACGTGTTCTCAGATAATGTGATCCAAGTTTAGTTTTACTCAGTGGCTGTTGAAAGATGAACACACTACTAATGATTCTGTCATTTATATTCATTATGAACTAAGTTAGTCAGAAGCTACAATTGTGTTTAAATATATTTATTTCACGATACAAGTGTCACTATCGCGATTTATTTGAAAATAATGTTCAATGTCATTTCTAACTATCTTCGATAAATATCAATATTTATCTTTTATTCGTAACACCAGATAAGAAAGATTTATGCTGAATATTATTGAGTAAATATACCAAAAACATCATGGAGTATTGATCAACTTACTACTAATTGTAATAGGCCTGTTGGTATTCGTTTATCTAGTATTATAATTGTTATAAGTTTACTTTTATGTTTACTTATATGTTTATTTATGATGACTGCCTTCAAATTATTATCTACTTTGACATTTTCTTTTCACGCGTAGCTTGAACACAGAATCCACGTTGTGACAGTCTGTAAACAAACAATTTGAAAACCAAACTTCCAAAGTGGCGAGTACAGCACTTCTGTGTAAGAAAGACATGGTATCTGGATGTAAAATTGATTACGTCGCATGGAGCATGTCAGATATTCTGAGACTAACCCTGGCTGCACCGATATCAGTTTATGAACTTTGATTCCTCAACCTACACTCTGGTATCGATTCTTTAGAGAGATAAGGTGTCGCCCTTTGTTTAACAGTATAACATTTTAAAATAAAACCACGATCAAAGACTTGACATTAGAAAGTCTAATGAGGAGGTGAAACATTTGCTGACCTCAATCTGTGATACTGACTGCCTGCTACACTTACAGGCAGGTCATATAATTGTGACTCTACCGGTATTTCTGTATTTGTAATTGGACTTGCTTTTTTTTTCATTAACATCTGTTGACACAAGATAAACAAGTACACACAAAAAGGTAAGTCAACTTTTATTTCATGATTTCTTCGGTACGTGGGAAAAGGGGGGGGGGATTTTCTTTTTTACATTTGATTGGGTTGGTTATCGAAAGTTTAACACACGTTGATGAAATATTGGACGACCCCTTAATGGAAAATATTTTGATGATTTACTGACATAAATAAAAGTGTTCACCTAATCGGCCATCATTATTTCTTCATTCCATGTTTATGTGACTCGCAGTAACAAATCCTGACAGACCTATCACAGTAAAAACTCAATGAACAAAAGGGTGATTTGTTAACTGCACAAATCTAAATGTATATCAGCGAAAAACCTTCACATTACACAAACATATAGAAATATAGATAATGATGATACACCTTACTGTTGACTTCAGACAATCATACTATATACAGCTCACAATACACAATCACAGCTTGACACAGGGCACACTACAACAGGAAAACAGACTGCATAAACCATTGTTCTGATTTTGAAACAATATTAAAAAACTACAATTCATATATAATGATAGAAATTCGACTGGTTCATTCACTACAGCATATTTGCTAAGGTTAGGCTGGTTTCGTTTCAAGTTTAAACCATAACGATCATAACAGTTGTCCTAGAAATGCATGTTTATCTAAACTAAACTGATGCTGGCATGGCAAGAAAAATGGGTTTTAGCACTTGCCAGACCAGCATTATATTGTTTCGCTGATATACATCTAGATTGGCATGTCAGACATGCATCATCCTATTCCAATAAAGATGGTATGACAGGAACATAAACCCTGTCATGCTAGAACTGGTAACGCAAAAGGAAAAAAAAAATAAATAAGAGAAAAAAAACATAGATCACGTGACTCAAAGAACAGGTGTATACCCATAGATATATAAGACAGGTATAAATAAACAGGCCATATATTTTCTTTAAAAAAAATTATTTCTTATATGTTTTGTATAAAGAAAAAAAAGTGACAAAATTTTTTTTTAAATTTATTAAATATATCTTTCCATTTGTCAGAGGACGCTGAATATTATTTTTTATTGTGTTTTCTGGAGAAGTTTTAAGAAAAATCATCGGGAACTATCGTTCCTTTTGTACTTCAGTTCCGGTTTATTGTCTATCTGTTACTATCAGACAAAGCAATATAGTCAAACACAGCCCCGTAGCGTAAAAATTCTACAGCAGGGGCCAGACATTCTACAGCAGGGGCCAGGCCAATAGCAGGGGGGCAGGCAAAACGCACGGGGGGCGGCCCCCCTGGCCCCCCGCACGCTACGGGCCTGGTCAAACATTATCTTGTCTGTGACTACTTTTAGTTACTCACGCCGTCACTTTCCTAGAATTTAGTCATCGATGGGGGGAAAAAATCTTCATTATACATTTAGGCGTATAACTTTGTAAGTTAAATGTATTGAACTTTTTGTTTTTACTATTTTAGAAAGTCTTCATCACAGACAAATTGACCTTGAAAGTCTGGATATTAAAAAACATGTATTACACTTTTTTCCTTATTAGATTCTCAATTTTATACCACTACAGCAGCCATAAGTAAAAATGTAGATATTATAATACGTTCGTCTATAGACTTTAAGGCTGTAATACTGTCAATAAAACTATTCTTGAATGATGTCGGATGTTTTTTTGGGTGAGGGTGTTCAACAATGTCTGGAATGTTGCACTTTCGTATTTGTGGCCCCATCTTTGAATAAAAATTGTTTGGCGGATTCCAAGCGCTAACTGAAACCAATGTACATACACATTTAAGTGGTATAAATCCACTTTCAACCGCCATATTAGAATTTTGAATCCTTATTAGTAGTCCGATTTTAGTGAAAATTGTTCCTCCGCCAAGGTGTAAATGCTCAGGGACAAACATGTACTTAGCGAAGAATACATTGGTAACACAGATTTAAATGCATGTATTACAGCGCCAATTTTCCTTGAAAGCCGCGTCTTTCGATTTTACTATTAAAACCTAATCCTAAAATGATGTGGTATATGATACACAACACATTTTTCAAGTGTTACGTGACATTCTGAATTCCCCCATGCAAAGTTGGGTAATCTGCTGGTGTGAATCAAAGTGTACTATCGTGGAAAACACTATGGCTTATTGTAAAAATCCATACAAAAGACATATACAATCACAAAAATGCACACAGAAAGCATCCATTATTTCAGCTACATACAAAACTTCTCCGTACACAAACAAATCGTTTTTTATCTAATATAATGTTTAACAATGTTGTGCCCAATGTCTCACATCAATCAGTTATTCTCTTTTATAATCTTATTTCATGAAAAGATTTGTACTTAGCTTTTGATGAATGATTTACATTGATTTGTGGTCTTTACTTATTCAAACAAACACCATTAAGAATGTCACAAAGACATCCGCTGTACTAAAGGACGTGCCCTATATATCGGTGATTGTTGGAATAGCGCCCGTCATAGATGAAAATAAATATTGTCTAGTTGTTGTCTAGTTGTTGTCTGGTTGTTGTCCGGTTGTTGCCCGGTTGTTGTCCAGTTGTTGTCCAGTTGTTGTCCAGTTGTTGTCCAGTTGCTGTCCAGTTGCTGTCTTGTTGTTGTCCAGTTGTTGTATAGTTGTTGTCCAGTTGTTGTCTAGTTGTTGTCCAGTTGCTGTCCAGTTGTTGTCTTGTTGTTGTCCAGTTGTTGTATAGTTGTTGTCCAGTTGTTGTCCAGTTGTTGCCTAGTTGTTGTCCATTTGTTGTCCAGTTGTTGTATAGTTGTTGTCTAATTGTTGTCTGGTTATTGTCTAGTTGTTGTCTAGTTGTTGTCCAGTTGTTGCCTAGTTGTTGTCCAGTTGTTGTCTGGTTGTTGTCTAGTTGTTGTCTTGTTGTTGTCTTGTTGTTGTATAGTTGTTGCCCAGTTGTTGTCTGGTTGTCATTAAATGCAGTGACCTGCCCATACGTTTCTTTCAACCTGCTCCTATAGTAAAACAGACGGTAGATAATCCTCTTACCATGTACCTGTACTTGTACTCGTAATGACCCACTGGATATTTTGTACTCTTAAGTCTTACTTGCTATTTAAAACGTGTGTACTTGTAATTACATAATCAACACTTGGGACATCTTAAGTCGGCTTTTTGAACCAATCCTCACCTAAATAGTAATACTTGGTGCTATATGGTACTATATGGTTCTAACCCAGCGATGACAATTACAGTTTTATAAACCTGTTAAAATTAAAGAAAATTGAAATGTGTGTGCATGCTAGTGCCTCCTCATACTTGTATAGTTTGTATTTAAAATATAATTTGTTTTTGTAGATATTATAAAATTTTCCTGGCGTACCAGGTCTGGTTCACGTGCCATGATATTGTCATTCCCAGTGTTAGACTATATAACAAATTTTTCTTGGTTAAGGCAAAATTTCAGAATAACGCTGACTGAAATTCTTCTATTAAATTTAGGACTGAGATTAAAACCAAAAAACTCATTTAATATCAAAGCTTCAGGTGGAGTGCTGTCAACACAATGCTACCGAATTAGGACATACACCTATCCCCCGATTTAAACGGTAGATACGTTCCTGAGAAAAACGTGTAAATCGAAAATTAAAAATTTTCAAGTCAAAACCGTGTAAATCGAAAAGCTTGCAGAAAATGCATAATTTTGCTATTTAACAGATGTGATTTTTTTCAATATTTTTAGGTGTACACAGAAATAAAAATAAAATGCATTGACAGGTTAAAATATGTAATATATTACGCAAACACTATTTTTTTATTTAATTACAATACATTAAACAGGAAAACAAATAATAAAACCAAAGGTGTTTCATTATCCTTCATCATTGTCAGAAATTACTCTCATTCTCTTCGAATTCACTTTCATCACTCGAAGTTATTGTGCCGATTCGATGTTTGAAGCAGAAATATTTACATTCTGAGAGTTGGTAATATAATCGGCATAATATTAACAATTGCTTCGAATTTTTTGTAAGATCTTTGTAAAAACTTTAATTTTATGCGAAGAAATACTGACACAGTGTTCGTGTGCAGCAAGTCAGCAAATAAGTTCGGGATTCCCCGTGAGATCTGTACACAGCGCACGTGTTCAATCACAGTAGCATTTAGTAGAGTGCGATAAAAACAAAAAAAAACTTATTTGGAAAACCGTGTAAAAGCGAAAACGTGTAAAACTAGTACCGAGTAAATCGGGGAATAGGTGTACTTTAATATCTAGCACTTCTCAATGGCCAATATCATTTTATTGTGTGGTGAATATCGATCGATCTCAAAATCTTTATGTAACAAGTCCAATATCAATATATACATCATATCTACATAAGGGGTGTCCAATCCATAGCCCAAAAGAAAAATACTGCCCAAGTCAAGAATGTATGACACCAATCTAGTGATTCGTATTTATAAAGTGTACCATTTACTTTTTTTAAAACCATCAGCTGTACTTATTGTTATGTGTTACACTAATTTAAATTCATGTCAACATGAACAATCAAACTCCCAATGTGACACATCATGAACAATAAAACTACCCAATGTGACACACCATGAACAATCAAACTCCCAGGGTGACACATCATGAACAATAAAACTCCCAATGTGACACATCATGAACAATAAAACTCCCAGGGTGACACATCATGAACAATAAAACTCCCAATGTGACACATCATGAACAATCAAACTCCCAGGGTGACACATCATGAACAATCAAACTCCCAGGGCGACACATCATGAACAATCAAACTCCCAGGGTGACACATCATGAACAATCAAACTCCCAGGGTGACACATCATGAACAATCAAACTCCCAGGGTGACACATCATGAACAATAAAACTCCCAGGGTGACACATCATGAACAATCAAACTCCCGTGGTGACACATCACCCAAGGAACTGGGCGGTTTCGTGTTGTAATAAGTTATAGTGTTTAAGTAAATTACAAGTATACTGGATTTAAAGCAGGAAACATGTTTTTTTTATTTAATGGGAAATATTTTCTTAATTTCGTGTTGGTTGGGGGACGGGTCTCAAATTGTGAGTTAGACCCTAATGGAAAGTGTGAAGATCATAGTTAATTTATAGGAATTGTGTTTGGCATTGTCATAGGGGCTAAAAGACAGCTACGCAGAGGTAAACCTCAGGGCCCCCAAGAGAGGTAATGAAAATACTTGCTCATAAACTGATGGGGATAATTCTTTATAACTGATGGGGATACTTCATTATAAATTGATGGGGATAATTCTTTATAAATTGATAGGGATAATTCTTTATAATTGATGGGGATACTTCATTATAAATTGATGGGGATAATTTGTTATACATTGATGGGGACACTTGCTTCTAAATTGATGGGGATAATTCCTTTTAAATTGATTGGAATAACTTTTTATAAATTGATGGAAATAATCTATATATATAAAAGACAACTTCAAGAACGCCACGCAGGACTATTTATAGATTGTGGAATTCCCAAAGCAAGCAGCATTCAACCACGTTCGACAACTCGCATGTTTCACCAGCCTGCAAGACTATTTATAGATTTGAGGTATTCCCGAATACATACATACATCATCCCAGCAAGCGCGTTGTTTTTTTTATTTCTTTTATAAAACCAGATTATTTTAATTTCTTATATGAGCTTTTGTCCTTTTATTTGGTAAAATATATTAAGCACTATGAGCAGGATGGTGGTGGTATAATACTATTTCATGTATAGACAGCTCCAGTAATTTTTAAAACAGTATTGTTTGGTCGTAATCATATTTTAGTGCTCTTATACGAAACTATTTTATTTATCCCGACACGGTAAATTCTGTATCCGTTTAACCGCGGAAATGAGGGAATGATGAACATAAAATAGATTCTGTCAACTGGTTATTGTAAAAAAAAAAACAAAAAAAAAAAGTAATATTGAACTATTTCCAATTTGAGAAAAAAAATGGTGTATTAATATAGATTACAAACAAATGGTAACGGTTTCAGAAGATGTACGTATTACACAACATCTATCTGTACTGAATAGTGTGGGTACTGTAGGATGAAGGTTATACTAAAAAAACGTAAGCTGGGTTGAGCAAGTCTAAAAAAAAAACACTATAGTATGCTGGGGAAGGGGTGTATTGAGGCAGACACACAGTAAAATGTTGCAAACCAAAAATAAAAAGCAATGCAAATTACCCCCCCCCCCCCCGAAATATGTTTGTTAGAAACTGAATGAAAAAAAAATAAACAATATAATAAAATAAAAATCTGATGGAAGGTACCAGATAGTGACCATAAAGTCTACACATGATAGGTCAAAGTTCAACTTTGCATACCATGTATTTTCTCCGAAGATGTCAGCCTGTTATTTTGTTTGATTGCTTATTTAAAAATATAATTACAGTAATTGTATTGATTGTTAAGGCGGCGTATGTTACGCCGCGGGATGACTAGTTCTTTATAACTTGAAGGGGATAATTCTTTATAACTTGAAGGGGATAATTCTTTATAATTTGATGGGGATAATTCTTTATAAATTGATGGGAATAATTCTTTATAAATTGATTAAGATACTTCATTATAAATTGATGGGGATACTTCATTATAAATTGATGGGGATAATTCTTTATAAATTGATGGGAATCATTCTTTATAACTTGATGGGGATAATTCTTTATAACTTGATGGGGAAAATTCTTTATAACTTGATGGGGATAATTCTTTATAACTTGAAGGGGATAATCCTTTATAACTTGATGGGGATAATTCTTTATAACTTGATGGGGATAATTCTTTATAACTTGATGGGGATAATTCTTTATAAATTGATGGGGATAATTCTTTATAAATTGATGGGAATAATTCTTTATAAATTGATGGGAATAATTCTATATAAATTGATGGGGATATTTCTTTATACATTGATGGGGATACTTCATTATAAATTGATGGGGATACTTCATTATAAATTACTTTTAGCGTACTGTACGCCCCGGAAGTTCACATTTCTTTCAGTTTAGTTTGTTGGCTTTTAAAACACGCAGCCGAATTTATCTCTACAACGTGAACAATGTGTTTTGTAAATTAATGATTTCTCCTACAACTGAAATACTATATTGTAAGTTAGTGAATGTCAGAAATATGTAAGATCTAAAGAAATTGTCACAGTAGACGAATGTCAGAAATATGTAAGATCTAAAGAAAATGTCACTGTAGGTGTGTGTAGACGAATGTCAGAAATATGTAAAATCTAATAAATACAGTGAATCGTCAGTAGTTTTTGAAAAAAATAGTACAATTTTACGTAATTGAAGAGTTACGAGAGACTTTAAGGTAAAAATAAATGTTGGTCAATTACATTAAAAAAAAAAGTCTCATGCATATGTCTAGCACCTGCTAACAATAATATTGACCTACTAACATACTTTAATCATGCCATACACAAATTTAACTCAGTGTTTTTCTTTGATCTGTTCTTCTTAAAATTATGTTCATGCTGATAGAGATTACAAACAGTTAAATAGTCATAAATTGTGAAATTATGAGAACCGTGAATTTCAGTTTTCTAACCATAGATCATTCTTGCATCTACATTTAATATATTTTTCATGTTCCTATCTTTTTTCTACCTAAAAATTGTTCTATTCTGAACCTTTTTTGTATATCATTTATCTTCTTGTTATGTCTATTTATCTGTTACCTACATCATCTATATCTATAAACTAACTTTGATGTGTTTCTATAATTAAACTACGTGATGCAACTCATGTGGTTAACCTTGCATCAGACGTAAATCAGTTTCATTCAACAGACCGATATAGGAATGTGGCTTGAAGAACTGCCAATGTAACAACACATGGCTTGACATGCGCCTTACACACAATTGCAGAATTGGAGGTTTACCTTTTTGTCTCAGTGACGTTAGTCTGACGTCATTGAACGATAGCAATCTCGCCAGCCTCTTGTTACCAACACAGAAATACCATTTTAAAAGTAGTACATGTTAAACTACGAGTTAACAATGCAATATCTAGCAACTATACTCTGGTCTCTGGCTATATTACTTTGATCAAAAATGCCATTGTGACATTCCCCCAGCCCGTAGCGTGTCTGGGGGGGGGCGCTGGGGGGCGGACCCCCACCCTGCTTTTTGTCTGGACCCCTATGCTTTTTTTGCTCTACTTAGTAACATTTTGACTGCCCCCCCCCCCCACTATTGGCCTGGCCTCTGCTGTAAAATTTTCAAGATATGGGGCTGATATTCCTCCTGTTTATAATTTAGTATGAAAGTATTTGAAAGAGGAAGAAATTTAATAATTTTTTTTTTTTTTTTTAAATCCACTTTAATTGAAATGAACTAAAATAATCTCGAAATTCAGATACTGTGAGACAACCAAGTTTATTTTGTTTTTCATTTCTATGCGTATAACTTAAAAGAAATGAGCATGGTTAAATTATATACAACTAGGATTTCTTAATTTTAACATTTTTTTTTAAATGAAATAAAAATGTCCTTTAAAAATAAAGTAAGTATAAAAGAATTGATTATGGCATTTGATCCTGCTTGTCTGAATAAAGTTAATGGATTTTGGTTTCAATGACACCTCATCAAGACGAAAAGTTATATTTGTATCTCATGTCCTATACAGTGTTTTAAATTGTGCGACTGAAAATTTTCAATGGATTTTTCACTCAGCCTCAGTGATACGGATGGCGAGTGGTCGGTATTATCTCATTAATCAAAATAACGTAAGCCGACAAAAAGGACCAATAAAACACTAAAATATGTCTAAATAAAGGTGTCTAGATAAAGATGTCTAAATCTTTCTACGAACAAAACATTTTCTGACGGACTCTTGGCTGCCCACCGCTTTTATAGCAATGCGCAAGAGAATTTTTGAATCACCCAAAAAGCGACAGAACTTTCAAGATAATTTTAAAAATAAAAAAAAAAAGTTTACCAAGGAAAACTCTTGTTTTATATAAAAATAAATAAATAAATAAATAAAACAAAAAAAAAATTAAAATAATAAATGAATAACCATCGCTACCAATGTCTATTCTTCCAGCTATTATCTTATTATTTTCAAATGTTCATAAATTATAGAATGGACCACCTGGTGTTGAACACTTTAGTAAAAGAACAGATTATATTTCAACACTTCACTATAAACACGCTGTTTGTTGTATAAGTATGAGAGGACGCTATTCGCCTGCTTTGAAGTGTAACAAAGGTTAATTGTTAGTTTAACAAAGGTTAATTGTTAGTTTAACAAAGGGTTAATTGTTAGGTCATTCAAGGAGACGTCACGCCTTGCGTGACTTTCTTACCTGTTGATTGTATTATAAACGCCATGCGATCAATACATGTTTTGATCGATTGATAGTATTGTATTTCTCTATAGGTCTATCATAGCTCTCCAAGCTGACCGTTAAATAATTAGGAAATGAATCGCGATCAGTGATGGTCGTTGGTCTTGAATATTGTTTAATCCTCTAAAGAAAAAAATCACCAAAGCACTAGGCGTAGGTTCAATAAAACATAGCATTTAATAATTTATATACAATCAACAACTACAATGGCCTCTACACTACCCTGCCGGCTTCATCATCACAACTCTGCTGTTCTTACGACTCTACACTAAAATACACTACACTACACTACACTACACTACACTACAATACACTGCACTACACTACACTACACTACACTACACTACACTGCCGGCTTCATCATTACAACTCTGCTGATTTTACGTCACACAGTCACTGCTTTCAATAGTAAATTTCAGCGTGCGTTGGTCTAAGGAAATTCCTTATTATCGCGTACTACCGAGGACGGTAAGGGGGGGGGGGAAGGGGGGAGGAGGAGTTATAACGGTATGGCCACCTACTTAGTTTCAGGCGTATATTTATATTTATCAATCCACATGGTTCCATATGACGCACACAACACAACAAGCAATGATCACAATACACAACATATTGTTTGTTTATTTCGTATAAACATTGTGTCCTCAAAAGGGAAAGTAGCTTGATCAGCTACAGTCAATAATTACACAATCTATAAAATTCTCGAACACAAAGACCATATTGTTTCGGGCTTTGGCTGATAAGTAGAGGACAACCCCCCCCCCCCAAATATTGATATCGAATTTATGCCCATATTATTATACTTATATAATCACCTTGACCTTGGGCTAAACGAAATGTCTGTCGATTGGAGAGACCAGGTCTGTCTGTCAAAACATATAGTATCAATAGACGTTTTCCTAAGATGTTTGTTTTACCTAAATAAAGGATTGGCTTTGGACCACTGTGGTTTGTCTTACCTTCTGCTATGAAATGTTTGTTTGGTGCGAGAATTAAAAGGTAGAATAAAGGTACAGTCAGTGTCCTTGGGCTAAAACTATTAATTTTGTTTGTTTTTAGTTTTTACCTGTTGATGTAAAGCTAACAAAGGATTGACTTTTGAGCACTGTGGCTTGAAGGGCTAATGCAGCTTAAAATACGTATTTTAAAATATTTTTACATCCAGGTATAATATATTATAATAAAAATGGGGGCTAAATATTAGATTTTATAATAAAAGTAGGGGTTTGATCTGCTGGGGTATCTGTACGTGGGGGTTTGATCTTCTGGGGGATCTGTACGTGGGGGTTTGGTCTGCTGGCGGTTTAGTTCGAATACTGTGGTGAGTATTTCTAAAATATTGTCATTGGACATCAATTAGAACAGTTTGTATTAAAATGTAAGAATAAAATATATATGATTACAAATTATATACCTATTTAAAATGAAGTGAATATATTTATATATATATATATATATATATATATATATATATATATATATATATATATATATATATATATATAGAGCTGCTGTTCGATTAAAAATTTTAATCGAAATTAACGCATAATTAAAAAAAATTATCGCAAATTAACGCATATTTAATCGAAAAAATACTTTATTTATTAATTGTAACATTTTTAATTCTATCAACATGTCATTTTAAAATAATAACGTGTTGTTATTTTTTCGCACTTACTTGGCCTAAGCAATAGAGTATTAAACCTTTGTGTGTGTGTGTGTGTGTGTGTGTGTGTGTGTGTGTGACGTCTTTGACAAGCCAGACATTGAAATGTTCGACTCATTTTTGACGCGAGCAAAAGCATCCTTGTTCATTTGTTCTCAGTCTCACATGTGGGTCGCGACTTGTTATAAAGTGTGTCGTCAACAGAAAGAACAGAAGATGAAAAATGAAAGCCGACCGATAACTTCAAAGAGTGTCATTTTACACAATATTGTTTTATTAATATAACTGACAGACCGATAAAAAAATTCTTTTTTGTTGTTCACTAAAACATTGAACAAATAGTTGATAGTAAGAACGTAAATGAATGAAAGAGTATAAGAATAACTTCAAAAGAAGATTAAAAGTAAATTTGTCCTTCAACTCGCCGACTGTGGTAGATGACGTCACTTACCAACCACAAGTTACAATATTTCAAAGCCATGACACTTGTCAATCAAACTATAACACGTGCAGATGTTCATTAATTGCATCATTCAGGGTAATAAGTTTGAATTAAGAAATGGCAATCCTATTGTTTCAAGGTCATATAGATGATATGATTTTATTTAAACGTGACACTGTGTTCGAGTTTTTTTCTTCCTTTTTTTTTTAAATCTCGTCTGATCTGGTTATAGAATTGGGCTGATTTTTTTTTATTTTATCTGCAACTCTGAAATAAAACCATTTGGGTAAAATTTAACGCAATTAGGTGTTTGTATTAAAAAATGTAATCGCATATTTTTAACGCATTAATTACGCTTTAATTGCAGTAAATCAACAGCCATATATAAAATTTAACTCAGTATCACAATAATTATGAAAAATACAACCACTGTCTCGGGTACAGATGTTGTAGCAAGATGTTATACTATCAAAATACGATACAAAATTATGCGCAAAAAAAAATGATGATACAAAATTTCTAGCATCTCGTTATTTTGGTCTAATTATAAACGGGTTCATTATACCTTCAACAATACACTATAGTACCTCCACCAATACACTACAGTATATAATGTAAACTAGTGAATGAAAGTTTTCTCTTTTTACATCAACCGGTAAGGGAGCAGGAGGTTTACTTGTCGAAGGGCTAAATAACCAAAACATCTTCATCATATATTACAAGTGGTGCTTCAGTCGACATACCTGGGGGTGAGGGTATGTGCGAATTGCGGCAGGGTGGGTGTGGTAGATCTACTTAATAAGTGGACGGAACTTAAACTTCAAATGGTGAAATTCTTTTATTTATCATTTTGGTGAACTTTTCGCATTTAGTCAAATTAACGCATTTAAGTGTTGCGTTAAAAATTTTAATCGCAATTTTTTTTGACGCGTTAATCGCTAATTAACGCAGTTTAATCAGCAGCCCTAATATATATATATATATATATATATATATATATATATATATATATATATATATATATTAGGGTGGGTCAAAAAATTTTTTTTTCTTGAAACATTATTAAAAAGTTGTTACATCATGGTAGTACATGAAATATGTACAAATATTTGAAAACTACATAGTTTTACTACTCCCAACTTTTGTTCGAAATTTTTAACTATATTTACTGTGAGTTTTTTGTGACTGAACATGTTAAATTTGTGACCTAGGTTATTCAAAAAAGAAATGATATGCATATAAAATTGATCTAAAAATTTTTTGTTCTGCAATATAATTAATTCATAGTTATTATTGTCATGTTTTAGTATCTAAAACTGTTAATATATATATATATATATATATATATATATATATATATATATATATATATATATATATTATTAGACATAGTGCATTTTTTTCCGCCCCGTATCCCCTTGAATTAAAAGTTGGAAGTGGAAGACATTATCTGATTTTTACAAATTTTACATTTTTACAATCAGTAGGACCATAGGCAACTTTTTGAATATGTTTCAAATTCCCAACTTCAAAAAATTTTTTTGACCCACCCCTAATATATATATACATATATATATATATATATATATATATATATATATATATATATATATATATATATATATATATATATATATATATATCAGCGGTTATTGCTAGATTGGTTGTTTACCATCAAATAAAAGGGGGTAAACTATGTAAATTATTTAAGGTAAGGATGGCTATTCTCCCCTGTGCCGAATCCGTTCAAGGACCAATTAATTCATGTATTAACTAGTAAGAACAATGATCTCAGTACGTCAGACAAATCAGTAAGGACTCCAACGGCAGCCATCACCAAAAATGTTAAAATGTATGCGAGAATACATACTACTAATGTGAACTTTACTGGGTGGTCGCAAAAAACCATGCAGGTTTCATAGTGGCGAGCGAATATCACAAGTTTGAGAACCAGGAGTGGACTGAGTTGTGAATATAGAATGGAAGACATAATTTCCTACAAGAGAATAGTTTCATTCTTTAGATTGTATTACATAATTATAATATTGATCAAATGTAAATTAAAAACAAATTGTGTTTATTGTTAGAAAAATTGTCACAAAAGATGTATTTCAGACACATGAAGGATTAACTAGTGAATTGTAATAATTGGTTTATGGCAAAAAGTCGTACAATATCACGTGATTGTATAGATGAAAAATAGAAATATTACATTAAAAAATTGTCTACAAGTCTGTAACTAGTTTTTTTTTTTAAATTCTATAAAAAAAATTTTCCGCGACTAAATATCGTTCTCCGCTTTTTATGAAAAATATTTAAAATGCTTTAAATCTAAAAATAAAAGTACACACGATGGACGAAATGACATTTTCGTGGATACACATTTGGGCTTGAAATCAGAATGGTTTATGGAAAACCTACGCAGTTTAAAACAAGCAAAAATTAAGCCTGTAAAAACAGGACGTTTTAGAGCATTTTCATGTATAAATAGAGAGGGAAGTAAGTCATGTTTAATAACTGTTACAAAAATAAATAATGATTACGCCCCTTTGTTTAGCTTATAATCTATATATAATATATAAGCCCCTTAGGAACCCTGAAGCCCGGCCCTGAGAGGTCATATCACGAAATGGACTTTTGATGTACACATGGCAGGCCAAGACCTACAAAATGATATATACATCATGGGTCTAGGACTTGTGGTTGCTGAGATATAGGGCGCTCCTTTGTTAATATAGCTTATATAGTACAAAAGGTACTTAATAAGCCCCCTTTTTCCGCCCTCAGAGGTCAGATCGCAAAATGGACTTTTGATGCACACATGGCAGGCCAAGACCTACAAAATGATATATACATCATGGGTCTAGGACTTACGGTTGTTGAGATCTAGGGTGATGACGGACAGACAGACAGACAGACAAAACGGGGACAATAGAGCATTTTTTTTTCGAAAATGCTCTAAAAAAGGATAGGCGCGGCATATCCATACCACTGTGGGGCATTTGCAGTGCCGGATTAAGCCATCTTGGATCCCTAGGCACAAACCCACACGGGTGCCCCATTCTGCCCCGAGCCCCCGATCCTCCACTGACCGCTGATATGCTCAATGTTATACGTAATACTAATTTTGATGAAAGAAAATTGTAGCGAATATATGAGTGTAACTGTTGTTCAGTACATAAATTATTGTTCAGATATTCAGGATATTCATTTAATAGTCATTCACAACACTCAATGCTGGATTTACGTCAAAGCTACACAAGTTATAGTTTAGAGCCACCACTTTCTTGGAGGTCCCCAAATAATTGTCAGAATGAGCAATTGACATATATACTTAAATATTTGGTACTGACATAATATCTAGATTTATACATAGCCCTATATCTCAAAGAGCTTAGGGCCTAAGCAACTCTAAATCCGGCCCTGACAATACTGAGATGTTTGTGATACATCGATCAAACAAGAAAATCTAACTGCTATATCTTTATACACCTGTCCTTGTCTACTCATCTATGTCTCAAGTTTGTCAACAATGGCGAAGAAAGCAGATACACGAAACTTGTCTCTGGCATTCAAAGATACCCCAGGGGCATCACAATAAATGACCAGTCTTTCGTTTACGATTACGGGATCGAAATTGACTTTAAATCCACACCTGTTGTTATTATTTTTGCAGCTTCTTCAAATCTTTCATATGTTAAGTAGTTCTAAGTCGTTGTACAGTCATTTAATGTCTCGTCGACAAATTAGGGCTATTCACAATTGTTTTCACTAGAAGGCTAAAACAGAAGTGCGTTTGTCGCATTAGTGCGTTAGTGCGATTCAATACTACATTTGCGATTTGCTTATGTCATGTTGTTTACGTGTGGCTACCGGACAATATACACAACTTTCTTGAGGACCTGTGGTGCCCTCCCAAATGCTTGGTGCCCTAGGCTCGTACTTTGTTTGCCTAATGGTAAATCCAGGCCTGGGCTTTAGGTTACCATTTCGGGACGCCAGGACAACTAATGCAGTTCTGGGATGTGTCCCTGGTGACTACTAGTATAGTAGCCCCTCCCCACCGGGCCATGCATTAAGACACCACTGGCCTATACCAATACATTCCATTGTTTAACGAAATCCGCTATTACTTACTCAGAATGATATAAAATGACGCATTCTTTTCTCTTCCAAATCAGATAGGCCTGCAACAATGACGTTGGCGAATAATTCTTCCAATGATCCTGTTTCAAGTAATGATGGAGGTGATTCTGATGTGAATGAATTATGTAAGTACTGGTCTACAACATAGGTCAAATAGTTAATAAATACTGCCCCACTGCTCTTATTCTCTCACCCCCCCCCCGAATATAACGAAAAAAGTCAATTGCTAATTTAAAATACCTAAGCCTTGAGCAAGGACTATATACCTAGGCTTATATACGTAAGCCTTGAACTAGGCTATATACCTAGACTTAAATACCTAAGCCTATATCTAGGACTATATATCTATACTTATATACCTAAGCCTATATCTAGGACTATATATAGAGGCTTATATACCTATGCATCTATACATAGGCCTCTATAGGTGAAAGTGAGGTGAAATGGGCCAACAAATTTACTTTTGTGAAAACGTTGGTCTAGTTTATAGAAATATGCAGCTCCTCCAGAAATTGCTAGTTTTCATTTAGAAAGTATAATTCCACAAGACATATGTGTGGAAAAATGGGACAGCGTTAGGGGTGAAATGGGCCATCATGGTGAAAATTCAGTATATTATTACAAAGGTGTTTTTTATTCTTTATTTCTTTTTTTTTAATTATTGAAATATATAAAACAAACATTATAAATATGATTACAAAACATATTTTAAACATATAGTTTATTTACCGTGGTTTTTAAGTCGAACTGATAAATTAACTTCAATAAAAAATAAGCACCCTTTGTTGTAGCTATTTCTGGAATGTCTTTTCTGTCCAGCATATATTTAATGTAAGTAAAGGGTATCAAAGCAATATCAATATCTTCAACATTTCGCTTTATGAACTTACCTGTAACATTCCCACTCTTACTTAAAATTCAATTTCTACACCACCATCCTCAACATCTTTTCTCTCCAGACCAACTTAAAACAGAACTTACTTTTTACACCATACTCACAAAATACACTATCATCTGCAATGATCTGTTGTAACTTGTTCTACACCACATATTATATACTAGTTGCAAGTACCCGGCTTTGCCCGGGTTTAAAATAAGGTTTTCTGTTTACCTTTTGTTTTCTCCCTACCCCCTCTCTCCCTTCCTCTCTCTCCCTCCCTCCCCCTCTCTCTCCCTCTTTACCCCCTCTCTCCCTTTCTCTTTTCCTCCCTCCCATTCTCCCTCCCTCTCCTTCCCTCCCTACTCTCCCATCTCCCTCTCTCTCCCTATCTCCCTCCCTCCTTCTCTCACCCCCGTCCCCCTCTCTCCACCTTCCTCCTCCCCCTCTCTCCCTCCCTGCCCCCTCTCTCTTTATCTCTCACTCCCTCCCATTTCTCCCATCCTCTCTCTCCTTCCCTCCCCTTTCTCTTCCTCCCTACCCCTCTCCCCTCCCTCCTTTCTACCTCACTCTCCCCTCCCTCTCTCCCCCTCTTCCTCTCTCTCCCCCCTCCCTTATTTCCTCTCTCTCCCTCCCTGCCCCCTCTCTCTTTATCTCTCCCTATCTCCCTTTCTTTATCTCTCTCCCTTCCACTCTCTCTCTCCCACCCCCTACTCCCTCCCTTCCTTTCTCTTTCCTTTCCTCCCTTTCTCTCTCCAACCGTCTCTCTCCCTCCCTCCCCCTTTATCTCCCTCCCTACCACCTCTCTCCCTCCCTCCCTTTCCCTCCCTCCTTCTCTCCCCCTCCCCTTTCTCCCTCCTTCCCTCTCCCTCCTTCCCTCTCCCTCCCTGCCCTCCTCTCTCTGTACAATTAAACGTCAAATTACGCTTCTTAAATAAACAGAAAACGGGCAAAGCCGGGTACTTGCAGCATGAAAAAAAAACAACAATATTTTATTTTTTTTCCGTCCCTAACCCTTTCTTCTCCGTCCGTTCAATTACACATTCACTTGGTACGCGAATACAGGGAATGCCCTGTGCATTGATACAAATTGAATGCAATAACATTTAAAGCACCCGCGCGCAAGTTCATCATCGGGAAATGACGTCACAGAGGATTTTTATTTCTAGTGAAGGCGATCCAATTCCGTGAATACTTTATTATAGTAAAATACTAAAATATTTAATTACAATTAAACTACCCATTGAGATTGTATTAATAATGTTAATAATGTCACAGACACATTTTAATTAACGTATTTCGGTTTATTAAAGTGCACCTTTAATTTTAATCTTCTGAATACATAAAACGATAGGTAAATAGATATGACTACTGATTTCACCATGTTTACAATTGGAGTTTCCGGAAGTTACCCCTCTTTTAAAAATGTATCATCAGGAAATGACGTCACAGAAGAGTTTTATTTATGGCGCCGTTGAGATTACTTTTAATATAGTAAAATACTAAAATAAAAATAATTTATTACAATTAAACTACCCATCGAGATGAAACGAAACATGTCCTATAACCTTCCCCATGTAATTATGTGTACGTGTACCAAATTTCACGTTATTTGGTTGTCTGGATCTTGAGTTATAAGGGAACCGACAGACAGACAGACAGACAGACAGCAAATGCGGCTTATAAGTATAGAGATTATTGTATATTATGTAATGTATATTATATATTATATTAAATCTGTGTTCTTCACCTTTTAAATAATCCATCGTGTTAAATCCTCAGATTCTGAAGTCTCTTCATCACTAAGTTTATTAAGTTCAGTGTCCTTGTCTAAATCACTGCCATCTTTGAAAAGTTTCTTTGTTAAGTTGCTTTGCTTCTTACTCAGTTATAGCTGCAGCTTTTAAAATGCAGGATTTGAAGCTGCAATAATAGATTGTCCTTTTTTTTCTTTTATTATTTTTTAAGAGTTTTCTCTTAATAGTTGGCGAGAGACGAATTCTTGCCTTACAGGTACAAATTAGGCAAAGCCAATATACCAGAATGATGTGCAACTAAATACTTACCGTTTCAACACACACACATATTTTTTCCATAAAGTTTATGATTAAAGAGAAAAGGAAAACACAAAAAGTTAAAGTCTAAATAAATAATGAACAAAATAGATCACTTACCAAATATCTAGCCAAGCTGTATAAAAGTTAAAAAACGACAAACGTGTTCTTCAAAAATTTACTTTTTGACTGCTGAGAATTTAAACTTTCAAGACTTCAAACAGAAGATTGACTTGGTTGAAGTGTTTTTTTACACCAAAAGAGAGGGAAAGGATGGTCATGTGATAAAGCGCTCGACTATCAATCTGAGGATCACTGGTTCGATCTTTGGTATGGAACAGTGGATATTTCACGTCATGGCTAAAGTCCCCGCTATGTCTCCAGTGGTGCATCAATGGCCAGTGCTCTGTCAGCTATGGTGGGGATGAAAGAAGGGCATCAAAAAAACCGACCCATTATTGGTTTATAGTCTATAAGAGATTTCATCTTAACAGGACTTCACTCACACACTAAATGACGCCAAAATAATTTGTGATCATGGGGGAGGGTCTTTTCTACCCCCTGTCTATCATCTCAGACAGAGCATACATTACGTAACTGATGTAATAAAACAAGCATAACATGTAGACTATATGCAATGATTTCCCTGTTTTGTGTGCTGTCTTTTCATATAGTGTGTTGTTGAATTTTTCACTGTGAGACATGACTTAGGTAAATAAACTGCTGTAGTTTTTCACTGTTTGAATGTATCAATTTGTCGATGAGTAAATATTCAAACCAAAAATGAACTATTTGAATGGTAAATAAAATACGTTTCACTGTTTATAGATTTTTTTTGGTTTCTTATTATGATGTCACTAGAGATTGCAAAATATAAAACAAAATAGTATCGCAAAACATGTCTTATATTCAAATACTTATTTTATCGTTTTCAGTAATTACTCACCAAGAAAATGAGAGGTCTTTTACAGAAATGGAAAAATCAACAATTTCACTGGAAGGCAAAGCGTTTTCTTCTTCTACTCCATTACATGAAAGTAATACTACATCAGCGAGCAGCATCGTCATTGAAGATGGCACTGTTAAAGTAAGGAGAAAATTGGGTTTAATGTCTGGAACTGCTCTCATTGTTGGAACTATGATAGGTACAACTACGACCTGTATATTTTTAATTACTTTACAATCAAATATATGTATAAGATATCTTACATATTATACTCTATATGTCTATTTTCCATCTGTCTATCTAGATAAATAAACAAATTTATTTTTTACGTCTCCTATATGCTAATTTTAGTCATTGTTTTTTGTAAAATGTTAAAATATATTTAAATACAGTAGGATTTTTCAGAAAACGAAATGGCCATTCTAAAAATGGAAGTCCCAAAATTATTTTATTATTATTTGTTGTCATAAATATTTTCAATTTTTTTTTACAGGTTCTGGTATCTTCATATCTCCTAAAGGTGTTATTGCAGGAACAGGATCAGTAGCATTAAGTCTTATAGTCTGGGTTGTTTGTGGTTTCATTTCATTGTTTGGTAAGTGTTACAGACTATATTTATACGTCTTCTAAAATTTTTAACAGTACTCGTTATTATTTTGCAAAAAATTTGATTGATAAGTTGTTTCTGTAATTGACCTTAAATTTATTTTTAATAAGGACATGTATCAGCAGTGTTTAGTTTAGTAATATTTCACTGGTGCTATAATTTTGATTTTAAGGATTTCTTAAAATGATACTTTAGTAATGTTGCTGAATAATTTAAAAAAAAATCATCAAATAAATAATAACAGTTTCAAAAGTGTGTTTTTAAGGAATATACATTTGTGATGTATATTTTGTTTACTTCAACATTTGATACTAAAATTCACTTTTATCCCCAGTACTCTCTAACAAGTCTGTTCTTTTTATTTTATTAGGACCACACATCTCTCTATCTTTATATTATGATGTGTATTCTTCTGTAGCTAAGAACTTATATTTTTCTTTATCTGTTTTTGTTTGCAAGTTGTTCAGTTTTGTTAAGAGGGAGTCGTCCTGTTGGCTCCCTCGATTTAATTAAATAGATTCTTCATTTTTTACTGTGCAGGTTTAAACCAGTGGCCATTATCTATGGAATAAGGCCATATCAAGATGTTGCCCGCCATTCCAGTCAAGCTGTTTCTGACTTGTGTTTGGCTAATGGGCAAATGGAAGAGGCTAAGGCCTCGTCTTCCTCTTCCTTCATGTGCTCAAAACCCCTTTTACAAAAAGGGAAAAATAATTCTGTGTAAGTACACGCCCATTTATGAACATCACAAAATATGCAATTCTTGCAGGACAGACTGAAGTTATGAGCATAGTCTTATTTGAACTAAAATCAATGATTTGAACAATTTGTTTGTCTCTGATTTTATCAAATTTAAATAAGCACAAAATGGGCGTGTCATAGCATAAATCATATTATGGCCTTCGTTAAGATCTAATAGCTACAAATTATATTATGGCCAGCATGAAGTTCTAAAAGGTACAAATTATATTATGGCCTTCATGAAGTTCTAATAGCTACAATTTATATGATGGTCTGCGTGACGTCTAAAAGCCACAAATTATATTATGGCCTTCCTGAAGTTCTAATAGCTAAAAATTTTGAACTCTATTGACTAATTATGTTTTATCATTTATTATATATATTAAAAAATTATTGAAATAAAAATAAAAATATATAGTTAAAAAAAAGTTAATGTATATTTTTTAGCATTGGACATTAATGTACTAATTTACGTAAGGTATATGAACCTTTATTAATTAATTATTTCATTAAATTTAAGTTATTGTATAAAGTGAAATTAATTTACAATGATAACAATTCCAAAATAAACATATTTAAAAAATGTAAAGCTGTTGAAATAATTTTTAAATTCAGATAAAATAAAATTGTACAGCTGGCCAATATCTGGCATCACAGTAAACACGTTATTTGTACATATAAAAATTGATTTGGTTTATTAAAGCTTTCTTAAAATATAAAAGCTATCTGCCCAATTAATCTGTAGTAATTAATAATGGGATGATTCATCGGAATAGCAAATCGAAAGAATCAGTATTTTTTGCTGGAATCAATAAGCCCAGGAGTGGGCAAACTTTTTCTATGGAGGGCTACATTGAAAACATGATTGCTATCGGCGGGCCGCATATATATTACACATGTACATTACATTTTAAACTATATCGATTGCTAAATTGGTAATAAGACTTTACTATTCATAATTATTTCAACAAACGTGTATTGTTATCTGTCATCATAATTATGAAAACGAAAGAACTTACTCTACATACAACCTGACCACAGAGTACAATTATAATTAATGAGAAGTATGTAAGTGTTCACAATTTCGGATGTTCTTGAACTATGGAACCAGTTTACTGTTTGTGATATTCATGACAGCATGTAAATCGCAGTCAGTCAACATCAATCTGTTCTTAGACTTATTTATTTTCATACAAGAAAACCTTTGCTCCCAAATGTATGTGGACCCAAATAGTGACAAAAACTTGGCAGCTGAGTGTTTTAGGTGTGGAAATGCCGCTGCTCTTAAACATCCTTAAAATTCCAGCAAAATAAATGACTTGAGCTTCTCCTTCAAGATATAATCTGCTTGTAGGTCAAGCAGCTTTAATATTCTGGAGAAATAAAACCAATTTAATATCCCTAGATTCGACGAATCAAATAGTCGGGATCAATTTTCAAAATATAGCTAAAATTAACATAGACATAGGATCACAATATGTACATGCAAACGGACCGCATACTATACTCTGACGGGCCGCATGCGGCCCGCGGGCCGTAGTTTTCCCACCCCTGAATTAGCCTAATTTTCAATTCTAAAAATGTTGATTGACATCATTTTTAATAGCATACACGGTGACAAACCCTTACATGCATGGTGACAAAGTATTACATACATGGTGGCAAACCATTAAATACGTGGTGGCAAACCATTACATACATGGTGGCAAACCATTACATAAATGGTGGCAAACCATTGCATACATGGTGGCAAACCATTACATACATGGTGGCATACCATAACATACGTGGTGGCAAACCATTACGTACATGGTAGCAAACCATTACGAAATGGTATCAAACCATTACATACATTGTGGTAAACCATTACATATATGGTGGCATACCATAACATACGTGGTGGCAAACCATTACGTACATGGTAGCAAGCCATTACGTACATGGTAGCAAACCATTACATACATTATGGCAAACCATTACATACGTGATGGCACACGTTTCTAGCCATTTGTTGGCTTTTTTGGTGAAATGTGTGGAATATTCTGTGCACATTGCGATGTGCTAACATCATAACATCCTCAAGTCTAGTGTGACTTCAATATATTTACTCACATACATATTACGACATAAAATGACTTAAATGCACATCATGATAACAAATAGTGCAATATCTCTTTCTTACACAGTACTTAGAAATTATCTTGCTTTGACTTTGAGCTAATGAAGCCCCCCCACCCATTGTCTGGCATTCAGCATTACCAATATAATGCATGGGCACATATAATATTTGTGCACATGATTTCTTTTTAATCATGCTTGTATCCACCTGACGCCATTTGTTATCGTTTAGGTGAAATGTGTTGTTATGACTTTCTATCTAAGGTAGGCACTCAATGACATTCGGGTTCGTTTTTTGAATAAATAAGATTTATTCACAGTCGACACTGAGCAGGTTTTAATAGTCCATAATAAGACTATATTTCCTGTCAACAGATGTGTCACATGTGTAGTGAGTAGTGTATGTATATCCAGTCAAAGGCATTATTATACCAGGCGACTGCCAAGGGGTTACAAATTATAGGAACTCCCAGAATGGAACTTTTTTTTATCCACCAAGCATTTAAAAAATGAATGTAAATGAAGTGATGTCATTTTTCTTCTGAGGAAAAATGTAAAGGATGGGGGATTTTCCTTAAACTTAAGCCCCATCATCTAAAACTAGGGTCCCATGATCTAAAACTAGGGCCCCATCATCTAAAACTAGGGTCCCATCATCTAAAACTAGGGCCCCATGATCTAAAACTAGGGCCCCATGATCTAAAACTAGGGCCCCATGATCTAAAACTAGGGCCCCATGATCTAAAACTAGGGTCCCATCATCTAAAACTAGGGTCCCATGATCTAAAACTAGGGCCCCATGATCTAAAACTAGGGTCCCATGATCTAAAACTAGGGTCCCATGATCTAAAACTAGGATTCCATGATCTAAAACTAGGGTCCCATCATCTAAAACTAGGGTCCCATGATCTAAGACTAGGGTCCCATGATCTAAAACTAGGGTCCCATGATCTAAAACTAGGGTCCCATGATCTAAAACTAGGGTCCCATGATCTAAGACTAGGGTCCCATGATCTAAGACTAGGGTCCCATGATCTAAGACTAGGGGGCCCCATGTTGATTGAATTTTTTTGTCTCTCTATCAAAATTGACATGACGAGGTTAGGTTTATCTATTATGGGAAAATTATTTCAATATGAAAAGTATGGTCTACTTCAAGACAATACAAATAATTATTTTGTTACAGTTATTGCGTTTGTGCTAATTTTATGATGACGTCAATTGCTATAGTAATAAACTATATTTTCACTGATAATACCTCTTACATTTATTTTGATACAAAATATTACAAATAAGTCTTGAAATAATTGACGGCAATATTTTTATTTACAACCATTCACTCCAGTATTTTGATTAAGTCACGTTTGTATGTTTCATTTTTATAAATACACACTCCTGATTTAATCTTTATAAATACACTCTCCTGATTTAATTTTTATAAATACACTCTCCTGATTTAATCTTTATAAATACACACTCCTGATTTAATTTTTATAAATACACACTCCTGATTTAATCTTTATAAATACACTCTCCTGATTTAATCTTTATAAATACACACTCCTGATTTAATTTTTATAAATACACTCTCCTGATTTAATCTTTATAAATACACTCTCCTGATTTAATCTTTATAAATACACTCTCCTGATTTAATTTTTTATAAATACACACTCCTGATTTAATTTTTATAAATACACACTCCTGATTTAATTTTTGGTCAATTAAAATTTAAATTAGTTTAAATACAATATAATTGTTTGTTATATTGTAAATAATTGTATTTATTTTTGAAAACTGTGTTGCAACACATTGCATGAGCTATTACCAGCTTAATTCAATTATGAAACACGAATTAAGTGGAAAAAAATATTGTAACCAATTTCGACTGTTTTTAGCAGAGCTGATGTTCAATTAATTTTGAAATAAACGCATACTTAATAAAATGAAATCGAAATTAATGCAAGTTTAATTGACACAAATGACTAAATTAGTACTTAAATAAGTTTGTCTATCATTATATTCCATTAGTTGCCTAATGCGACTTTTGAAGCTGCATGAGGCTCTCTGGTAAGTTTTGTGCGGTTCCCTAACAGCCACTTTCTATTATAGTATTACTTTTGTTCAATACATATTATTAAATTGATTGTTGTGTGCTTCTTTATAGTAATTTTACTATTGAAAAGTATGAAATAATACTCTTGTAATATTCTATTAAATGACTTAATGAGTCAATTTTGATTATGGATGAGTTTTTTTAAATTTAATACAACTGCATTAAGCATCGGCATAGCCTATATTTGCATTACACTATTCATTCAGACCAGTTTATTTGCATGTGCCCAGTTAAATCGATGCCTTTTATATCTTGAACTTAAGAGATAGATAGAAGGAGGTTTTTAATCATTACTTAACATTTTTTTCATCACCCACGCCTGGTCACATTTTATAAGTTTCACAACCACCCACTCTCTAGTCTAAGATCTTATTTTACTTATAGCTTACTTACCTTACCGTAGTCCTTACCATCATTCCAAAAAAAAAAAAAATGAAACAAATTTATATCCCATACGTCGCTACAAACACATGAACTTGTCAATCAAAGCATCACCGGATGTTAACTAATTGTATAATTCAGGTCTTAAAAACAATTAGGATTTGTTAATCCTATTGTTTTCGCGACATTTCCTGCGGTCGCATTTTCTTTATCAGTTGTTCTGATCTCTTCTGATCACTTTCATTTAACGCTGAAACCATTTGTTTAAAATTAACGCGTTATTTTTAAACCAATCGCGCGTCGATTGAAATTAATCTGCAGACATAATTTTTAGTACAAAATATTACAGACTTATATTTTTAACGCATTTTCCCCGATTGACAATCAAATTGTATACCCTAATTGTATTACTAGCTGAGCTCTGCAATACCTATGCATGGAGATATCACAAAGTTCAACCTAGAGGCTATCATGAATAGTTAAAAGTAAATATATGAGTCAATTTTATTATTTTATGAGAATTTCTTTTGAACATTTACCAAATCGAGACACAGGCAAGATGCCATTAGTATTCTCCCTTTCCATCTACAGACGACAGACGTATAAAAGTTTATTATTTACATTGATAATTGGGAGTGCATTATCTGGTCTAGAAAATAGACTTATGGTCAATGAGTTTCAACCGGGACACTGGTACTTACATCTCCACTTTACCTATGTCAAACTTTCATGAAACCCTAACATGTTGTTGACATAATTAGTGGACAAGCCCATATCCTATACAATTTCTAACTCGAGTTTAGGCGTTCAAAATCTTATTTAAATATAAGTTCTATATTTCTAATTAATTGCACCTGTTGCACTCAAGAATGTGCAACAGCTTCCTGTCTTTCCTGTTACAAAATCTAATCTTTCTCTATAGCAGAAGACATATAACAAAACTTATGTTAACAAAGTTTTGTTCATTTATGAAAAGAAGCTATAATTATTATTATTTTTTTTTTGTATTCTGTTAATATTTTAATGAAACTCTGCTGTAAGGAATTGGAATCCAAGAGAATTAAAAAAATTGAACAAAATCGGCTCCATTAACAGTTAGGCGTAGTAGTAATACTTAATTTCATTTTTATATTCAAGTAATCTATAAAATATTTGTTTATTTTTAGAAATATATGAATGTATTTCTAGATTTATTTATAAAAATAAACTGAATTACACCATAGACAAAGATATACATAATTTCATTACAATTATTTCATGTTATTTTCATGAGGCAAGACTGTTGCAGATAATCTTCAACTTCATAGAATTAAAAACTTTAATACTTTTCTTTATTCCATCATAGTCGTAAAAATGTATGCTTGTTGTCTCATAAAAATCGTGTCAAATTATATTATGTTTAAAATTTTCTATTTCAAATTTGTTAAATTTATTACCATTATTATATAAATTTTTTTACTTCCTTTGTAATAATTTTAACATTGATGTTTCATTAGGCTATTTGTAGAAATAAATAAATATTTGTAGAAAACGTAAAAAAACTCTGAAACGTCCTTTAAATAAAACATTTAATTGGCTTTTATTAATTAGGAACTTCGTGAAAAATGCAGTGGTCGTATAATTGGAATTATTTATACATTTGAACTTAACTAACGTGAATTTTTTTGTTTAAGCCTACGTGGGCATACCAAAAAAATGGTCTTGAATTTTTTAATTAAAGTATTACCTTTACCACAAAATTCATAAAGAAGGGAACATTACATTTCACATAAATACAAATTTGTATTAAAATAAGATTCTCAAATCTGTAATAAGAAACAAGTCTATTTATTAACATATTTTCTATCTTCTACAGGAGCCCTCGCTTATGCTGAACTTGGGACTCTTATCTCAAAATCAGGTGCAGAGTATGCTTATCTTCTTGAAGCAGGGAAAATGTTTCCCAAGTCAATAGCCCCAATACCAGCTTTTTTATTTTCTTGGGTCTCTATATTTGTGTTGAAACCTTGCCTATTTGCAGTCATTTCCCTGAGTTTTGGGATTTATGCAGTTGAACCTTTCTACCATGGGTGTGAAGCACCCATGCCTCTTGTAAAGCTTGTTTCAGTTCTCTGCATATGTAAGTTTACAAATGTTTCACTTTTTATTATTTTAATTCAGAAGAAAACATTTATTTTATTAATATTTAGTATGAAATAATTTAATCTTTGCAAACAATTTATTTTGCGAAAATATATTTTCTCTTTCACTAATATATTACATTTTTTCCCACTAAATTATCTCATAAGAAAAGAAAGTTAAATAACTGGACTACACCATAATATAGGCTATAGTAAAGAATTAAAATGAGCTTTTGATAAAGAAGAAAAACAATCCAATAAAAGAAAAAAAACAACAAAAAAGTTTTGTGACAAGTTGATACTTTTAAATTTTGTGCAATTTTAAAGTTATGTATATTTTTTTAAATAGGTCTTGTTGCTGCTGTCAATTGTCACAGTGTTACTTTAGCAACTAAAGTTCAAAACTTTTTTACCTTTGCTAAATTACTTGCAGTTGGAGTCATAGTGATGGGTGGTTTCATTATGATATTTAAAGGTAATTAACTTTTTAAAATATCTTTTGAGAAAAGAAATTTGAAAGTATGCTAAAATTTTTTTACATGGAAAATGAACTAAAAAATGTTTTTGGCTATATTTATTTGACAAACATGAAATAAAGGTGTCGTCCATATATAAGGTTAACAATTTGAAGGATGGGTTGAGTAAGTTTAATAATTGTTGGCATGGCGTAGGGAGTGGTAGCCAGTTAGTGAAGGTCGTCAGTCTGGTGGTTCCATAGGACTCACACAACACAAAAAAGAAAGACCACTCAAAACTTTTGTAAAATAACAAATAGATTTTATTAACATAGAAAAAAAAAACATTCTTGCCTCATAAAGGCAAGTAACTTTAATGGTTACCTGCATTAATAAACTTTCTATAACACATCCTAACCACTAGAAAATATAACCTTCAAGACGACCTTCAGCCAGAAGCTGAATGTTAAAAAAAAACAACAACTGGATTCAGTCTCTGTCTGTGGACGGAGCGTGTCAACCTCTGAGTGAGAAATGAGATGAGCATCCAATATGACTCATGGCCTTAAGTGAACCGTCCGAGGGACTTCTGCACTTGGTACAAATTCTACCTGACCAATCTTAGGTCCAAATCTTTGTAGTCCTCGACCCTTAGCTACTCAAGGGATGTTCGTTACCTCTACCTCACAGTACGCTCCTACACAGGCCTTGAGATGACCGTTATGTTTTCCACCTGTGACTAGACTAAAGTTTAAGCAAGACACATGGTATCATTCAATGCACGCAGACTTCCTTTCCACTGACCAATGGCCAATTAGGCCAAATCATAACGAGGGCTAGTAACTGAGGGGGTTCTGAGGGAGTTTCCACCCCTCTCCCGCTTGCATCTCCTAAACTATTTCCCTGCCGAGTGGGTGAGTTCCAATGATCTTCTCTTGTCGTTATGTCATCGCTAGACGTTGTTGACTGAGAGACTTAACATCTTTGATGTTCTCTGGTAGAACAGTCCCTTTGTCTAACCCACTTTGGTACTTTCCCTAGGTCGATGACGCAACAGGGGTAGGAGGGAGGTGGTAGGAAAGACAAAGATGATTTCATCTCAATTTCTCTTGTGTGTCTGCTAATGCCTATAGAGAGGCGGTGTGAGTGCGTCTTCTACATCTGCAGGATTGGCAGAAAAAAAGGGTTTCAGTTCTTATCCAGACCAGCTGATCAGCCATTCGAATGGCAAGGCAAGGGTTTCCCTGCCACCATGAAAAGCGGGGGAGTATGTCATATATGTCTTGGTCAGTCCAACAACTGCTTTAGTCTAGGCCCTAATATACATGACATTGTCTCCCGGCTCCTGTTGAAGTTCAGGAGGTCCTAGGCCAGGGATTGGCGAAATTTTTTTAAGCCACGGGCCAGACCAAGAACAGAGAGAGCATTAATATAAAATAATAAAACATAAACGTAAACTTCAAAGAATGTGAATAAGTAGCAATAAGTGGAACTTGAACTAGATCAAATAGGCTGTCGGGCTGTACATTTTGTCATATTATAGCTTTGATTGTTAATTTTTTTGACAAGCACTGACTCAAATTAATTATCATGTTTTGACCACTTAACATTTTTTTTATTAGCTAACATTCCAATTAGAAAATGCAATTTGTTCACAGTGAACATTAATAGTCCAGCATCATTGTAACAAAATTAATGTAGACAAAAAAACAATATAAAGCAATGGTGCCAACTAAAGTTCGGGATCCCACATAAGTGTTCGGGTTGGCCTCCATCGTTGTTGCAGCCCTGAAGGTAACAATTTCAACACATTTAAAAATTTTAAACTGTTGGCTTAGGTGAAAAAAATGCCAAAGTTTCAATAAGATTTTTTTTTTTCAATGATATAAGTTTTGGTCCTGACATGTGTTGGTCCTGTTACGTATTAGCACTGATAGGTGTTGGTCCTGAAATATGTTGCTTCTGATAGGTTTTGGCCCTATTCTCCATATTGAAAGTTAAAAACCAAAAGACCGTGTCAAAAAATGTCAAATTTGTTTAATTAAAAAAAAAATGGGCATATTTGTCTAGTTTAGGCCTACGTGTTGTCTTCTGTGTTTCTTAAAGAAGAAATGACTATTGTTTATAAGAAATAAATATTATTTTGTCTTGAACTGAAAAATGCTTAAATTGTAATGTTTTTATTATAACTATGCTTGTATCATGAATTTCTTTTTAGGACATACAGAATACATTAATGAAGGTTTTCAAGATACATCTAAAAATCCCTCTACAATTGCTTTGGCTTTTTATGATGGCCTTTGGGCATATGATGGATGGTAAGTTCAAGCAGCTATAATATTTTTTTAAATTTATACTCCTCTTTATCATGAAAAGATACATAAACATATGTTCATATTTTTGTCATTTGATGTCACTTAATCTTTCTAGGAATAATTTAAACTATGCAACAGAGGAGCTTAAAAATCCTTATGTGTAAGTTTTTAATATAATTAACTATAATAAGTTTTTAATTTTAAAACTTCACTGTTATATTTTTTTCCCTTGATAATATTAGTGCATGTAATGAAATTAGTCTACAAAATATTGTTTGTGAATTAAATATTGTTGTTGGTTTTTTGTTATTAAATCATTAATATCATGATGAAAAATATAATAATTGTTTCATCTAGAAACTTACCAAGGGCAATAATGCTTGGAATCCCATTGGTCACTATTTGCTATTTGCTGACCAACCTCTCTTACTTGGCTGTTATGTCCAAAGAAACTTTGTTAGCGTCTAATGCAGTTGCAGCAGTAAGTCAATACATTAATATTTCACAGTAGAGGTAAACCTTCAATATCATAACAGTGATGGGCACTAACTAATTTTTCATGAGCTTTAATTTTCAGCTCAAAATTTGTTGTTTATCTTTTAGTTACAATTCATTCTAACAATAGTTAACTAATAAAATGTAGGCCTACAGAATTATTTTAAACTGTTTATCAACTTTGTATATTTGTACATTTTTTTAGAAATTTACAGAATATTTATCAAATCAAGCATTAGTCGAAGAAATGAATTATTCAGGGTCTAATAAGAACATACAAGTAACAAATCAAAATTTGTATTCATAAAACATAATTTACCAATTGTTTGTAACATGAAAATGCATGAGCTAAATTTGTTAACACTCTGTTCTTTTAATCAGAGAAAAGTAAAAATATGGCTAGAATCATCGACATTCTGCATCAATGTATGTGTAACTGCATTAGAACATCTTGCAGAATTGGAATTTTTAAATTACTCTTTACAAATGCTTCAGCAAATTTAGGTTAACACATAAGGCCATGCACTACATATTACTAAAAATAAATTATATTTAAAATTTTATTTAGCACTATGTGAAAATTGAATCAACATCAATAAAAAAAAATCAATTGCAAACTACAAGTACATTGACATAAGTCTACAAAGTGGTCTTTCATTATAAGATGACACATTTGTAGGAAGGGTTAGGTTTAAAAAAAAATTTTGGTAAAAACATTTTTACATTTTTGTGGGACACCATGTTACAGAAATTCAAGAAGTGCTTTTCATTTCATAATAGTACTAACATGATTAGATTTCTAGTATCCTCTTGGTGTTTCATTGCTAGAAATGGTCCTTGTAGAATTCATAAATTTTACAGATATCTATTACATAAGAAAGTGATTGCCATTGATGAGAACTTTAAGAAACATGTCATGAACATTATAAAAAAAAAAGAAATCTACTTAAAAAAATGTCACTTTTTAAAACAATTATATACAGCTATGTGAATTGAGAAAATTTAAGAACAGGGAAAATATTATCTTTTTCTTAACAATTTTTTTTAAGCAGCATTTTTGTGAAACGTATCCCTTGCATCAAAGGACCATGCAGTATCTGCGAAGCATTCAGGTTACTTTGAAAAGAGGATAAGTTTGCTTAATTTGCACAATGAACAAAAATCTACCAGTTAACAAGTTTAACATCTGACTTTGAAAGTCATGTCTAAAGTAAACATCTTAATACAGTGGTTATCAAAATGAGTTGGAATCACAAACTGACTTGAAGAGGTTTACCAAAAATTGTCCTATTAAGAACATATAATTAACCTAATTTTTTTTTAAATTTGACAAATGTTAAAAGTTGGAAGGTTGGGCAAAAATGAAGAAAAAAAAGCTTACATAAATTTCATTTGGAAGATGAAACAAAACATACAGTAAAATTTCGTATTCTGAAAAGTAACTAAAATATTTAGCTAAACATTTTAGCTAGTCAGTTAAAAAAACCCATTAAGGTGCTGTTGAAATGATAGATAATGCATTTATCAGCCACAAAGGAGGGAAAACAAAATACTCTCTCAATACACAAAAATTGAAACACTAGAAAACCATCCGCTTTAACAAAAGTCTAACTCTACTCAAAGATTGCAAAGATCAAACTTCATTACAGCAGCTAGAAAATTAAAACAAAAATACAACCTGGATACAATCTCCCTAAATAAAACAAAACCTTACAGTGACTTGCCCCCCTGGGGACACTTTCCGCCCAATAACCACGAGAGACTCCCTAGCTGGAATAAAAGAAAAATCTAAATATGATACAAACACTCTCTCGGTAATGGCAATGATTGAAATAAACGAACTCTACCCCAGTTCTCTATGGATAAGATCATTCACAGATGGTTCCTCGCAAACAAACTGCCAAAATGGAGCTGCTGGAATCTATATAGAATGGCCAAATGGAGAAATAATGAAACACAGTATGCCCACTGGGAAAATTTCAGACTCTTTCAAAACAGAAAAAGAAGCTATTGAAGAAGCTGTCAACATACTCACAATCTCCATTCCAAACAGCAACATAGTCATACTCACAGATGCCAAAAAAAATATTATAGTCTCTACAGGATCCTCAAAACACTCAACTAACCCAGCTCAGAACAGCTCTACATAAACTAACCCAAAACACAAAGGAAACAGTCCTGCAATGGATACCAGGACACACCAAAATAAATGGAAATGAGATTGCTGACCAATTGGCAAAATCTGGCAGCAAAGAAATGCAAGTAGATGTCTCTCTAAAAAAATGGATGAATAACCACACAGAACATGACAAAAACGACCCCTACTATAATCTTCCCAGACAAGCTCAAAATATTATCTTCAGACTCAGAACTGGGCACATTAGAGTAAGACAACACATGTTCAGAAGGCTAGGCATTGGAAACAGTGAGGACTGCCCATGTGGGATGTCTCCCGAGAACGCAGAACATGTTCTTCAATCCTGCCCTTTACATGACACAGCTCGCAACAGGTTCTGGCCACAGATGTCCCCCTTCAATCAAAAACTTTATGGGAGCGAGACGGACCTGGATGCCACCGTGCAGTTCATCATAGCTATAGGCCTGGTCGTGTGAAATCCTCCATGATCACATAATAGAGAACAAAGAAGAAGAAGAAGTCACAACAGTTTTAGACATTCATTCAGATTATTTTCTAAATTGATATTTTTCTCTTATAAAAGAGAAATCACATGTACATATTTAAAAAAAAAAACAGAATATATAGTTGTTTATTTAAAACTTATTTTCATACATTCTTTTCATTATCATTGCTTGGTAACTTGAAGGCGAGATTAATTTTTCACGCTTAACAGTATGACATTTTCTGATACCATTTCTTCTGCTCCCCCTTTTAATTAAAAAAAATTGTTTTTTAAGGGATTGGGGTATATTTTGTTAGTAACATACTAGTGTTTGATATACCTCCATTAGGGTGCATCACCACAATAGAGGAAAAAATTGATTGTTTGTTTTTGAGCTGTCTATGTTTCTAATTTGTTCTAATATCATTAATAATAACTTGTGTAAAATATTTTTCAAATCAGAGTTGATTTAGAGGTCCCCCCTCCCCCCCCCCCGCCCAAGAAATCACAAAACATGTAAAGAAAAAAAAAGTTTATTCTAGCCTATATAAAAATTACATTAAAGTATTAAATTATTTATTACTGTTGCATTTAATTCAGTTTCACTTTGTTGCACGTTTGTAAGGTTTACGCACATTTGAGATGTTTTTCGGTCCATTTCTACCACTTGAAGAATGTTTTGAAAATGTTCATCCGTTCGCGCTGCTTCAACAAAGTCAGACTCCAGTTTCACTCCTCTCTCGGCACAGTCGTTAACAACGTTAATAGCAGTAACATTTTCTGCACTGGCAATGTAAGAAGCTGTTTGGCACCAATCATCAAAAGGCAGTTGGAGGAATCCTGTGTCCAGTTGAAGTCTGTATATAGTAAACCACGAGTCAACTCCAGCCAGATCACACAACCGAGTTTTAGAATCAATTGATTGGAATCGTGGTTTTCCCCAACCATTTCCAAATCGATTCTGTGGAGTTTGGAGGGCAACCACTGGTCGAAGCCTTAGCAGAGCATCTGCTAGAGCTCGCTTTTCCAACACAGGTACTTCATTGCTGAACAGAGCAAGTGGGATCATTTCAGCAGTGAGGTACCACAGATGCCTATTCAGGGCACGGATTGCTGACTTGGATATGTCTCTGTAGACATCGTTGTAATCCAAAAGTCGCTTGTAGAACTGTAGATCATTCCATGGTGCATCCACACTCTTTTTGTAAGTGAGCCACCACACGACATAAACATGTGTTACAAATGTAGCAAATGCACGAATCTTTGGCACTTGATCACGTGTGGTAATAGTACCTGGAGGCAATAATTGAATTTGTTTCTCACACAGTGCAATCTTGAGGCAATATATCAGCTATGCCATCCATCGTGCTTTGTGCAGGGCACCTGGTCTTTTAAAGTTAACCTCCTTATTTGTAGCATTCAGGTAAACAAGAGAAGCTTAAGGAATTCGTGGTAGTCGTCTCGCAAGAATTCGGTTTGTTTACTAGAGTTGGCATGTGCAATTACCGCATCTCTCATTATCGTCAGTCGCTCTTGAGCCTTCAGATCATGATCAGCTAATGTAAACGAACTACAAACGTGAGACCAATCATGTGCCACCAACTCCCAATTACTTCGCAGCTTGGTGAACAAAGTTCTATCCGGGGATTAGGAAACTTCTATTTTCATGTCTGCAAACACATCACCAATGTGATGGCGACAACCTGACCACAGAAGAGCACGTTGCAGCATATTTTGTATGGCAATGTAGGCAGCAGTCTGATGACCAGTGTTTGATCTTGTTGTGTCGAATGTCATATTAACGATACTATCATTACAATGCCTCTCTGTCATTAGCTTCATGGTTAATTCTGCAATTATTTCACCAACGGGTTTTTTTGTTGCCTTGGCATAATTTGGCACTCCTAGATTTTCAATTGCTTTGCATCACCGACAACAACTGTTATGCGTTCTTCAGTGACACGATGATTTTTTAGAGAAGGTGTCAGTTTGCCATCCCAGTGGAGAGTGCAGAGTTTGGGTGGTTCCCAGGAGTCGTGGATCTTTGTAGATATCTCACTTACAACTTTGCGACGTGAACAATCTGCAGTGGCATAGGAAGAAGCCACCATTGATACATCACCCCCAGACTCGCTAATAAGGCCCTGTGTGAAAGCTGCCTGCTGTGTTGGTGTAATCTTTAATCTTGTCGCTAGTGACACAAGATTTGGTCGGCTTAAAACATCTGGAGGTACAAATACCAAAGCTCCTGTTGGCTTTCTTCGCTTTTGCAATGGCATTATATCATCCAAACAGTTATCAACAAACTCCATATTATCTTCAGATTTAGAAGTAGAATCATCGGGTTCGTCACTGCTACCCTCGCTGGAAGGCACTTGTGAAGGTTTAAAAGGTTATCTTGATGTAATGTTAATGTTGGGGTCTGACTGCAGTTGCAGTCAGACTGATCTTGGAGGCGTTACTGTGGTAGCGTGTCTCTTATTCCTCACACACAAACACTACTCAAATCAATGCACAATTCAATGTTGCTGATTCATTGGTACATTTATTTACGAAGACATTAACATAGCAAACATGTTGAATCATAAAGGCACATCTTCAAAAGATCAAATAATATATATATGAGTTGCCATATGAAAGCGAATATATTGACTTCTTCTAGAGTTAAATAATAATACGTCTTGTATGTTCAAGAACTAGAAAGCAACTGCCGTTATCACCAAGGCTTGTTTCTACGCAAAATCTTAAATGACGTCAAACTATAAAAAACTACGTCACATAACAATATAAAAATTAAAACTCTCTAGAGTTACTTAAAAAGTGTGATTAACACATATGCACAAACTAAATCAATTAATGGATATTTAAATCAACCTTAACTCCTCGACACCTCCCCTCCCTCCAAAAATGTGCAACATTTCTTTATAAATATAATCCATCATAAATAACAACTCATCAGTATTTCAATATCAACCTACTATTCAATAATATTCAACCATATTCAATAATAATCAATGATATTCAATAATATCCAACCATATTCAATAATAATCAATGATATTCAATAATATCCAACCATATTCAATAATAATCAATGATATTCAATAATATCCAACCATATTCAATAATAATCAATGATAATCAATAATATCCAACCATATTCAATAATAATCAATGATATTCAATAATATCCAACCATATTCAATAATAATCAATGATAATCAATAATATCCAACCATATTCAATAATAATCAATGATAATCAATAATATCCAACCATATTCAATAATAATCAATGATATTCAATAATATCCAACCATATTCAATAATAATCAATGATAATCAATAATATCCAACCATATTCAATAATAATCAATGATATTCAATGATATCCAACCATATTCAATAATAATCAATGATAATCAATGATATCCAACCATATTCAATAGTAATCAAAGTGAACAAAATCAATTTTTATGTGCCAATTATAAGATATCAATTCAACCAATACGATTAATTCAATTAAATAATCAATATATATCCACACAAAAAAATTTCATGTTATTATTACCAATATATGTGCCTATAATCATTATTATCACTTATCAGTGCCATAATCTATCAAATGTATAAAAACAATTATCTACGCCATACAATGTGCCATCAATTAATATAATATATTGTGTACCCTATTATGCCATGTAATTTAAATCAGTAGTTTCAAAGAGACTATTTAATTAGTCTAGACAAAATGTCTGGTATAAAATTTTCAGAACCTTTAATATGTTCAATTTTAAAGTTATAGTCTTGCAGAAGCAAGGACCATCTAGTTAGTTTAGCATTATTTATTTGTTTACTTTTGAAATTGACAAGTGGCTTATGGTCTATTAGAACTAAAAATTTTCTGCCTAGCAAATATTTTTGCAATTTGATGATAGACCAAACAATAGCCAGACACTCTCTCTCCACCACCGAGCATCCCCTCTCGGTGTCCGCCAGTCCTCCACCAAGATACAATTTGGGTCCACCCAGACTACTCTCTCCATGCACCAAAGAGGAACCAACAGCAACACCGGAGGCATCAGTGCACAACACCAATGTCCCACCTGGATCAAAGGCACCCAAAACAGGTGCACTCTCAAAACAACCCTTAACTTCATCAAGCACTATCCGACACTCACCACTCCACACAACCCTCCGCTTCATCTCTCCTCCAGCTAGACCGACAAGTGGACTCACGGCTTCATCAAAACCACTTATGAACTTTCTGTAACAACTACAGAGACCAACTAAAGATCTGACCTGCCTCTCTGTCTCAGGTGTCTCCATTTCTAGAATCCTACTAACATCGCCATCTGTCGGTTTTATTAAACCCCGACCCATGCTGCACCCCAAAAAATCAATATTACTGTATCCTACCCCTACCTCGTCAGGAGACAATGTCAGACCGCTGCCTCCAAGCACAGTCAGTAGCTGAGTCAATGTCTCTACGTGAGCGTCCCAGTCCTCTGTAAATATGCACACACCATCCACACAATGTCCGACACCGGGCAATCCCCTCAACATGCGTGACACCACCCCTGCAAATGCAGCAGCACCGTCAACCAAGCCAAAAGGCACAACACCCCACTCACAAAAACCACCACGAGTGGCAAAGGCTGTAAATTTTTTTGAATTTTCCTCCATAGGTATTTGCCAAAAACCACGAGTTAAGTCTAAATGTGAGAAAATCTTTGCATGAGCCATTTCATTTGCTAGGTCATCTACATTTGCTAATGGTTGTCTATCTACTTGTGTAATTGAATTAAGTCCTCTATAATCACAACATAATCTCATTGTCCCATTTTTCTTTTTTACTAGTACAATAGGGGATTTATATGATGACTCAGAATGTCTTATCAAATTATCTTTAAGTAGACCCTTAATTTCTTTCTCTAGCATGTCTCTATATCTGTATGGGATTTCATAATATTTGGCTTTAAATGATTTGTCATTAGTCAACCTGATTTTATGTTCAAAATTTATTGCTCTACCTGGTTTATTAGAGATCACTAAGTTAAAATCAAACATTAACTTTGTTATTTTTGATTTTGTATCAATAGGTATATCTGTGCAGTAATTTATTTTTGTCAAATCATCTTGATCATTATTGATACAAGGAATTTCTTTAAGATCTATATCATCAACTTCTGTTTCATTGGATATGACATTTAAGAAGTACAAATTATTAATTGGTACTTTTTTGTGTACTGGATGGAGATCTAACAAGTTTAAAACTAATGTATTTGATTTTACAGTATCATTGGTTATATTGCTTGCAAATAGATTGTACAGACTTTCTAACTGATGAAAATTTTCATGTTGACAAACATCTATATTATTGTTTTCTTGATTGATGTAATTTCTAACTTGCTCTATAAAAATTTTAATAGTATTATCTTCTGATTTGTTTTGATTAATAGCCCATTTCTGTAATTTAAATAGTTTTTCTCCCAAATTTTGCAAGTATTGTAATGAATTTTTATCTGTCCTTAATAATGAGTTTAAATACTTTACTGGTCTTTCAAAACATTTTTTAAGATCATCAATATGACAGTTACTTTCTTTTCCTTCTATATCTAATGTATAAGTAGTTTTACCTTTTCTTTCTTTGACCTTATATGGACCTCTCCATTTATTTTTATTATCCTGTGGGAACAAAACATATGCATTATCTCCTACATCTAATGTTCTTAATGTTCTTTTTGTATTCTTCCCTAGTCTATTTTGGTTGTTACTTTTTTTTAGATTACTCTCTGCAAGTTTGTTGGCATAAGTTATGTTATGTTTTATTTGTTCTATCCATACTGAGTTTTTGATTTTTTCATCTTCTAAGGAAGGTAGAATATTATTTTTGAAAATCTTTAAGGGACTTCTTGGGTTTGTTCCAAATACTAATTCAAAAGGTGAGAATCCAGTGGATTCATGAGGAATCTCACGATATGCAAATAATATTAGTGGTAAATATCTATCCCAATTGCTTTCTTGATCAATAATTAATTTGTTTAACATGATTTTAATAGTTTGATTGGCCCTTTCTACTGCACCATTAGTTTGAGGTCTATAACGAGGTGCAAATACTTGAGTGATTTCTAACATTTCAGTAAAGGCACGAGTTATTTGAGATGTAAATTGTGTACCATTATAAGACAAAATAATCTGGGGAAAACCAAATCTAGTGAATACAGTTAACAAGGCACTACAAATGTTCTCTGCAGTAATATTTACTAAGGGAATGGCCTCCAACCATCTTGTAGCAAAGTCTACAACTGTTAAAATAAACTTATGTCCCCTCTGGGATTGTTGAGGTACTGGTCCTATAATATCAATGGCTACCTTGTAAAATGGTTTATGATTTGTGTCCATTTCTTGTAGGGGGGCTTTATGGTTAGATGGGTTTTTGTTGAATTTAGTGCATATCTGACAGGATTTTATAAATATTTTAATGTCTTTTTCTAGGTTTGGCCAAAAACAATGGTTTCTAATTCTATTTAGTGTTTTTCTGTAACTCATGTGTCCAGCTAAGGGACTGTCATGTGTTATTTGTAATAATCTGGTTCTAAGTGATTCAGGTATTAGTATTTGTGTATAATCTCTCTTACCTGTAAATTTTCTTACCATGACATCATCTATTATGGAGTATGATGCTTTCTTATTATTCTTATTACTTGTATCAAAATAATCTAACAGAGACCTATCTTCTTGTTGTAGTCTGATAAATTCTTCTTTAGTAATGTTCAATATGGTAAATGTATCCTGATTGTTTATGCTAGGTCTTTCTTCTTGTTTATTCAGAGATTGAGCTCTGGTAGTAATGTTAAGTACTTGTGATAATTTTCTATGTTCTGTTATGTCATTTTGTGTGTCACTTGCATTATCCAATTCTACTATAATGTGTTTATTTAACTGTTCCTTTATTTTATCTCTATCTGATTCTACAATAATGTGTTTGTTTAACTGTTCCTTCATTTTATCCCAATTATTAGGATTGTCATCTGCAACTTTGTGTGCTTTTTTGTGTCCTATCAGTAAATCCTTAATTATCTCTGATTTTTCATTTAGTGGGATATCTATTAAATGCTTTTCTACAATATTTATGTAGTTTAATATATGTCCTGCTCCATTCCATCTAGGAATTTTAATTGGTCTTTCTACAGTTTCAGTATTTTTAATAGAAGTATTTACACTATCACCTTCAATTAAGTTATTCTGAACAGACTGAAGTGTTTTCTGAACGCTTATTTCTTTACTGCCTAACCACTGTATAAATAATTCACTTGAATTGTCCGGTTTGATATTTGGTATGTTGCCTATTATTAGAGGGGCCACTGGAGATGTCATCACCATTTTGCCACTGATCCATGGTGTATCAATTTCTATTATTGCTTTTTTACAGTTTATAATTTGACTATTACCTAATTTGACGTTTTCATAACTATTTATTATGCAGTCATCTGAAACAAGTGAGGCGTCCACAACCACACAACTGGCTCCTGTGTCTCTAAGACACATGACACGTTTGTCATTTAGGAAGCAGGGGTAAAATACCAGACTGCCATTATTGTTCAACAGTGCATTTACAGTATGTATGTTATTTGTTCTGCCCAAGGTTCTGCCTCTGTCATTGTATTGTCTTGGTGGACTGTTATTTGGTGATTGTCTCTGTCTCCTATTATCTTGTCCTGAGTATCTGCTAAAGTTTCTATTATTGTTGTTTCTAGCATATTGTCTGTTAGGTAAGTGTCTATTATTCTGTATATTACTGTACCCATTCCTGTATTTTAATTGTCTACAATTGGTCACCATATGCCCTGGTGTAAAACAATAATGACAAATAACATTACCAGGTATACTGCTGTATCTTGACCTATTGTTGTTATAGTTGTTATTTTTGTGTCTGATGGCACTAAAAGTGTTATCCTTACTCTTAAACATGGGGACATTCTGGTTACTGTCTTTATAATCAGATAATGTAGAAATGAGATCTTTTTTACAATTTACCTTTCTTAATTTCATGAATGAAAATAACTTTTCAGAACTTAAATTTAAAATTTTGTCCACTAACATTAACTCTATAATTTGTTGAGGATCAGATGAATCTATATTTGCTGCTTTAATAAACTCCTTTAAATACAATTCTAATTTACTGACATAAGCTGTAGGGTGTTCTGTTTCAGACATAAAGGTGTTATGAAATAAATTTCTATAATATTCTCCAGTTTTGTTGTAATATTTAAGGAGATGGTGTTTCAGTTCACTATATGTTTTATTTTCAGGATGTTCTATCATATGTAGAACATTAAGGGCCTCATCATGGAATGCTCCCAATAGGTGTTTGGTCCACTCACTTTCTGGTGTTTTGTTCAGTTTAAACTGACATTCACACTTGGCCAAAAATATGTCAATATTGTTGTCCTTGCTATTGTATTGACCCAACTTTAGTTTATCATATGTATAGTTTGTTGTTGTTGTTCTTGTGTTTTGTTCATGTTCTATTTTTTTTATTTGTATTTCTGCCTCTAATCTAAGTCTTTCTTTCTCTAATTCTAACCTGGCAAGTTCCCTATCATTTTCTCTATCTTTATCTAACCTCTCCCTTTCCTTTTCTCTATTAATTGTTCTTTCTTCCCTGTCCAACCTTTTTTTAGTTAATTTCTCTTCTTTTTCAATGTTTTCTTTAATAAATTGTAGGAGTTTCTCTCCTGTTAGACCATATTTTTCACCTCTCCTCTCATATGCTTCCCATAAATTTTCTTCTATATTTTTAACCTCCATATTTATGATTTAAGAAACCCTTCAAATCAATTAACAATTTCTAATAGATTCAAATAGATTTCAACAATATTGGAGAAGAAGGAAAAAAAAAATTTCACTGGCACTGATATATACAATTGGCACTATTTAAAATATCACATATATCAATGTTTACATATATAAATGACCTATATTATATGCATGGGATTGGGATTCAGTGTCCAAAATAACAAACAAATAGAAAATATTTATAAAAATGTATGTATAATTATAAATTTCACACTACAGGACAAACAATAACTGAATCAGCTTCCTATTAGATGTTGACAGTGAACAGGAGAATACAATGCATGTGTAAACAAAACGCAGACGTACACTAGACTAGTTGAGTTAAAATTAATTATGACGAAATATATACAAACAAATAGGACAATAAATAAACAAACTGCTCAAAAACAACTAAATATTTAAATGATATCAGTATTTCAAGTGGATCCAAATATTATTAAATAATTACTAATGACACAATTAAGTGCAATAGATCCAAATGAAACACTAATATACCCCTAATAGAACCCCAAATTAGCTGGCCTATATTTGGGTCGCCACTCCTTCCTCCCTTTTATAACGAATAAACAGATGTGGACACTGAATATTAACTATATAGGGAAAAAATAAAAATAATAAAATTGTACGTTACAATTTGATGTTTCTTCTGTTTGTATCAAGGCACCACAATACTTCTAGGCGGCCATCTTGAATCTGTGACCTTGACTCGTAGTTCCGAATGAGATGAATGAAAGTGTCAAACCTTGACCTTGATCCTATGCCGTGGGAAATTTTCAATAATAAATGAAATATATTCGAAATGGTATTCGAGATAGATGCAGAACTGACCGGACCGTAGAGTATTTATCGCAGTCAGTGTTTGAGACTTGGTCTCAGTCTGCCATTGAGATAAGATAAGATCTCAATTATTTTTCTTGTGTGCAGCACGCTGGTTCTCTGTGCTGGTTCTCCTCTGGGCTGCAAATTGGTAACAGTTTACTGGTCTGGATAACTGGACTGCTCTTGTGGTCTGGTTCGCTGGTCTGGATCACTGGACTGCTCTGGGGTCTGGTTCACTGGTAGGATCAATGGACTGCTTTGGGGACTGGTCTGGATCACTGGACTGCTCTGGCTGCTGGGTTCTCCATGCTGGCCACCATTGTGAAGGTTTAAAAGGTTATCTTGATGTAATGTTAATGTTGGGGTCTGACTGCAGTTGCAGTCAGACTGATCTTGGAGGCGTTACTGTGGTAGCGTGTCTCTTATTCCTCACACACAAACACTACTCAAATCAATGCACAATTCAATGTTGCTGATTCATTGGTACATTTATTTACGAAGACATTAACATAGCAAACATGTTGAATCATAAAGGCACATCTTCAAAAGATCAAATAATATGTATATGAGTTGCCATATGAAAGCGAATATATTGACTTCTTCTAGAGTTAAATAATAATACGTCTTGTATGTTCAAGAACTAGAAAGCAACTGCCGTTATCACCAAGGCTTGTTTCTACGCAAAATCTTAAATGACGTCAAACTATAAAAAACTACGTCACATAACAATATAAAAATTAAAACTCTCTAGAGTTACTTAAAAAGTGTGATTAACACATATGCACAAACTAAATCAATTAATGGATATTTAAATCAACCTTAACTCCTCGACAGCACTGATATCGTTGAACCTGCTGCATTTTCTTCTCTTGCGCGTTTCTGACGTTCCAATGTTGCGACATCTCGTGAATGGCGTCGAGCGACTTTTTTTGCAAGTGTTTTGTCAAATGATCCAAAGCTGGAAGACCTGTCTCCTTTAATAGACCTCAAGAATGCTAGATCTTCTGCATTCTTGATAATAGTCTCGACATTTGGTGACCACAGTTGAAAAGTTGTTGCCAACATAGATTTCATTTGTTCCAGTTTACGTTTGGTGGCTGGTGTGTTTCGGTGACTTTTATCAGTTGAACGAAGTTTATTGTATTCATCAAGAAGCTGAACAATCTTCTCACAAGCTCTCCTCTCTGTCACCATTGGTATGTTTGCTTTTTCGTAGAAAGCAGTAACTTGATTCAGCACAATTTTGGCAGTTGTAAATCGAGAAGGTGCACCAAGAGACCCTGGACGCTCACTGTGTGCTGCTACATTGCAGTGATACATCATGCACCTCAAAACTTGTAAACAAGTTGGTAGTCGAAGAATTCCAGTAATTATAGCATCATCAACACAGATTGCAGGGCCAATGCCAAACAATTCAGTTTTCAGAAGAGTTTGTGGTTTCTTTGTTCGCGAGGCAGGAGACGCAGTAATAACTAGATATGCAACTGTTGAAGTGATGCCAGGGTCAGCCAGCATTTCCTTAGAAGGTGTAAACATTTTATTGTTGTTTTTCATATCATTTCCATGTTCTGATTTTATAGGTCGTTTGTATCAGAAATTAAAAAAATATAAATAAAGAAATTAAAATGCTTGCCTTGGTCATCAATATGCGATAAGGAAAAGTGTTGTTTTTGCTAATAAAATATGAATTTTAAATTTTATTTCTAGCACAACTGCTTATCAAAATCAATCATAGCTACCAAACATTATAAAACCAAAGACTATAAAACAATTTATATAGCTCTTCACTTTTTGTATGTAAGTCTGTAAGACTTTACAAGAAGGATGGTTTTATCTAGTTTTCACTAAATTATGCAAACTTTGTTGAAGTCCGGGGGACCTCTAAATATTGTCAAATATTTTTTATTTTTTTACACAATGCTTTTTTTGATCAATGGAACAAATTTAAATAGCAGACAGATCAATTATTAAAAATTTTTTTTGGTGATGCACCCTAACCTCCATCTTTTTCTGTAAAAATAAACAAACAAAATAAAACACTTAAATTTGCTGTTAATGCCTCCCTATTAAGATGCCACCACTAGTGCTTCTTCTCTATATTTTAGCATGGCACAGCTCTGGTTTTATTCTATTTGCTACTCCCTACTATAAACATTTCATCTCATGATTCCATTATTTTGTTCCATTTAAGACATGGGGTGCAGAAGTTCTTGGAACTGCAGCTGTTTTGATACCAATTTTTGTAACTCTTTCTACTTTTGGAGCTGCTAATGGATCTTGCTTCACTGGTGGAAGGTTTGTATATTTTTTTAACAGTTCAAGTCCTTATATTTTTCAAAATTATGGTTCAAATGTAATTTAAAAGCTACCATAAAAGTATTAAAAAAGAATTAATTAATAATCAATAATAATATGGAAGATGCAGTTATATACTATGTTGTATTTTTTCCAGGAAAGAAAATTTTTCATCATTTCTTAAATTTTTATATTATTTTGATACCAATTAGACTTATTTATGCTGCAGCTAGAGAAGGACATCTACCTGAAGTTTTTTCATACATTCATGTTAAAAAGGCTACTCCGCTTCCATCATTGTTGCTGACAGTAAGTACATATTTTTTTTTATTGGTTTGCACATATAGTCATGTATGTATTTTATGGCATCACTAGAGAATGTATCATAGCTATAATTAAATATGTTAGTAGCTGTAAAAATAAAACACACCAAATTTTGAATTGTAAAATTTTGTTGTGAAAGTTATATTGTGAATTTTCATATTTAAAATAACTTTGAAACATTTCCAAAAGAAAAAACATTGTTTCTATTTGAATAGATTTATTAATTAATTGCAAATCTTCACCTTAATTTGGTAAGAAATATTACAGTTAAAATTTTTATTATTTGAAATTCCTGTTTCAAAAAATTCATATATTTTTTTTAAGTGATCTTTTATAGAATGTATTAAAAAGTAAAAATATATTTACTTTGGCTTGAATCATATTTTTATTTATAGAAATTATATGATTAAAATACATGAGCATTAATATGGATTAATTATTTCATTTATGAGCCAGTGCAAAATTATACTTACCAACTTCTATACATTTAGGTGGGTGACAATAAAAGGGTGCAATTGAGTCTTAAATTTTGTCCTGTTCTAATATATTAAGAAGTAAATTTTTTGTCTTTAATTTAATACCTTATCAAACTAAAGGTGGACAGCAATGATTAAACACCTGTCACTTTTAAATGCATTTAAATTATCTTTCCAAGGGAATTATAACAGTATCTTCACATTACAAGCCAACATGATTTTTAAAAGAACTTATTATTGTGCAAAGATATGTAGAAGAAATGAAGAAGAGACTCAAATGTTTTATAGTGCATTGAATATATGAGAGAATAGGATGTCATCCAACATATACCAACTATTGCTCAGCAACACAATCCCTTACTAAAGAATTAATAAAGGTTTTGTCATTATTGAAAGGAAGATAAACCAAGACATCGCTATTTAAAAATAATGTATCCATTTAATTGACAATTTTGAGAGACCAATGAAAACTTAAAGGGTAATGAAAGTCTCATCAATATATAATTTGACAACAACATCGTTGATGTTTATTTCTAACCTTCTTTATCAAAACCTCATAAGAAAAAGGGATATGTTTCACAAAAATGCTGCTTAAAAAAGTTGTTAAGAAAAAGAAATTTTCCTTCTTCTTAAATTTTCTCAATTCATTTGCCCTGTATAATTAATGATGAAAAAATAAAAAAATGAAAAAAAAAAAAAAAAAAATTAATTTTTTTTTTCATTTTGTAAACATAATTTCTCCAAAACAAAAAACTTTTGCAACATAAAGAAATTATTTTACCAAACTTTGGTTTCTATAAACTTCATTATAAGAGATTCTAAGTTGCTTATCTGTTCTTGTCCAAATTAGATTTTTAAAACATTTGCTACTGATACAAAATACAATGAGTTTTCTCTTTTTTAGATTCCTACAAAATTTGATTTACTTTGGTTAGCTATTTTTCCTGTTGAAAATATCAAGCCCTGATATTCAACAAATATATGACTTTTTGGTAAAATGAAAATAGACAATTGTAAGAACCCACTTAAAATGAAACATTATGTTTTCCATGAATTTTTTTCAGACTGTAGTGGCTATAATGATGATGATCCCTGGTGATATTTTCAGTTTGATTGACTTTTTTAGTTTTGCTGCTTGGTTGTTTTATGGAGCTACCATGGCTTCAGTGCTAATTCTACGCTACATCAAACCAGATGCACCTCGACCTTATCGTGTAAATACAGTTATTCTGATTGTAGGCAGTGCTATATGGCTATTTATATTAAAGTGAAGGCCAAGAGTTAGTAATTTGATATAGCCTAATTCTAAAATTTGTATAATTGTACTTTTTGTCAATTACAGGTGCCAACTATACTACCAATCCTGGTATTGATAATTTCCTGTTATCTGGTTATAGCGCCTATCATTCAGCATCCTCGAATCGAATTTTTATATGCAACACTCTTCATTCTCAGTGGCCTGCTGTTTTATATTCCGTTTGTGGCATTCAATATGAAGCTTAAACTTTTAGGTTAGACAAATAAAATTTAACTTGTGTAACTAAAGATTGAGCTGTAATTACTTGCTGACTATCATACATTATTTTCTTTCAGAACCTTTGACTACTTTTATTCAATGTGCTCTGGAAGTTGCTCCAAGCAAGTATGAACCACCAGAATAACTCTACTATTTTTGTTGAATCAACTCTTAAAATTGCTTATTTTACAAAAGATTTCAAAATGACTAAAATTTCTTATAATATTTGTGTATAATAAGATTATCAAGTCTTTTTGTATAGTTATATCAGGGTATAGCATATATACCTGTAAACAAATGATAGCTTTGAAAATCTTTTGTTAGTTTGAGATTTTATGATAACCTGCAATTTATTTTGCTTGATAACCATTAATTTCATGCATTTTTAACTTTGTGTATTATTTCTGTTATTGATTGCTATGCTTAAAAGCATGGTTTTGACAAGTGTTTCATAAAATAATATTTGAGTCGAATTAGATCTATAAAATATAAAATCTGTATGTAAGAGCTCAGCTTTTGAAAGATTGATCTTTCAATAAAATAAAACAAAAAATTTATACTGGCAATAAATTGCACTGCCATTTAGTATAATGAACCTAAGAAAGCTAGATTTAGGTTGTCATACTTAATCACTGTTTTGTTAAATAAATAGATTCCATTAAATAATAATTGTATAAATGGTTTTATAGTAATTTACAAATAACCATCAATACAAGGGTGACTTAATGTAGTTCAGAGAAATCCCTGTGATGTGACTTTTCATTCTGTTACCTTTGGTTTCCTACGAGCCAGTTGTTTTCTACAATCTAATTACTTTTGTCATTAAATCTAAATATATTGACTATGGCAGGGCTCTTTATATTTTTTACTAGATAAAAATTGATTGTGGCTTAAAAAAACATCAATTCAAACAATAATCAATATTGATCTTTTAAAAACCACAAAGAAAAAATATTAATTGTACCAAATGCTCTACAGAAATATTCTCATGAAAGCTTTTGATATAATACATTCTTAAACACTGTTCTCTGGGAAGAACTCCTAATGAAAAAATTTGAAGGATTTTATTTAGAATTTACAAAATCTCTTAAACAGATGACACTTTTCTGTGAATCTCTAATTACATGTATTTAGAAAAACAAAATATATTAAAATCCAAAACACCAAGCAAAGCTATCCAAAATCTGGACTTTGTTAAATTTAGTAGGATTACACCCGCATAAAGGCATTAAAATAATAGCATATACTCATAAAAAAAATCTCCCCATGGTCGGTTTGGGTGACCATCCAAAGTCAGCATTCTTTATATACAAACAGCATTCCATGCACATAGAAAATAAGAACTTTTCTAAATAATTGCCCATTAATAATTTTGAATTTTATATCAATGTTCAGTATTGCTAAAATACCTTTATTAAAAAAACTATAAAGTTTTGCCTGACATAGTTAACTGTCAGTATACTGACACTATATGTTAACTGAAGTAATTTTTGCATTACATTATTGAGGTAAAGATATTTAAAGATTTTCTACACATTTTTTATAAATTAGCCACTCAAGTTCTATTCAAGAATGTTGCATCATCTTAAAGTTTTCGTTGTTTTCTGAGCTTGTTTGAATCTAAACCATTGTCATTTTTTAAATTTTTACATTCAAACCAAAGATATTTTGTGTTTTCAATATGAAGCTTTAAATTAGAATATTACTTTTTAATGTGTACATATGTTTATTATTGAATTTATCATTCCTGTCTTTAAAATTATGAAAAGTTTATAGAAAACTATTTTAAATATTCTGTGAAAGCAATATATAACTGTTTGTATTGTCCGATGGTAGAAAAAAAACAGCTGAATATTACTCCAAGTGAAACATAAAAAATTCTAAGATATTTATTATTTTAGATGTTAATCCTTTTCATCAATCTTACTATATATATATATATATATATATATATATATATTTAAATATCTATGTCACACTGACATTGCTAATGACAGGTGAGGTTGATTAGTTTGTCTTTCATTTGTACACTGTTATTCCATTTAATCACCAAAGCCCCAAATGCTCAGTTTGTTGTGAACTTGCATGTACATTTAAACCATAATCTCTTCAGATTAACCAAATATTATTTTGTTATTTATAATCTCTTTAAGCTGATCAAATGAAGATTTAATAATATTGGTAAATTTTTAAAGGTCTATTTTTTTGTTTCTGTTAATCAAATATATATTTATAAATTAAATTTACTATATGTGAATAATTATATACATAGTCTTATGTTCCTAGGACATGTGACAAATGATATTCTATTTATTAGAGTTAACTATGAATTAAACTCTATTCATAATGATTTCATAGACGTGTAAAAAACATTATTCATATAAAAAAAAAATTTTGAATATTCTCATGTTGTATGAGAGACAATTAATTGATTGAGACATTTTTTCTGGAAGAAGGAAAATGTATTTAAGCCAATTTTTTTTTGTTTAATATAGTTTTCATAAAACTTAGGATAAATAATATATCAAATAAGATTAATTAATAACTGTTATCTACCAAAAAAAAAATGAATGTATAATATATCTTTTTATTGAATAATTTCTCAGTGACTACCATTTTTATTTAAATCAGTCAGTAGCAACATGAAGTTCATTAATGATGTAATGTTTTCTGAAAAATTATATTTTTACAAATTAATAATTTGACAGGAAAACAAATCTTGGATAAATTTCCCTAAAATTTGTTTGTGTTGTTGTTATCAGAAATAGTAAGTCAAATGTGTAAAGATATAATTATACACTTTAACATTGTAGTAATTTAGCTTAAGTTTTGATTGATCAATTAATTTATATTTAACAGCCTACATTTATTATAAATTCATTGATCCGAAAAAATGTACTTCTATTTATTAAGTTCTTAATCAATACATTCTAAGTCTGACCCACCTTGGTAGGAATGTTTTTAAAAAATAATATTCCATAAAGAATATTTTTATAATTAGTAGCAAACTTACTAAAATGTATTATATTTACAATTACAGTGTTTTTTAAACTTTAATAAAATAGTAATTGGTGCTGTATCTGAGCTTGTATCCAGACAAAGAAAAAATGCTAACACATGAATAATTTCACTGTTGTTTTATACAACATAATTTATTGATGTAGTATAGTTGAACTTTCTTTTTATTTAACATAGTTTTAAAGCGCTTGTCTTCCAGTGCATTAATAATAATAGTATCATTTTCATTCTGTCATATAGTAATAAAGTGCTTTACAAGTATGTTAAGATTACTTTTTAAAATATATTTGTATATAATGAGTGATAAATTATTATTATTTTTTTTGCTTCTGTTCGAATTTATACACCTAGTTGAATAAAAATAATAAAAAAAAGTCTTACTATTTGTCTTTTTAAATATTTAAACTATTAGTTCAAGGCAGCAGTAAACTATTTATTTCGTAAAACTTAAAAGTTTTGAAATAATGAACATTAGATTATGCGGCACTTGACGTCAATTAATTTACACCTTCTTCCCATAGTTTGACCACCATTCGAGTCAGCTTCTGATGCTGTACTTCTTATAAGTATTTTTAAACATGGTGTAATTTTCAGTTGTCATTGACCGTTTCATTTTATGTGTGAAGTCCCAGTAAGGATGGGATGATATCTCATAGATCCTATAAACCACAAATTTGACGGTTTTTGTAGTTCCCTTCTTTCATCCCCACCATAGTCTATAGTACAATGGCTATGGAGGTACCACGGGAGACATAGTTGGGACTTAAGCCAGTACCTGAAATATTCATTGGTTGTCATCAAAGATCGAATCGGTGACCCTCAGGTCGACAGTCGAGCGCTTTACGTCAAGACCATCCGTCCCACTGTTTTATTTTATAACTACTGTAATTCTTGTTACATTGATTTAGTGACCTTCAAACATATTAAATATTTAAAAACACTTTTCGTGCACAATAAAAAAAAAAACTCGATAATAATAATTTCTACTGAAACTGTAGTAGTAAGTCATTAGATCAGTAGAAGCATACATTATATTATCAAAGATCTAGAACATAATAGAAGTAGGAGTAACAGCCACATAATGTAACACAAGAATGTACCTATAATTTGTTTACCCCCAATCTTAATACAAAGACTGCAATATAAAATTATATTTTGTTTTGTATGAAAAAATTATATTTTGTTTTGCATGAAAAAAATTTATATGTAATGTTTGGTTTTAAAGGGGGACAATCAACATTTAGACACAACTCTTACGAGTTACGTTTTACAATGAAACAATAAAACTATTAAAAGCTAAATAATCAATATATCCCTGTAGTTACTACAATATACTTACGTTCTTTTTTATGTGGCGAATGTCTTTTTTTTTCCATAGAATTTGCGTAACGACATTGTACACTCAACCAGGCTTGCGAAGCCGTGGAGCCGAACTTTTTGCTGGAGCCGGAGCCGACAAATCTGGCGGCTCTACGGCTCCCAAATGTTTTTTTTTAAGCAGAATTTTTTTTTTTAGTTTTAAAATTCCAAATTTGTTTGATTGTTTGCCTCCTACAATTTGAAATGTTGTCATGTTTTACAAACGCCACAACAGCAACAGCATTTAAATGATAGCGTGCACGCACATCAACACAAGAAATCTTTAATGGGGAATCTTTCTGTGTTCGTTTTGAATCTTGTTTACCCTCCGAAATTTTTTTAATGGCATGTTATTTTGTTATATATAAAGTTAAAACAGTTTTATTTCATAGAATAATTGTATTAATCATTTAAAAATAATTTTTTACTACGACGACAAATAGAACGCGTCATTTTGTATATTATTTGACCGCGAATTTGTAATAGACTAAAAACAAAATGGTCGCTTTCTGTATTTAACAATTTTATTATAAACAGAATAGCTGAAATAGAGTAAATAAATTTATAAGGCTGTGGGTCCAAATAATGTAATAATCAGATAACAATCAGACTTTATTGGGACGGATCCGAATAAAAATTGGAGTTTATTGGTTCCAGGGTCCGAATAGTCACTTCGAATTTATAAATAATAAATATAAATACTGAAGTCTTTTAAATATTTTAAATAATGTATCATTTTACTATTTGCTAATTCGATCATTGAAATAACTTTTTATTACTTATAAAAATGGCGAATAGTGAAACCTTGGTCGAAAATAATGATATGATTCTGGATGCACTGAAATGGTTTTTTTTTTCAGTAAAACCGACAATGCGTATATTTTTCAAGTTCCTGACTATGAGGGGTGAACGCGGCAAAATTTGCATAACTTTTTATCAGCGTCATTTTTGCGTGGCGCATTTAAAAAAAAAATTGTCTCGTGTGATACTATCTTAATAGGGAGCCGGAACCGAGCCGAAGCCGTCAAATTTGTGGGAGCCGGACAATGGTGGGAACCGAAAACATTTACTCAACATTCATGTGGCGTAGCGTTTTGCAGCTCTTTATTAAATTTGCATTGAATTGTTTCTGTAACCACATAAAATCAAACTTTCTAATTGCAACTAGAATTCTCATCTAAATGAGGCGAAGTGGCTGAATAGTTCAGTTGGTAGAGTGGCTGGATAGTTTAGTTGGTAGAGTGGCTGGATTGTTCAGTTTGTAGAGTGCGGTCACCCCAGTCTTATCGGTTGGTGCCTTGTAAATGATGATAAAGTGTGTTAACAAAAGCAAATTTAAATGAAATTACGGTAAAAGTCCAGTGGAATAATTATGAAATTCAAAGAAAATGATAGTTGTCAAGTTTTACCCTCGAATCATGCGCGAGTCATAAAAATTTTTGTAATTTTCGACTTAAAAATACTCTCGACTTATCTGCGAGTTCGACATATACGCGAGCATCTACGGTAAGTCCGCACCGTCAATGCAACATATTAATCTGCTATGAAAGTTGATATGATAGGCATGTCTGTGGTCCAGAGATAGCTGGGGTTCCAAGGATATTTACAGGGGTGCGACCTATGCAGTTACTGCGAGCCACATTCCAGTTGTTTTATATAGTAAACACTAAACACATGTTATAAAGATATACCCTTTAATCAATTATACAAGATTTTGACTGAGGCCTTGTGAAACAACAACTATAGATTGGAGTCTGGTGGAACAACAACTAATGACTGGGGCATTGTGAAACAACAAATACAGTAGACAGGGGCAGTGTGAAACAACAACTATAGACTGGGCCTTGTGAAAGAAAACTATAAACTGGGGCCTTGTGAAACAACAACTATAGTAGACTGGGGCCTTGTGAAACAACAACTATAGACTGGGGCCTTGTGAAACAACAACTATAGACTGGAGTCTTGTAAAACAACAACTATAGTTGACTGGAGCATTGTTAAACAACATCTATAGTTGACTAGGGCCTTGTTAAACAACAACTATAGTTGACTGGGGCCTTGTTAAACAACAACTATAGTTGACTGGAGCCTTGTGAAACAACAACTATAGTTGACTGGAGCATTGTTAAACAACAACTATAGTTGACTGGAGCCTTGTGAAACAACAACTATAGTTGACTGGAGCCTTGTTAAACAACAACTATAGTAGACTGGGGCCTTGTGAAACAACTATAGTAGACTGGGCCTGATTAAACAACAACTATAGAAGACTGGGGCCTTGTGAAACAACAACTATAGACTGGAGTCTTGTAAAACAACAACTATAGTTGACTGGAGCATTGTTAAACAACATCTATAGTTGACTGGGGCCTTGTTAAACAACAACTATAGTTGACTGGAGCCTTGTTAAACAACAACTATAGTTGACTGGGGCCTTGTTAAACAACAACTATAGTTGACTGGAGCCTTGTGAAACAACAACTATAGTTGACTGGAGCCTTGTTAAACAACAAATATAGTAGACTGGGGCCTTGTGAAACAACTATAGTAGACTGGGCCTGATTAAACAACAACTATAGTAGACTGGGCCTGATCAAACAACAACTATAGTAGACTGTGGCCTTGTTAAACAACAACTATAGTTGACTGAAGCCTTGTTAAACAACAACTATAGTAGACTGGGGCCTTGTGAAACAACAACTATAGTAGACTGGGCCTGATCAAACAACAACTATAGTAGACTGGGCCTGATCAAACAATAACTATAGTAGACTGGGCCTGATCAAACAACAACTATAGTAGACTGGGGCCTTGTTAAACAACAACTATAGTTGACTGGAGCCTTGTTAAACAACAACTATAGTAGACTGGGCCTGATCAAACAACAATTATAGTAGACTGGGCCTGATCAAACAACAACTATAGTAGACTGGGCCTGATCAAACTACAACTATAGTAGACTGAAGCCTTGTGAAACAACAACTATAGTAGACTGGGGCCTTGTGAAACTACAACTATAGTAGACTGGGGCCTTGTGAAACAACAACTATAGTAGACTGGGGCCTTGTGAAACAACAACTATAGTAGACTGGGACCTTGTGAAACAACAACTATAGTAGACTGGGGCCTTGTGAAACAACAACTATAGTAGACTGGGGCCTTGTGAAACAGCAACTATAGTAGACTGGGCCTTGTGAAACAACTATAGTAGACTGGGGCCTTGTGAAACAACAACTATAGTAGACTGGGCCTGATCAAACAACAACTATAGTAGACTGGGGCCTTGTGAAACAACAACTATAGTAGACTGGGGCCTTGTGAAACAACAACTATAGTAGACTGGGGCCTGATCAAACAACAACTATAGTAGACTGGGGCCTTGTTAAACAACAACTATAGTAGACTGGGCCTGATCAAACAACAACTATAGTAGACTGGGCCTGATCAAACAACAACTATAGTAGACTGGGCCTGATCAAACAACAACTATAGTAGACTGGGCCTGATCAAACAACAACTATAGTAGACTGGGCCTGATCAAACAACAACTATAGTAGACTGGGCCTTGTGAAACAACTATAGTAGACTGGGGCCTTGTGAAACAACAACTATAGTAGACTGGGCCTGATCAAACAACAACTATAGTAGACTGGGGCCTTGTGAAACAACAACTATAGTAGACTGGGGCCTTGTGAAACAACAACTATAGTAGACTGGGCCTGATCAAACAACAACTATAGTAGACTGGGGCCTTGTTAAACAACAACTATAGTAGACTGGGCCTGATCAAACAACAACTATAGTAGACTGGGCCTGATCAAACAACAACTATAGTAGACTGGGCCTGATCAAACAACAACTATAGTAGACTGGGCCTGATCAAACAACAACTATAGTAGACTGGGCCTGATCAAACAACAACTATAGTAGACTGGGGCCTTGTGAAACAACTATAGTAGACATAGGAGAAAACGAAATCGGGTTAATTGCAATTGGTTACAAAAAATGATATACTGAATTTTTTAAAGGCTTTGGTGGGGCAACGGCACAAAAAAGGTTGGGAAACACTGCGTTACATCATATAATTAAAACGTAAAATATAAGCTTGGGTTTTAATCTAGAATTTATATCTGTGGGTTAATTTTATTTATGCATTTATTGATTTCGGTAAATTAATGCAAAAGACATATCAAATTCAGTGTCTAGTACTTAAGCTAGAAATACAAAGAAAATCATAGCCCACTAAAAGCTTATATTCTATTAAAATAATTTTGTCATTTCACAAATCATAACATCATGAGGTAACCAAGTATCACCACGGTTTTTACTTATTATGACATTTATGTCAACCTTTAAAAAAAGAGAAAGGTGACAATTATTAAGTACACATCAGCTTCATTTTGCGCTATCACTAGCTACCTGCCATACATGAAGGACTGTGAATTAAATGAGTAAACATGATGTCGGATGTCTTATTAGATAACATTATCCCAGTACATTTGACGAGGTAGAAATTTGAAATTTTATGACATTTATTTGATAAGACGCTATGTCGTTTTCTTTTTATAAGTTATAAGTTATGTCTACGTTGATTGTAAGTTATGATGTAATGGTGACATGGCAGAAGGAGATTTAAGGGGCCCACCAAGACCTCAATTGAACAGTTTTTTATATTGAGTTTTCTTTTTCTTATGAAGAACGTTCGTCAGGCCCACACCAAAAATATTTGGGGAAATATAATTTTACCCCAGTCTGTAGTGTTTTTGTTTTACCAGCCCAGACCTAACGAGTCACGTGACACTTCTTTAAAAAAGTATGGAACAACAAATGTGCCAAGTATAAACTCTATAATTATTGTTACAGTAGGCTAAATCGCCTCTAAATAATTTTTTCGATGCTAAGCGCGACTTAGGTAGGTTAAAGGCTCTGTGCTATCAGTGACGCCCTTAGAGGGTGGCAACTTGTCAAGCCCCCATCCCCCGCCTTTGGGGGCCCACGATTGAAGATCTCTTGCCATCTAAATATTACAAACGTTAGTTACATGAAAAGTAGCAGGGTGAAACAGTGCCAATAAACAAAAGACTTGGAAATTTTAGACTGATATCATTTGGTGTTGTAGACCTACTTAGGCTAAAGAATTGGACATTTTAGACTTATGTCATTGTTTTTTGTAGACCTACTCAGGCTAAAGAATTGGACATTTTAGACTTATATCATTGTTTTTTTGTAGACATACTCAGGCTAAAGAATTGGACATTTTAGACTTATGTCATTGTTTTTGTAGGCCTACTCAGGCTAAAGACGCTGTAGTAATATTAAAGGGCCCCCTAAAAAACCGAAACTGTACACTTTTTTCTAATGACAAATGTTACTCGAGCCTTGTGTATTTATTTATTAACAGGTCTGGTCTAAGGCCGATAGCACCATATTTGGCCTCGCACAAAAGAAGGTTGCGCTTTAGATTACATATTTTCCCTCTTAAGTATAAGTGACAAGCTCGCATGCGTCGCACTTTATAAATATCATATAACCTTCAATTATGGCTATCGGCCACCTCATTTGTTACCGAAAAAAATCCCTTTCAAATAAATTTACTAAAACAATTTTTTTTTGTTTAAGGATGTGGTATGAGGGAAAAGCAGGGATGGCAATTACACAGCACGCGAAAGTTTTCCTGGCAAGAAAAAAAAATGATATATAACTAAATATACAACATTATAAATACTGTGAATAAAAACATAATAAAATACAGATTCACCAAACAAAATCATTTCCATTTGCTTTTATTTTAACACTTAAATAAAGAACCCATTAGCCATCCCCAGTTAGATAGAGTAAAGTTAATAGACTACTACTAAAAATGAGCAAAAGGATCAACAGGGTTTCCGTAGATTCTAAAGTCTAAACAAATTAATAGTGTCAACAGAAATAGTTCACACAACTTTTAACCCCCCTCCCCCCAACCCATGTTGTAATATGGTGAGCAAGGGCTGGATGAAAGGAAATAGAGCGAAGATGAAAGGCGGGAATAAATCAAAATTGATTTAAGTGTGTGTGAAGAATGAAGAAATATATCTCTCTCTCTGTGTGTGAAGATATATGTGTGTGTGAAGATATATGTGTGGCAGGCCCGTAGCGTACGGGGGGGCAGGGGGGTCGGGCCCCCCTGCGTTTTGTCTGGTCCCCCTCTGCTTATTTGTTCTACTTAATAAAATATATTACCTGTACCCCCTACTATTTTCACGCTACGGGGCTAATGTGTGAGTGGGCGTGTGTGAAGATATATGTGTGTGAAGATATATTTGTGTGTGAGAAGATATGTGTGTGTGAAGATATGTGTGTGTGTGTGTGTGAGTGTGAAGATTAATGTGTGTGTGTATGTGAAGATATATGTGTGTGTGAAGATATATTTGTGTGTGAGAAGATATGTGTGTATGTGAAGATATATATGTGTGTGTGTGTGTGTGTGTGAAGATATATATATATATATGTGTGAAGATATGTGTGTGTGTGTGAAGATTAATGTGTGTGTGTGTGACCGTTACTCCTAGTTTTGTTATGATCTAGAAATATATAACCATATATTGTTCTAACGACGTACTACTCCTATTATTATTAGCGAGTTTGTTTTTATTTTAGTTGAAGGTCACTAAATCAATGTAACAAGAGTTATAATACGACATAAAATGGGAATTGAATGACTACTTTACGAAGTATTTAATTGAATGGTGATTGATTCACCATTTTTGATCGATTTTGTTCAATATTTAGCCTTGTCTTCAATCCTGTAGGCTTTCCCAAATACTCTTCACTGGCTGGTAACAGGCATGGACAAATAATTATTTTCTGATCTAAGGAATTTTTCTTGAGGTTTTAGAAAAAAATGGAACATTTTTTTTATAAATCAGTGAATCAATAATAACCAGGGAATTAATAAAAAAATAAGGAATTAATAAAAAAAAGGGTACCAATAAAAAATAAGGGATCAATAAAAAAAGTTTTCAATGAAAACTATTTGTAATAATATTACAACATGTTGAGAAATTATTTTATCTCGTAAAGTTTTTGAGAAATTTGCAACTGAAGAGATTCCTGAAAGGTATTGGCAAAGTGATTGAACGAAAATGGTAAAACATACTTGAATACATTTTTTTTAATATCGATACGTAGACTACATGTCTCAGCCGTCATTTGATTTCGATTATTAAAATCTTTCTTTTCCAACTCTCTTTACCACATTAACAATATTTCTACCTATTTATAAAAAAAATATATGTGTAAATGGCAGACAAAAGCGTACAGGTAATATTTGTAGAAAGTGAAGCAAAACAAACTGACGTTATCAAATAAGACAAACAACTCTGGGAAGACAACTAAACAAAGCCAAGGTTTACTGATAAGAAAGATGACAGACATTAGATCTAATTAAGAAACATCTGTTTTGTGAGACTTTAATTCGTTTTATAGAGCTGTTCAAGCTGAGGATTCACTTTAGACAATTACCATATTAATGAGTTCGTTTACATGTGTAAAACAAATACATTCTTGTTCTTTGTTGCATGTTCTTAATGTTTGGAAATGGAAAGAAGCAGAGGTAAGGTACATTATTTTTTGTTTAGAATTTAATGATCATATTATTTGTCAATCTATAAACTTATCTAAATCTCTAAGCCCCTCCCCCCTTCTCTCTCCTCCTCCTCCTCCCTGCCTCTCTTTCTTTCTCTAACTCAGACGAATTTAATGGCGTGTGCACGGATGAGCTCTATGAACCACGACTTCGGAAGGACCAATTTTAACCTCCACCCCACCTCTGTCCTAACTACCTACAACAACCTATCTGATCACTTAACATTCATCCAACCAGTTATATTCTATCTATTTAAATATCTATCCACTTTGTGATTTTGTCAAATCTTGCAACCAGGGACGAGGCGTGAGTGTTGCCGGTCATAGTCATATTTATAGAAAATGCTATACATGTATGATGGTTCTGTATTTATTGAATATAGTTAGCATAATCATTCATAATAAAATGACTACAAGTTTCAATATATATTACTTTCATCTCTCTCTCTCTCTCTCTCTCTCTCTCTCTCTCTCTCTCTCTCTCTCGATGTTGTTAGTCTAATTATTTATACAAATATATAATTCTATGTTCGTTTGTGCTTTGTATATAGCATAAAACATCAATAAATTTTTCTCTAAGAGTTATGGCCGGCAACACTCACGTCTCGTTCGTACTAGCAACACTATATACTATAATTTCATATATATATATATATATATATATATATATATATATATATATATATATATATCACTCTAGTCAATTAATTTTTTTTTCCAAATGGTAATTGCTAGAAATAGTTCCAAGGGAGCTAATTTATATATACTAGTACACTGTATGCTAAAATCTATTAAATACGCCATATTAAACTAATATTTTAGACACAACAAATTTATTTCGTTGATCGAAGAATAATATTTGCGTTAGAAACTATAGAGGTTATGTCCAAAAGAACGATAGAGTAGAGGGGAAAATATTCAACCCTCTCCGTATCTCAAGAACTATCGGCATTGTTCAAATCATAGACATATAATAAAAGTGTATGATCTGCACTGAGTCCTAGCCTTTTGGCTAACATATTCTAGAAGATATACCTTGATCTGTTGGGGGAAAGATCATTGGGGGTCTCCTGGCCAGAAAAAAAACAACCTTTTAGCGACGGTGGTGGTACTGTGGTCAATGAGGAAAATCCGATACCATAGTCTTCACCGCTGGCGATGGTGACAGATGTGGTCGGCACACAACACCCTTCCATTCTGTCCCACTTAACACACCGTCGCAGCCTGCCATTTCCGGCAAAGGGGTCAGGCACATTACACCCTCCCCTTTGTCCATATGGCAGGAAATATTCAGGCTTTGCCATTCTGTCCGATCGGTAGCAAATTTGCCCTGCTGGTCTGGCCGCTTTTAACCCAAATTTATGTTAGATTACACTTCTAGAGAGAATTCCTGCAATATTAGATTATAAATAACAGATATAGGAACACATAGTGTGCCTAGACAGAAATCTATGTTTGATTACACTTCATGAGATTGTTATTATAGTATTTTTGACTTCAAAAATGAATTCTCCGTGGTAATGTTCATACTCAGTATAAAGGTCAGCAATGCATACATTAATTTCCTTGAGGTGACGTATATATTAGTACTTTTTACATACAACAAAATAAAGTGTCAAAAGCGATGAAAAAGTGTGGCTGGAAAATTGGCATTAGTGTCTGTCCTTGTGTCCATTTTGTTTTATGCGCATATAAGCCGACCCCCTGATTTCAGTATTGTTTTTATGTACTGATCTTAATGGATGACGAAAGTATTATTTTACTGTAGGTGTAATTTGTACACGTGATAATCAAACGTTTAACTTGTCTACGAAATGTTTCATAATGTGTGTTGATTTTTAAAATATAGTAACAGTAATTCATTTGACTATATAAATGTACAATGATAATTATTTTTCTTTTAAATTATTGGGGTAAAGAGAATTTTACATTTTAATTCTTAATCGTTATTTTCTTGATTTTTTTAGGCGAGATATTTTCTTTGAAAATTATTCGAGAAATTAATAGGGTAACTTGTCAAGCACAGCGCTCTTGCATTTGTTGTCATGACCACAAATGAGTCAAAGGGCATTCATGGGCAAAACCAGTTAAAGCAAGGGTCTATATTTACTAGTATTTTAAAAAAATGAAGGTAACATCTTTTAAAATGTAAAGCACCATTCATAACTCTTTAAAATCATGAAACAAAATATTAATTTAATCTCATTTTAAAACAAGTAACAAACATTTAAGTTTATTTAACAAAGAAACTATTACACTGGTAAACAGTGAATTCATTGCCAGTGATATTTGAATCATTTTATACAAAGTCAACTATGCTGATTTAGAATATGTAAGTGCTTTTGCTATATTGGCTCTATTTTACAACATAATTAAAATTAATTAAATAATGTATGCACCGTGTATGGAATTTGTCAAGAATTGCATGAAGTATAATAGTATACTAACAAATAGTAGTGAAACTGTTAATAGTCATGCAGAAATTTGTTCAAAAATATGTGTAATAGTGTTATAGAAGAAAACATTTTCATTTGAAAAACTAATTATGTCTAATTCATTAATTAATTAATATGTTAATTGTCTATGGTAATGCATTAGCAAATCGCTGTTTGCTCGACTTCCTTTTGCATGTGTCGTTGGTGATATTGCGCTGAAGGCTCCAACAGTAGTCAGCCATCATATGTATGTCCCATCTTCCTTGATATCTCTCCTCCATCACCCTCATATCCTGATGGAACCTCTCGCCTTGTTCCTCACTGAAGTCCCCAAGGTTACCTGGAAATTTGTCTAAATGACTGTGCAGGTAATGTACCTTGATGCTCATATTTGTTCCACTGTTTCTGAAGTTAGCGAGCATATCTTGCACCAGTTCTTCGTAATTCTCTGCTCTGTTATTACCTAAGAAGTTCCTGACAACTGAAACAAAACTGTTCCATGAAGAAGCTTCAAGGTGATTTCGATCATTGATGAGTTTCCGAATCTGAGGACCGTCAAAAATCCCAGCTTTCAGCTTCTCCATGCTCAATCCGGGGAATGATCTGCAAATATACTTGAAGCAATTGCCAGATTTGTCCAAAGCCTTAACAAATTGTTCCATTAAACCTAATTTGATATGAAGCGCTGGGAGAATGATCTTATTTTTGTCAACCAGTGGCTTGTTGATGATATTTTCTTTACCTACAGTCATGGTTTCCCTTGCAGGCCATTACTTATATATCATGGGTCATGATTATATCTCATATTTTTTTCTGCCCAGCAATGGCAGCATTACGAATGATTTGCACCTTCATGCACCTTGTCAAAAGCGAATCACTTAAGTGTAGAATATTACTATTGGAAGTAAATATTCGTTCTGATATTTAGATGCTTTTGAAACAGATTTTGTTACTTCATGAACCCCCAAACAGATTTTGTTACTTCATGAACCCCCTTAACGTTTTTACTTTGATAGAAACCATATTTATCAACTAACTAGCAGTGCACCTGTCGTTGTTCGGGAAGTCAATGTACACTAGGGTGATAACTATTTTCATTATTTTTCGTAACGAAACTGAAACCCCTCACATTCGAGGAACAATTATATGTAGATGACAGTAGCAACATTAATTTTTTTTTAAATTGAAAAAAGTTCCCCCTATTTTTAATTTTTCGTTCACATATCGCGCAGTTTGAACTCGCCCCAGCTTGGGGTGAGTTCACAATATATAACTATTTCATTATTGTTATAACTTCTTTTATTTTCTGTTTCAGGTGCAAATATATAATATATATTCTGGAATATTTTAGAACATTGTGGAATATTTTTGAATATTTTGGATAAACTATCTCGTTTTCAGTGCAAGATTGCAAGTCTTACTGTCAGGATAGTGAAAGTAGATAGACATGGATAGATAGAAAGACATATTGTTAGACAGATAGACAGATAGGCTAAACAATCTCACACGGATGCCTACAAACCGTCAAATTCTTGGAAACTTCACTTTTCTGTTCAATAGCCAGAAACGGCGACTGGATCGAATCAAAATTATGATTACGGATATAGAATTGCTTTGGAGGGAAATTCTAGACTTTCCACTATTATCCAGCGCACTCATCAGAAAGAAACTCAATTGCCTGATTGATTTATATGACAAAAACAAAAAGAATCCGTCTGATAAATTTACTACAACACTTTCTCAGTTATTTGATGTCACCAACGTTAATGGAGAATGGAAAAGCACGGAGGATAAAGAACTCTACCAGAGGCAAGTTAAGAGTGGAGGAAAGATTGGTTATTCAATGGTCAAACAAGCCCCTTTGGAATCAATCCACCCAAGAAAACGAATCCGACTATCAAAAACCCAATCACAAGCCAGCTCTTCTCAATCGCAACCTATACAAACACATACAACTGTCTCAGAATCTTCGGATTCTGAAACCTCTGCTTCTTCACCCGACTTGCCAACCTATTCTTCCACGTCATCTTCTCCTGAATGCAAACCGAAATACCAAAGAGCAAGCACTACAACAGTGGGTTTGCTAGTACTGCAAAACAACATTTCTACACATAAAGCATATGATGTTCTTGCAACCATTGCTGAACAGGGTCACGATGTGCCAGTTCCAAGTCAGGCGGGTGTCTGGAAACGAGCAATCTCTGTAGGACGTAAAATGAAAACCGAAATTGTTCAAAAACTTCAAAGCAAAGAACTCTATTGTCTCCAGTTTGATGGTAAAAGAGTTCAAGGGGAAGAGTATCAAGTAGTTCTGCTGAAAAATATGACAACCGAAATCAAACTTGGTATTATTAAATGTGAGAGTGGTTCTGCCGCGGCCATTCACAAGGAACTACATCAGCTACTTGATGAATATGATGAATATGAAAAATATTGGCATGATAATATGCGACACGACCGCAGTAAATACTGGTCGTTTGCATGGGATTGTAAAGCTCATACAGGATGATGTCTTGAGCAAGGGCTTTCAGAAGCCACAATATATTGGGTGTCAGCACCATGTACTCGACCTCCTTTTGAAACATGTCATGAATTTTTTTATCCAAGAGCCAACGAGCAAACCAAAACTCAACTATTCCTTCATTGACCAATTAACACAAAACTATGTCACTCTTCAGGCTGATTACCGCCTCGTTGCGACAGATGATGTTAGCACAGACGAGAACCCTGGATGGCGAGATGATTTCAAGTTCTTATATGAATTATGTCAGGCATATCGTCATTACAAAACAACTTCACGTTGGCCTCGCATCAACTGGAAGAAACTACCAAATTTACACCAGGCAAGATGGAACTCACGTGCGATATATACTGTTATATCATTTTTTCTGATACCAGAGTGGCGCAACATCCTCACTCCTGCCTGCAACTTCATCTGCTACGAATGGGCAAATGCTTGGTTCCATTCTCAACACTATAATGAAGCGTCCTTCAATGAACTGTTTACCTCACTCATCAGGATAAAATGCAAGAAGGCAATTAAGTGTTTAAAGACCCATTGGTCAGTCGAAAAGTCATTAATTGACATTCCCAGATCTAACCAAATTGCTGAACGTGCTGTGAAACTAATGGAGGAACTTCATGCAAAATCGAGAAAATTTCAATTTTTGAATCTGAAGTTCATAGGAAAAAATATGTTTTAAACATTTCTTGTACATTCTGTACATATTACTAACTGATCTGTATCTTATTTGTTAATAAAAGTTGATTAGTTATTATTATTACTCTTTTGAGTTAAGCTAAAAAAAATAATGTCCTTTTTTTTTGAAAAAAGAAATATTTTTCCACTTTTTTCTTCCGAAAAAGGGGGAGGAGGGGGAACTTTTTTTTAAAAAAATCAAAAATGCAATTGATATTCTTAAATTACACATAAAAGTTCCTCGATTGCAAGTGGTTTCATAAAAATATTTTTTTTGTTATCACCCTAATGTACACATTACACTTGGGGCATTTCTGATGATAATTCACGTCATCTAATGTGTAAATTAATATAATCTACATATCATTATGATATCACTAGTCACGTAAGTCATACTACGTTTAACCGGTCGAAGCTTAAAACTTATCAGGTATAATAGGGTAAAACTTATCAGGTATAATAGGGTAAAACTTATCTAATAGGGTAAAACTGTCTTTTTTCATCGTTAAGAATCAAATAAGGTGTTTTATGAGGTATTTGTGCGTTTACTATTGTATTAGAACTGTGTGGCAGTAAAACTACTTAAAATCAACAGTTCAATGTATGACGATTAGTATTATCTAATTTTAACTGTAGTTCATTTATGTATAGAAAGATAATATTTAGCTTAAGAGCGAAGTGTGTAATTAAGCTTAAACTAGAAAAAAGAAAATTTTAGATGGTATATATTTTCAATGAAAATACACTAGTATGTGTGTGTATTAAACAGAATTAACTGCCTAACTAAATGCCTATCTACTTAACTACTCAATCACCTCACTAGTACTGTAAGACTATGCACCCAAATATTCAACCACCTCACTAGTACTGTAAGCCTATGCACCCAAATATTCAACCACCTCACTAGTACTGTAAGATGATGCACCCAAATATTCAACCACCTCACTAGTACTGTAAGACGATGCACCCAAATATTCAACCACCTCACTAGTACTGTAAGACTATGCACCCAAATATTCAACCACCTCACTAGTACTGTAAGACGATGCACCCAAATACTCAACCACCTCACTAGTACTGTAAGACTATGCACCCAAATATTCAACCACCTCACTAGTACTGTAAGACGATGCACCCAAATACTCAACCACCTCACTAGTACTGTAAGACGATGCACCCAAATACTCAACCACCTCACTAGTACTGTAAGACGATGCACCCAAATATTCAACCACCTCACTAGTATTGTAAGACGATGCACCCAAATACTCAACCACCTCACTAGTACTGTAAGACTATGCACCCAAATATTCAACGACCTCACTAGTACTGTAAGACGATGCACCCAAATACTCAACCACCTCACTAGTACTGTAAGACGATGCACCCAAATACTCGACCACCTCACTAGTATTGTAAGACTATGCACCCAAATATTCAATCACCTCACTAGTACTGTAAGACTATGCACCCAAATACTCAACCACCTCACTAGTACTGTAAGACGATGCACCCAAATATTCAACCACCTCACTAATACTGTAAGACGATGCACCCAAATACTCAACAATCAATAAAACCTTCGTTTACTATATAAAATTGACAGTACTTCAAAATATAGATGCTATTTTCATAGGTACAATAAAGTGTACCATTTTTTACCATTTTTCTTTTGTGCAAACGAAACGGACAGACACACAGACGTCCTAAAATTTAGGTTTATAAATAGAGAGATATTTTAAGCTATCCATGTGTTTGATTACTTCTAGCATTTCACAAGGGAGGTTTTCACTATCCATGTGTTTGATTACTTCTAGCATTTCATAAGGGAGGTTCTCACTATCCATGTGTTTGATTACTTCTAGCATTTCATAAGAGAGGTTTTCACTATCCATGTGTTTGATTACTTCTAGCATTTCATAAGGGAGGTTTTCACTATCCATGTGTTTAATTACTTCTAGCATTTCATAAGGGAGGTTTTCACTATCCATGTGTTTGATTACTTCTAGCATTTCATAAGAGAGGTTCTCATTATCCAGAAGGTCACCGCCCATCAGTAACATGGAGCTATAGAGGGAGTATTGATGAGAACGGAGGCAAGAAAGATGAAAAGACTGAAAAAGAAAATCTTGTAGGTCAGGAGATTGGATTATTATATGGCGGCTCGTTGGTCATGAACGCCATCATAGGTGAGTTGACTTTAGTCTTTTTTTCGTGTAAATAAATTCTTAAGGATAGACAAACTCTACAACCGCAAAAAATGCCATAAAAAGACACTTTTCAGTAGACATTCATATTCCATTTTACGATATTATGGCCTCGACTAGGATTTTAGCCCACAAACCACACTCTCTGCCTCTTACCCATAAAAATCTCTGGATTTCCTACAACTACTACACTTACTTGTAGGCATAAATATATGGTCTCTATTAAATAAGCATAAGCTATGTAGTCTATATATCTATGCTTGTAGGTATCAACAGTTGATAAACCTAACATATGTAGAATAAAGTCTATATATCTATGATAAAACCCATTGAAGTCTTTGCAGCAATGATGACGTAGAGCGATCAAAAACAATAATTATGACAAATTGGTGTAGAGATTATTTTATGTCTTGAAAATAAACTCCCTGATTTGTTTTTACAAATCATTTAATGAAGGTTTTACAAGATTTATCTATCAACAAAAGGGCAAATTATATTCTCTGATCAATGAAATATATTAATGTTGTCTAAAATATTAATATGGCATCTCTATACTTATAAGACGCATTTGTTGTCTGTCTGTCTGTCTGTCTGTCTGTTCCCTTATAACTCAAGATCCAGACAACCAAAAAAACGTGAAATTTGTTACACATACACATAATTACATGGGGAAGGTCATAGGACAGGTTTCGTTTTATCTGGATGGGTAGTTTAGTTGTAATTTTTTTTTTAGTATTTTACTATATTAAAGTAATCTCGACGGCGCCATAAATAAAATTCCTCTGTGACGTCATTTACCGATGATCGAATAGAACTTGCGCGCTGGTGCTGTATTGTGTCTTTGTGCTGCAAAGAATTGTTGTTGTTTTTTCATGCTTCCCTATTTGTACAGCTTGATGAAGTTAAAGGAATGAAGATGGATTTTAGAAGAAGTGTGAAGCCATAATAATAAGTATTTATATGTATATATATATTATATATATATATATATATATATATATATATGTATAGAGAGAGAGAGAGAGAGATAAAGAGAGGGAGGGAGGGAGGGAGGGAGAGATAAAGAGAGAGAGAGGGGGCAGGGGGGAGAGAGAGGAAAGGAGGGTAGGAGGGAGGGAGGGAGGGAGGGGAGAGAGGGAGAGAGAGGGATGGACAGGGGGAGAAGAGGAGGGGGAGAGAGGGAGAGAGAAAGGGAGATGGGAGAGGGAGGGAGAGAGGGAGAGAGGGAGAGAGAAAGGGAGGGAAGGAAAGAGAAAGGAAGGGAGGGAGAGAGGGGGTAAAGAGGGAGAGAGGGGAGGGAGGGAGAGAGGGTGGGGGAGAGGGAGAGAGGGAGAGAGAGGGTGGGAGAGAGGGAGGGAGTGAGATAAACAGTGAGGGGGCAGGGAGGGAGAGAGGGAATGAGGGAGGGAGGAAGAGGGAGAGAGGTGGAGAGGGGAGGGAGGGAGAAAGAAGGGAGGGAGAGAGAGGGGAGGGAATGAGAGAGGGAGAGAGAGGATGGGAGAAATGGGAGGAAGAGATAAAGAGAGAGGGGGCAGGGAGGGAGAGAGGGAAGGAGGAAGGGGGAGAGAGGGAGGGAGGGGGATGGACATGGGGGAGAGAAGGAGGGGGAGAGGGGAGATGGCAGAGGGAGGGTGGGAGGGAAAGAAATGGAAGAGAGAGGGAGGGAGAGGGAGGGAGAAGGAGGGAGGGAGAAAGGGAGGGAGGGAAAGGGAGGGAAAGGGAGGGAGAGGGAGGGAGAGAGAGGAAGGGAGAGAGGGGGTAGGGAGAAAACAGAAGGTAAACAGAAAACCTTATTTTAAACCCGGACAAAGCCGGGTACTTGCAACTAGTAGTTTATATGAATGTTAGTATACAGTGTGCTAGCATATATAAAATAACTCCCTATGAACAACACATTTATTAAATTAGTTTTATTATTGCATTCTTAGCTATACTACTATTCTAAATCTAACTACTAAATACAATTTTATTGGAAAAATACAGTAAACTTTCTACTATCTGGACCCAATCATGCACAATGACAGGACATTCCAGATACTGGCAAAGGCCACAGAAATGTGTACACAATAATTAACTGCCTCACATTTAGTAATACAATAAAAACTAGGGAGCGACCGATAATCGGATCGGTATCGGTATCGGACAGATTTGGCACTATCGGTTACTATCGGATCGGCCGATTGTTGTAGGGAGCGACCGATAGTCGAACCGATATTGGCACTATGGATTAACTATCGGACCGGCAGTTTTTTGGCTGCCGATACATTGTTTTTTTTTTCACAACAGAGTTGCAGAAAAAAATCAGTAAATATCCCAATTCTATAACCAGATCAGACAAGATTTAAAAAAAAAAGGAAAAAAAAACCCGTACACAGAAATTGTCACGTCTACAAAAATTGCATCAGAGATATGACCTTGAAACAATAGGATTGGCATTTCTTAATTCTAATGTATGACCTTGAATGATACAATTAGTGAACATCTGTGTGTATTTTTTTTTTGGGATGGGAAGTTGAGGGGGGGGGGTAAACAAGACACGCGTGGGCGAAGTGTTACAAAATATGTGAACATGGGTTTACATACGTCATACAGCACGAGAAAAATACGTGTTTGGCATTGTTGTTGCTTAAGGGGCTGTCCATTAATTACGTCAACAAAATAGGGGGTGGGGGGGTCAGAAAATTTTTGACAATTGTTGACAAGGGGGAGGGGGGATGTCAAGAAAAGTTGACGTCAACAATGTTACTTTTTTTAATTTAATATAATTACTTAATAAATAGGAAAATTAAGCAGCGTTTGTAGTTCTGTGTTACACACTCGCTTAACATTCAGTATTTTAATTAAACTAACTATATTCCTACTAATTTTGCCACATAAACATTCTGGAAGCCACCTTTTTTTTTGGGGGGGGGGGGGGTAATCAAATGTTGACGTAATTTTATAGGAGAGGGTCTCTGGAAGTTTGACAAGTTGTTGACAAGGGGGAAGGGGGGAGGTAAAAATCGCCAAAAATTTGTTGACATAAATAATGGACAGCCCCTAAAAAGAAAATATCGGTATCGGTATCAGTAAAAATGCTGGGGGAAAATATTGGTATCGGACTATCGGTAAAAAGGCATATCGGTCGCTCCCTAATAAACACCACTTATCATAACAATTCTATTCAAGTTTTTTGAGTGTACATTTTTCATTTTTACTAAAACTATTTATAACCAATCATTTTATTGCGGATAAATATTGATTACTATGCCAGATAGTAGCGTAAGAAAGGTAGTGCGGTTTTGTACGGCTGCCAAGAACGCCTTGCTACAGGGGACGGTAATCTTGCTGCACCTAGGCATTGGGCTCCAAAAACTCAACAAATAACCCATGTTATCTGTTTTATATATAAGAGCCATTCTTCTTTTTCAAAATTTCCTTGCACATAAACGCTATTAAAATGTTTTTGTAACAAACAATCGCAGTTCAATGACCAAGAAAAGGGAAATTCTTCAAACAAAGTGGGTATTAAACTATTCCGATGGGTGACTCACAACGAAAACTATTTTGTTTTCGCGAACTATCTCGAAAGAAAAAAAAACTACGAAAAAAAAACCAAAAGCAAACAGACTCAAAGCATCATTTTCCCTTTTATTTTTGCAAATTAAAAACTTGTATATTTCTAGCATATACAGAACTAGAGTTGGAAAAAATATAAATCTAGATTCTTGATCCATTAATGGTAAATTAAAATTTAGCCTCGACCTTCCATTAAGTCGCGACGCATACTTAAAGAACCACTGTTTTAGAATATTATCATTATAGTTTATCGATTTTATTTTATTTAGAATATTCTCATTATAGTTTATTGATTTTATTTTATTTAGAATATTCTCATTCTAGTTTATTGATTTTATTTTATTTAGAATATTTTCATTCTAGTTTATTGATTTTATTTTATTTAGAAATAGTTCCAATAAAGGAAGAAAATTAATTAGAATTTCGTGTATGGTTTTTTGTCCTCTTTTCCAGGTCCAGGAATATTTGGTACACCGAAAGGTGTTTTGGCAGGTGTCGGTTCTGTAGGAATGTGTTTGGTCATGTGGACATTTGCTGGTGTGTTCAGTATGTGTGGTGAGTTATTAATATATATTTTATCTATGAGAATGTTTAAGACGACTTTTTCAAACGGGGAACAACTCTTAAGTATAGATATTTGATATTTATTAAAATACAGGTAAGCGTTTGTTTGTTCGCGTTACAATATTTACGAGTCGTAAATCATTTGTTAGTCGTAAATTACAACTATTTTGTATGTGTCGTGATTTGGAGAAAGGCGCCAACGTATATTGTTTATTAAAAAGAAAAAAAAAGTGCGTAAGATCAATGGGTTTCTATCTTGCCTTTATGTTTTGTCGCAAAAGACTGGTATGGCATAGATTTGACCATTTTTTGTAATCACTGACTAATCACTAAGCTGTGTGTGTGTGAGTGTGTGTGTGTTGGAATGTCACATATGGGCGATCTAAGTATTTATTAAACATATATTTGACAAAAAAAATACGAAAGATGGATAGATAGATAGATAGATAGATAGAGAGAGAGAGAGAGAGAGAGAGAGAGAGAGAGAGAGAGAGAGAGAGAGAGTACTCCATCTTGTATTTTGTACTTTGAATCTATTCAGCTGCTCTGTGTTTCGCTGAACTGAGAGAGTCAGTCAAAAGAGAAGGTGTTGAGTACGCTTACATTACTGAAGCGTTCGGGCCACTCGCCGGATTTGTTTATTCATGGATGAGGATTGGTAAGTTATTGGAATATTTCATTTTACACTAGTTCATTACATTGAGTTCTTTCTTTTCTTATGTTTATGGACATTAGAGTAAGAAAATCAGCTTTTATTTTCATTTAATGAAGATCTTTCTATATATAAATTTACCTCAAATTTTGTACAAATATTTTATTAGTATTTAATATAATGAATGTTGTTTTTTTACATTGTTCAGAGAAACAAAATAATTTAAATTATCTGGATTTAGATATTTTTGTGTGTCATGTTTTTACATTGTTCAGAGAAACAAAATAATTTAAATTATCTGGATTTAGATATTTTTGTGTGTCATGTTTTTACATTGTTCAGAGAAACAAAATAATTTAAATTATCTGGATTTAGATATGTATGTGTGTCATGTTTTTACATTGTTCATAGAAACAATATAATTTAAATTATCTGGATTTAGATAAGTATGTGTGCCATGTTTTTTTAATATCCGTTCTATTGATTCATCTCGATTACCTACAATATTTACAATATACTGAGAACCCACACACATGCACTGACGACAGACAACTTCCTTAAAGAGAGTATATTTGGAAATCAAATCACTTAACTGGGAAACAATTAAATAAATGTAACTAATGAAGTTGCATGTGTTGACTTTATTAACGTTAAAAAAACACGAAATTAAATGCATATCAAATGAAAATTTTACAAAATTTCTGGCAGAATGATTAGGCACAATACACCCTCCCATTTATCTGCTAGGCACAATACACCCTCCCATTTATCTGTTGGGCTTAATACACCCTCTCATCTATCTGTTAGGCACAATACACCCTCTCATCTATCTGTTAGGCTTAATACACCCTCTCATCTATCTGTTAGGCACAATACACCCTCCCATCTATCTGTTAGGCACAATACACCCTCTCATCTATCTGTTAGGCACAATACGCCCTCTCATCTATCTGTTAGGCTTAATACACCCTCCCATCTATCTTTCAGGCACAATACACCCTCTCATCTATCTTTTAGGCTTAATACACGATCCCATCTATCTGTTAGGCACAATACACCCTCTCATTTATCTGTTAGGCTTAATACACCCTCCCATCTATCTGTTAGGCACAATACACCCTCCCATCTATCTGTTAGGCACAATACTCCCTCCCATCTATCTGTTAGGCACAATACACCCTCTCTGTTTTGCAGGAAAAACCCCATGGACTGGTCATTCTTCGCGATCAGCAGTACACTCACCCCACCGCTCTGTAGGCATGGCAGACAATCATCAGCACAGACAATAAAGTCTATGTGGCAGGCACCCTGTCATGCTGGGAGTGGGAACGCTCATATTCTTACAAAGTATTGTTTATGTCAAAAAACCTTCACACAACACTTTCCCATAAAAAAAATGTTCCAACTATTTCAGACCTCCCCCTCCCCCCTGAGTTGTTCACATAATTAGTGTTCGATCCTTTAGGAAGTATTTTCTAATTTATAATTCATTCTAACAAAAGCGTATTTCAAAAACCAATTCTCTTCCAGCTGCAGCTGAGCCATGTTCTACTGCTGTATTTGCCCTGGCCTTCACAGACTATGTTGCTGATGTTGTCTTTGATGAGTGTGGACCACCTCGTTCTTTTATTCTAATCGTGGCTTCCATGGCAGTCTGTAAGTTGATTATAATCGCAACGCCTAAATAAACACTTTCAGGTATGCAGGGGCGTTAATTGTAGGGATGTGTGTCTGGGGCATGATTTTTTTTAAAGGATAACTAAATCATATTTTATGATACAAAAAATAAAATGAAATGCGCAATCTGTTTTATAACGCATAAGAATTATTGGTAACAAAAAGTCTGAGAAAGCACTATGGGTATATAGTGGCGGCAACGAGTGTCAATCCGTGTACGGCTTGGTGAAGAGCAAGATTGGAGGACTGGCGGCAACATAATTTACTTTTATTTAAATTTGTCATTTAGTTTGTATTTACGTAAAATAAAACAATGAACACTTGAAATTATATTTATAATATATATAATAATATATTTACATATATATATCTTCAGCTGCGGGCGCTTCAAACACCAGTTAGGTCACCGGGATATAATAAAGAATATGGAGGGAGGTGGAGAGAAAAAAAAAACGGAGGAAATGAGGTGGAGAGTACAATTTGTGGAGGGGAGAGAGAAATTATATAGGGAATACCGAGAAAACAGGAAAGGGAGAGGTATTGAATACATAATAGCGAGTGGTAAACTACTATCAGAACGACAATTTGACATTTGTTAATTATGCTCAATTATAGCTTGTAATGATTAGGAAAAAAAGTTATTTTAATGTGTAAAAATGATTTTACACGTGCAGTTATTAGGAGCAAATTTACTGTGTGCGATGTGGCAAAATGCTGTTTTCACGCAAGCGGCAGATACATTAGTCGCAGCTCTGATTACTAGAGTATAAAAGTCTGGTATACATGTTGGTATATATGCGGGTATATAGGTTGTAATACATTTTAGTATACATGTTGGTAGATAGGTCATTAAACATCATGGTATAAGGTTGGTGCATATGCTGGTATATAGTTTGTTATAGATTTTGGTATAAATGTTGTTATACATGTTGGTATATAGGTTGTTATACAGTTTGGTATACAGGTTGGCATATAGGATGTTTATAAAAACAGTGTTAATGAAATTATTTAATATAATTTAAATATTACTTTCATTCCAGTATCTATGGCATTAGTGAATGTTATGTCCACCAAATTGTCTGAAAAACTTCAGATGCTGGCAACTATTGGGAAACTCTCGTCTCTGTCTGTAGTGATAGTCATGGGAATCAAGAGGTTAACAGAAGGTATGTTGTGTTGACCTATTTAGTACCAACAAGATAAATGTCGAACGGAACTAACATTTTCATTTTGAATATTTTCTTTTTTCAAAATATAAAATACACTTTCAATGTTAAATTGATGCCAAAGATATTCAAAATAAATTTATGAACACGTTTGAGCTATTTCATTTAAGTCTTATTTATCTCGATTCATCCCTGAAAACATCTTTGTTCTAGTAAGTTTCCTTGAATTCCAATGCTGCAAAACAATAAAAGAACAATGTATTAAAGTTTAAAGTAATTTCTAAACAAAGTTTACAAAAAAAAAAATAACTTAATGTCTTGGTACGAATGATGTGTGTGTGTGTCAAGTGAAAATGGTGTTTATCATGTGAAAGTTAACATGATTGTGTGAATATATTTTATTAGTGTGAGTTGAGAAATAAGTCCTCTAGATAAGCATTATGGGGCTGGGGTGCGGTGGGGGGGGGATCAGGTCAGGTTTCATTCTAATAAATGTTGAACAATTATTGGACTTGCTTCCACCTAAATCAGCGAGTAAATGTGTCAGCTGGCATTGCCAAATAAATTTGCCTCACTGTAAAAGACAACACTATGACAGTCATTTTACATGTTCTGTTTTTTTTTTTAAAGTCGTGAAGCTGTGTTTTGGGAAATGTACAGCAATTGGTCATGTTAATATAATGTCAAAAGTAAAGCAAACTAATTCTTGAAGCCGTATTGATTCAGAAATTTAAACAGTTATGTATACAGGATGACAATGCAATATTCCAAGCTTTTTAAATCAATACGTATGGAATAAATATTTAAAAGATTTAAGCCATTTTAAAAACATTATAGTTTAAAATTTTATTTATATTTTTCTTATTTAGTTCACCGCACATTTTTTTATATTTTTATCAACTTCATTAACAAAATCAAGTGAAATAATTGTAACAAGATAAAGAATAAAAAAATATATAACATCTTTTATTTATTCTTGGTAATCATCTAATTTTATTAGTTTTTGTTAACTTTGCTATTTAAAACAGTTCTATTTTAAATATAAAAACACTACTTTCGGAACTAAAAATTACAAAAAAATAATCTTTTTTAAAACGTAGGCTTTTTAGAAATATGAAATAAAGAGTAAAAATTAATTCATAAAAATATCTATAAAACTTTTATTGATAAAATAAGGAAGTGAGCGCTTGTTTAAATCTCTTACTTTTATAAAATAACAAAAATATAATTTCAAAATATTCTGCACTACAGTAAGTGTTAAAGCTATATTCTTTGTTAAATGAAACAAGCTAGACTGGAAGTGATATATATTATCAAATTAATAAAGTAAAAAAACTTTATGTTACAAAATGGAAACTATACCTTATCGGTGATCACGATTTTTAAATCATTATAATTCCTATAATTATAAGTGTGATCTAAGGAATTTTGTTTTCATTTTTTCGTACAGTTTTTATTTTAAAAAAAAATTACTTCCAGATGTTTGTATCTGTGTCTCTTTACTAACTATAAATATATAATTACAATATACTTTTTTATTTACAAAATATGCGAAAATATATTTATCTGTGTCTCTTCACAAATTTTGATACAATAGCTTTTTTCTTCCTCGGCTTACATTGCTTATAATCTATTTCGGTTAGTACCAAAACTATTTATTTACTCCAGTCCACCCCGCTTAGCTGGGGAAGTAAAGGCGGCTGGGCGTTGTGCTAGCCACATAATCCCTCAATCTGCCGTGGCTACTACAACAGATGAAATTGTTCACTTCATCTGCCACGATGAGCCTTTAGGAGCTTTTATAGGTCAAATTGATGTTCATGTTTACATCTGAACATATTTACATTTTTATGAGTCACTTGATACAAAGATATAGAAGGGGAAACTAAAAAAAAATGTATTAAATCTTAAGAGTTTAAATTTCATGTTTACGTTTTAAAAAACAAACTGCAACACAAAATAATTATTTTAAAATGATTTAGTAACTATAGTAAAATAATAAGAACTAATATAAAAAGAATAAATAAAATTAGCAATTTGAGCGAATTTCTGCGCCCCCTTTGAAAATATAACCTAGTTTAAGGGGCCTTAAGCGAAAAAGTTTTAAAGGCCACTGTATGCAAGTTGTAGGCCCGTCATAGTAGGCATATGTTACAACTAAGCCCCCAACTGTTAATTCATATTAGCTCTAGTCCACCCATGACAAGCTTTTAAATCGTTCTTCCTCGTGTATAGCAGGATGTTAATATGATACTCGTCATTTGTAGAGTGTCAAAGTCTACACTTGTTTAAAATGTCTATAACTGAGTATCTGCGTACACATTTTAATGAAGTTTCTCATTTCTCATTGAAACAGTATTATGAAGTCAACATTAAATTTATTGAATTTAATCATTTAAATCATAGATTCGAATTTTAATTTGTGTGTGTGTGTGTGTATTGCACCCTCTGCCTTTGATACACTATGTACGTGTTTATTTGTTGTTAGTCTAATTCAGAAATACTAAATAATGGTGTTTTTCTAGTGAAGCTACAGCTATACAGGCAGTTGTTTGACATGGATTCCTACACTTGGAACCTGGGTTATTGTATTCGAATTAGTAAACTTTAATGCTTTTTCTTTACTAGTTAATGTTTTGAAATTTATTGGACGCTTGAAAACGAAGAAATGGAGACTAATCTGTCAGAATATATTGACATGAAATTTAATTTTAGATCAAGCCAAGTAATATACACTAGAATGCATGAAACGCCCAAAACTGATTCCCAGTGGGCTTAGCTTCATGTGACTGTGTAGAGTCTCTTGATTAAATAGTTACTTGAAATAAAGGGACAGAATCATGGATAATTGTACACAATATTCTAAGTTTTGATACTGATATGCTTTTTGCGTTTAATTACTGAGCGATTTCCTTCATTAGTAAGAGTAAAAACTAAGTTTGAAAGGAGTGACTGTGACGTAAAAGTAGCAGAGTAGTGATGATGAAGCCGGCAGTGAATAAATGTGGACATTGTAGTTGTTGATTGTAAATAAATTACTAAATATTGTGTGTTTTTTTTTACCCACGACTGTGCTGCTGCATAGCATTGAACAATATTATTAAGTGTAAAGACATAATCTCCGATGCTTCATAAGATACTACTATAATATATATTTATCTGGTGCTTTTATTTATGCAATTTATTTTGACCATATATTAGTTTATAGATTGAAATATTCGAATGAATTCCGAAAACATTTCTCAACTTCACTCAGGTCACATTCAAGTCATTAACGAAGGCATGATGGGAAGCAAATGGTCACCTACAGACTTGGCATTTGCTTGCTACAATGGACTTTGGGCTTATGGTGGCTGGTATGTCAATTTAGTTAAAATAAGCTCTGATTGTCAGGTCTAAGGAGAGATAGTTAGGACCATAACCCCACCACCAAACTACCAAGTCAAGCTAAGACAATTTAAATAAAGAAATAAAAAAAGATCCCAAATAGCATAAGCTATTTAAATTTGATGCTCGTTGTTAAAGATATTTTAAGGGCATTATAAAAAGGTACAACATAGGAGAATGAACCATTCATTGCCCTAGTGTAGATTAAATTATTGAATACCTTAGGCAATGGAAGATTTTGGGGGCCATGGACAAAATTACATCTAGGGAAATAGGGAGAGATATATTTAAATGACCTGGACAAAAATGTCGTCAGAGTCCCCTATTGTGAATCTTAGGCTCGTTATAGTTGGTTTTTTTTATAGCTGAACCTCAATTGATTAGTCACTATAGAAGAGATTGCCATACCCAGCTCTCAATACAATATATTAGATTTGGCTGTAAGCATAAAAATAATAATTTGTTGATTTTTGTTATAATTCTAAGTATAAAATAAAAGATAAAATATTATGAATTGTTCTGATGCTTTTATATGTTGAGCAATATTTTTTTAAATAACATTTTTAAAATTTTTCATCTCTAACAAAACACTTTTTTTTTTAATCAAATAGCATTACAATTAAATGGGAAAACTAAAATACTGTTCTAGTGAATAAGTGTACAAGGCCCCCATTATAATTGATTTGATAAGACATTAACTGATATAAGGCCCTGTGTCAGTGGGAGTCACCTACTTTACCCTAAGACAGGTATTTGTAGAGCATTTTCGAAAAAAAATGCTCTATTGTCCCCGTTTTGTCTGTCTGTCTGTCTGTCTGTCCGTCACCACCCTAGATCTCAACATCCATAAGTCCTAGACCCATGATGTATATATCATTTTGTAAGACTTGGCCTGCCAAGAAAACACTTTGGTCCATTTCGCGATCTGACCTCTGAGGGCCGAAAAAGGGGGCGTACCGTTTTTTTACTATATAAGCTATATTAACAAAGGAGCGCCCTATATCTAAGCAACCATAAGTCCTAGACCCATGATGTATATATCATTTTGTAGGTCTTGACCTGCCAAATGTACATCAAAGTCCATTTTGCGATCTGATCTCTGAGGGCCGAAAAAGGGGGCGTTTTAAGTACCGTTTTTGCTTATATTTTAAATATAAATAATAAAAGCGAATCAAAGGGGCTTAATCATTATTTATTTTTGTAACAGTTATTCAACATGATTACTTCCCTCTCTATTTATCAAAACCCAGCAAAATCTATGGCTGTCACCCGGAAAAAAAATACGGATTTCGTCCGGCGTAACCGTAGCCACTGCGTACACGAAAATGCTCTAAAATGTCCTTTGTCCGAAACGGAAAAGATTTAAATTGCTTGTTTTATACATACAACCCACAAACAACTCCATGACTCTACTTAGGGATGTCAAAAGTAAAACAGTTGTTTAACTAAAAGTTTGATTGTTTACTCTTTCTTGTTGTTAATAAAACGGCTGAAACCTTAAAAATATCGAACTTTTTGACGGTAATTATTATTTGCTACTATCATTCCTAGATAAAAAGAAACTTTTCAATTAACAAACATTTTAGCTTAGGTAATGATTTACATGAAGTGCCCTGGAAGAGGGAGGATTTAAAAAAAAACTCAAACAACCAATAAACAATATTGTACAAAAATTGTATAAATACATATATATATATATATATATATATATATATATATATATATATATATATATATACACACATATATGACATATGAAATCTACCAAATTTAAGCTTCTCACTAATATGGAAAGGTTAAAAATTGAGTTACAAGATTTAAAAAAATTGTCAGCCATTAAGTTAATAAATAACGTACAAACTTACAGATAGAGAAACTAGATAAAAGCAGCATACAAACCTCAGGATTAGAAGAATCATCTTGTTTAAGTAAAGTGTGTACAGTTTTACTTAACGGAAGTGTGGAAAAATTAAGTTAGCCCAATATACTGGTTTCTGGTAAACCATTTTATGTTTTTGAAATTATCAAATTAACTCAATTAAAACTGTCTGTATACTTTATGAATCGATGAATGTGTCTTTCCTCTTTGTGAGCATTTATACATCTATGTCAATCATATTTTCCAGGTCCAATGTAAACCAGGTCACTAGTGGTATCAAGAAACCACCCAGGTAATGCTGTCAGTGGACAGACTTCATAACAGAGTCATTAAATTGTTTTCATAATAATAATAAAATATATTTTCTAACAGTCATCATATAGATACACAATAACACAGTCCTTAAAATAGACTCCCTAACATAACTTTTAACATTACTCATAAACTGAGTAATTAAAATAGACTACATAACACAGTCATTAAATATCCTAACAATCAATACACAGATTATCTGTAACACAGTTAATACTAGGGAGCGACCGATATGCCGTTTTACCGATAGTCCGATACCGATATTTTTCCCCAGCATATTTGCCGATACCGAAACCGATATTTTGCTATTAATGAAAGGGTGTCTTGCAGATGAAGAAGATTAGAAGAACAAAAGATTTGAAAAGACAGACCGGAAGACCGAAGTCAGAAACACAAACCATGCCTGCATAATCTCAGAAATTGCATGTTTATTGTTTAAAATTAAACTTATAACAAACAATTTGTTGTTTTTACTTTTTACTTGTACACAAACAGAAAAGTAAGATAAAGTTGTAAATAATTAATGTCAAACTAAAAAAAATAAAAATGTATTATTTTTTAATTGTAACTTCAATAAGTTTGAAAAATTAAAAACACTTAATTATATCAGTAAATAACTTCACTCAGGTAAACAGTTAATTGGAAGTCTGTAAGTAAACTTTAAATCTGTAAACCAAAATCAGTTTAGAGTTACTAGATTTGTGAAAAAAAAAAAAACAATGTATCGGCAGCCAAAAAACGGCCGATCCGATATTTAACCGATAGTGCCAATATCGGTCCGATACCGATACCGATCCGATTATCGGTCGCTACCTAGTTTATACCACGACTTTCTAAAAAGTCAATATATTTATAATGTTTTATTTACTTGACTTTTCATATTTCATAACCTCAATATCGTATCAGTTGTTTACAATGTCAGTGTTGCTCAACATTTCTTGTATCACGCACCACAGAATCGTTAAAATATAAACAGAAGCTTTAGTCCCATTCACATAACATTCCCCCCCCCTTATATACTTACAGAGGCGTACCTAGGGTGGGGCTAGAGGGGGGTCAGAATTCTAAAGCCCCCCCCCTCCGGGCACGAGCTAGACAACGAATTACATATTGTCACGCGTGGAGATAGGCCTGGGGGATTTTAGGGTATTTTGTCGACAGCAAAACGTGCATTAGATTTCCTTTAGAAATTAGAGCTATGACCAGTCTTGACCAGATCTGTAAAAAGGAAAGGTCAACTTAGCAATAAACACATTTTTTAATCCACATACACTGTAATACTCTATAGTTGCGAGATTACGATAACTAAAACGCTGATGTAGAAAGATGTATTGCAGGATATGTGTTATGGTCACATATCTGTATTGTAAGCCATGTGTGATGATAACATATCTGTATTGTAGGCTATGTGTGATGATAACATATCTGTATTGTAGGCTATGTGTGATGGTCACATATCTGTATTGTAGGCTATGTGTGATGGTCACATATCTGTATTGTAAGCCATGTGTGATGGTCACATATCTATATTGTAGGCTATGTGTGATGGTCACATATCTGTAATGTAGGCCATGTGTGATGGTCACATATCTGTATTGTAGGCCATGCGTGATGGTCACATATCTGTAATGTAGGCCATGTGTGATGGTCACATATCTGTATTGTAGGCCATGCGTGATGGTCACATATCTTTATTATAGGCTATGTGTGATGGTCACATAACTGTATTGTAGGCTATGTGTGATGGTCACATATCTGTATTGTACGCTATGTGTGATGATCACATATGTGTATTTTAGGCTATGTTTGATGGTCACATATCTGTATTGAATGGCTATGTGTGATGGTCACATATCTGTATTAAAAGCCATGTGTGATGATAACATTGCTGTATTGTAGGCTATGAGTGATGGTCACATATCTGTATTGGAGGCCATGTGTGATGGTCACATATCTGTATTATAGGCTATGTGTGATGATAACATATCTGTATTGCAGGCTATGTGTGATGATAACATATCTTTATTGCAGGCTATATGTGATGGTCACATATCTGTATTGTAGGCTATGTGTAATAGAAACATTACTGTATTGCAGGCCATGTGTGATGGTCACATACCTGTATTGTAGGCTATATGTAATGGTCACATATCTGTATTATAGGCTATGTGTGATGGTCACATTTTTGTATTAAAAGCCATGTGTGATGATAACATATCTGTATTGTAGGCTATGTGTGATGATCACATATCTGTATTGCAGGCCATGTGTGATGGTCACATACCTTATTGTAGGCTATGTGTGATGGTCACATATCTGTATTATAGGCTATGTGTGATGATAACATATCTGTATTGCAGGCTATGTGTGATGATAACATATCTTTATTGCAGGCTATATGTGATGGTCACATATCTGAATTGTAGGCTATGTGTGATGGAAACAATACTGTATTGCAGGCCATGTGTGATGGTCACATACCTGTATTGTAGGCTATATGTGATGGTCACATATCTGTATTATAGGCTATGTGTGATGGTCACATATCTGTATTATAAGACATGTGTGATGATAACATATCTGTATTGTAGGCTATATGTAATGGTCACATATCTGAATTGTAGGCTATGTGTGATGGTCACATATCTGTATTGTAAGCCATGTGTGATGATAACATATCTGTATTGTATGCTATGTGTGATGGTCACATATCTGTATTGCAGGCTATGTGTGATGGTCACATATCTGTATTGTAGGCTATGTGTGATGGTCACATATCTGTATTGCAGGCCATGTGTGATGGTCACATACCTGTATTGTAGGCTATGTGTGATGGTCACATATCTGTATTATAGGCTATGTGTGATGATAACATTTCTGTATTGCAGGCTATGTGTGATGATAACATATCTTTATTGCAGGCTATATGTGATGGTCACATATCTGTATTGTAGGCTATGTGTGATGGAAACAATACTGTATTGCAGGCCATGTGTGATGGTCACATATCTGAATTGTAGGCTATGTGTGATGGTCACATATCTGTATTGTAAGCCATGTGTGATGGTCACAAATCTGTATTGTAGGCCATGTGTGATGGTCACATATCTTTATTGTAGGCTATAATGTGATGGTCACATATCTGTATTGTAGGCTATGTGTGATGGTAATATATCTGTATTGTAGGCAATGTGTGGTGGTCACATATCTGTATTGCAGGCTATGTGTAATGGTCACATATCTGTATTGTAGGCTATGTGTGAAGGTCACATATCTGTATTGCAGGCTATGTGTGATGGTCACATATCTGTATTGTAGGCAATGTGTGATGGTCACATATCTGTATTGCAGGCTATGTGTGATGGTCACATATCTGTATTGCAGGCTATGTGTGATGGTCACATATCTGTATTGAAAGCCATGTATGATGGTCTTAAATCTGTATTGTAGGCTATGTGTGATGGTCACATATCTGTATTGCAGGCTATGTGTGATGGTCACACATCTAAATTGCAGGCTATGTGTGATGGTCACATATCTATATTTTAGGCCATGTGTAATGGTCACATATCTGTATTGTAGGCTATGTGTTATGGTCACACATCTAAATTGCAGGCTATGTGTGATGGTCACATATCTGTATTGTAGGCTATGTGTGATGGTCACGTATCTATATTGTAGGCTATGTGTGATGGTCACATATCTGTATTGCAGGCTATGTGTGATGGTCACATATCTGTATTGTAGGCTTGTGTGATGGTCACATATCTGTATTGCAGGCCATGTGTGATGGTAACAAATTTTTATTGCAGGCTATGTATGATGGTCACATATCTGTATTGCAGGCTATGTGTGATGGACATATATCTGTATTTTAAGCCAAGTGTGATGATAGCATATCTGTATTGTAGCCTATGTGTGATGGTCACATATCTGTATTATACGCTATGTGTGATGTTCACATATCTGTATTGTAGGCTATGTGTGATGATAACATATCTTTATTGCAGGCTATGTGTGATGGTCACATATCTGTATTATAGGTTATGTGTGATGATCACATATCTGTATTGCAGGCTATGTGTGATGTTCACATATCTGTATTGCAGACAATGTGTGATGGTCACATATCTGTATTGCAGGCTATGTGTGATGGTAATATATCTGTATTGCAGGCAATGTGTGATGGTCACATATCTGTATTGCAGGCTATGTGTGATGGTCAAATATCTGTATTGCAGGCCATGTGTGATGTTCACATATCTGTATTGCAGGCTATGTGTGATGGTCACATATCTGTATTTTAGGCCATGTATAATGGTCACATATCTGTATTGTAGGCTATGTGTGATGGTCACATATCTGTATTATTGGCTATGTAAGATGTCACATATCTGTATTGTAGGCTATGTGTGATGGTTACATATCTCTATTGCAGGCTATGTGTGGTGGTCACACATCTGTATTGCAGACCATGTGTGATGGTCACATATCTGTATTGTAGGCTATGTGTGATGGTCACATATCTGTATTGCAGGCTATGTGTGATGGTCAGATATCTGTATTGCAGGCTATCTGTGATGGTAATATATCTGTATTGCACGCAATGTGTGACGGTCACACATCTTTATTGCAGGCTATGTCTGATGGTAACATATCTGTATTGTAGGCTATGTGTGATGGTCACATATCTGTATTGCAGGCTAAGTGTGATGGTCACATATCTGTATTTTAGGCCATGTGTAATGGTCACATATCTGTATTGTAGGCTATGTGTGATGGTCACATATCTAAATTGCAGGCTATGTGTGATGGTCACATATCTGTATTGTAGGCAATGTGTGATGGTCACATATTTGTATTGCAGGCTATGTGTGATGAACACATATCTGTATTGCAGATTATGTGTGATGGTCACGTATCTGTATTGTAGGCTATGTGTGATGGTCACGTATCTATAATGTAGGCTATGTGTGATGGTCACATATCTGTATTGCAGGCTATGTGTGATGGTCACATATCTGTATTGTAGGCTATGTGTGATGTTCACATGTCTGTATTGCAGGCTCTGTGTGATGGTCGCATATCTGTATTGCAGACCATGTGTGATGGTCACAAATCTGTATTGTAGGCAATGTGTGATGGTCACATATCTGTATTGCAGGCTATGTGTGATGGTCACATATCTGTATTGCAGGCTATGTGTGATGGTAATATATCTGTATTGCAGGCAATGTGTGGTGGTCACATATCTGTATTGCAGGCTATGTGTGATGGTCACATATCTGTATTTTAGGCTATGTGTGATGATCACATATCTGTATTGCAGGCTATGTGTGATGTTCACATATCTGTATTGCAGACAATGTGTGATGGTCACATATCTGTATTGTAGGCAATAGGTGATGGTCACAAATCTGTATTGCAGGCTATGTGTGATGGTCACATATCTGTATTGCAGGCTATGTGTGATGGTAATATATCTGTATTGCAGGCTATGTGTGATGGTCAAATATCTGTATTGCAGGCCATGTGTGATGTTCACATATCTGTATTGCAGGCTATGTGTGATGGTCACATATCTGTATTTTAGGCCATGTATAATGGTCACATATCTGTATTGTAGGCTATGTGTGATGGTCACATATCTGTATTATTGGCTATGTAAGATGTCACATATCTGTATTGTAGGCTATGTGTGATGGTCACACATCTGTATTGCAGACCATGTGTGATGGTCACATATCTGTATTGTAGTCTATGTGTGATGGTCACATATCTGTATTGCAGGCTATGTGTGATGGTCAGATATCTGTATTGCAGGCTATGTGTGATGGTAATATATCTGTATTGCACGCAATGTGTGACGGTCACACATCTTTATTGCAGGCTATGTCTGATGGTCACATATCTGTATTGTAGGCTATGTGTGATGGTCACATATCTGTATTGCAGGCTAAGTGTAATGGTCACATATCTGTATTTTAGGCCATGTGTAATGGTCACATATCTAAATTGCAGGCTATGTGTGATGGTCACATATCTGTATTGTAGGCAATGTGTGATGGTCACATATTTGTATTGCAGGCTATGTGTGATGAACACATATCTGTATTGCAGATTATGTGTGATCGTCACGTATCTGTATTGTAGGCTATGTGTGATGGTCACGTATCTATAATGTAGGCTATGTGTGATGGACACATATCTTTATTGCAGGCTATGTGTGATGGTCACATATCTGTAATGCAGGCTATGTGTGATGGTCACATATCTATATTTTAGGCCATGTGTAATGGTCACATATCTGTATTGTAGGCTATGTGTTATGGTCACAAATTCCTATTGCAGGCTATGTGTGATGGTCACATATCTGTATTGCAGGCTATGTGTGATGGACATATATCTGTATTTTAAGCCAAGTGTGATAATAGCATATCTGTATTGTAGCCTATGTGTGATGGTCACATATCTGTATTATACGCTATGTGTGATGGTCACATATCTGTATTGCAGGCTATGTGTGATGGTCACATATCTGTATTGTAGGCTATGTGTGATGGTCACATATCTGTATTGCAGGCTATGTGTGATGGTCAGATATCTGTATTGCAGGCTATCTGTGATGGTAATATATCTGTATTGCACGCAATGTGTGACGGTCACACATCTTTATTGCAGGCTATGTCTGATGGTAACATATCTGTATTGTAGGCTATGTGTGATGGTCACATATCTGTATTGCAGGCTATGTGTGATGGTCACATATCTGTATTTTAGGCCATGTGTAATGGTCACATATCTGTATTGTAGGCTATGTGTGATGGTCACATATCTAAATTGCAGGCTATGTGTGATGGTCACATATCTGTATTGTAGGCAATGTGTGATGGTCACATATTTGTATTGCAGGCTATGTGTGATGAACACATATCTGTATTGCAGATTATGTGTGATGGTCACATATCTGTATTGTAGGCTATGTGTGATGGTCACGTATCTATAATGTAGGCTATGTGTGATGGTCACATATCTGTATTGCAGGCTATGTGTGATGGTCACATATCTGTATTGTAGGCTATGTGTGATGTTCACATGTCTGTATTGCAGGCTCTGTGTGATGGTCGCATATCTGTATTGCAGACCATGTGTGATGGTCACAAATCTGTATTGTAGGCAATGTGTGATGGTCACATATCTGTATTGCAGGCTATGTGTGATGGTAATATATCTGTATTGCAGGCAATGTGTGGTGGTCACATATCTGTATTGCAGGCAATGTGTGATGGTCACATATCTGTATTTTAGGCTCTGTGTGATGATCACATATCTGTATTGCAGGCTATGTGTGATGTTCACATATCTGTATTGCAGACAATGTGTGATGGTCACATATCTGTATTGTAGGCAATAGGTGATGGTCACAAATCTGTATTGCAGGCTATGTGTGATGGTCACATATCTGTATTGCAGGCTATGTGTGATGGTAATATATCTGTATTGCAGGCAATGTGTGATGGTCACATATCTGTATTGCAGGCTATGTGTGATGGTCAAATATCTGTATTGCAGGCCATGTGTGATGTTCACATATCTGTATTGCAGGCTATGTGTAATGATCACATAACTGTATTTTAGGCCATGTATAATGGTCACATATCTGTATTGTAGGCTATGTGTGATGGTCACATATCTGTATTATTGGCTATGTAAGATGTCACATATCTGTATTGTAGGCTATGTGTGATGGTCACACATCTGTATTGCAGACCATGTGTGATGGTCACATATCTGTATTGTAGTCTATGTGTGATGGTCACATATCTGTATTGCAGGCTATGTGTGATGGTCAGATATCTGTATTGCAGGCTATGTGTGATGGTAATATATCTGTATTGCACGCAATGTGTGACGGTCACACATCTTTATTGCAGGCTATGTCTGATGGTCACATATCTGTATTGTAGGCTATGTGTGATGGTCACATATCTGTATTGCAGGCTAAGTGTAATGGTCACATATCTGTATTTTAGGCCATGTGTAATGGTCATATATCTAAATTGCAGGCTATGTGTGATGGTTACATATCTGTATTGTAGGCAATGTGTGATGGTCACATATTTGTATTGCAGGCTATGTGTGATGAACACATATCTGTATTGCAGATTATGTGTGATCGTCACGTATCTGTATTGTAGGCTATGTGTGATGGTCACGTATCTATAATGTAGGCTATGTGTGATGGACACATATCTTTATTGCAGGCTATGTGTGATGGTCACATATCTGTAATGCAGGCTATGTGTGATGGTCACATATCTATATTTTAGGCCATGTGTAATGGTCACATATCTGTATTGTAGGCTATGTGTTATGGTCACAAATTCCTATTGCAGGCTATGTGTGATGGTCACATATCTGTATTGCAGGCTATGTTTGATGGACATATATCTGTATTTTAAGCCAAGTGTGATAATAGCATATCTGTATTGTAGCCTATGTGTGATGGTCACATATCTGTATTATACGCTATGTGTGATGGTCACATATCTGTATTGCAGGCTATGTGTGATGGTCACATATCTGTATTGTAGGCAATGTGTGATGGTCACATATCTGTATTGCAGGCTATGTGTGATGGTCACATATCTGTCTTGCAGGCTATGTGTGATGGTCACATATCTGTATTGAAAGCCATGTATGATGGTCTTAAATCTGTATTGTAGGCTATGTGTGATGGTCACATATCTGTATTGCAGGCTATGTGTGATGGTCACACATCTAAATTGCAGGCTATGTGTGATGGTCACATATCTATATTTTAGGCCATGTGTAATGGTCACATATCTGTATTGTAGGCTATGTGTGATGGTCACGTATCTATATTGTAGGCTATGTGTGATGGTCACATATCTGTATTGCAGGCTATGTGTGATGGTCACATATCTGTATTGTAGGCTTGTGTGATGGTCACATATCTGTATTGCAGGCCATGTGTGATGGTAACAAATTTTTATTGCAGGCTATGTATGATGGTTACATATCTGTATTGCAGGCTATGTGTGATGGACATATATCTGTATTTTAAGCCAAGTGTGATGATAGCATATCTGTATTGTAGGCTATGTGTGATGGTCACATATCTGTATTACAGGCTAAGTGTAATGGTCACATATCTGTATTTTAGGCCATGTGTAATGGTCACATATCTAAATTGCAGGCTATGTGTGATGGTTACATATCTGTATTGTAGGCAATGTGTGATGGTCACATATTTGTATTGCAGGCTATGTGTGATGAACACATATCTGTATTGCAGATTATGTGTGATCGTCACGTATATGTATTGTAGGCTATGTGTGATGGTCACGTATCTATAATGTAGGCTATGTGTGATGGACACATATCTTTATTGCAGGCTATGTGTGATGGTCACATATCTATATTTTAGGCCATGTGTAATGGTCACATATCTGTATTGTAGGCTATGTGTTATGGTCACAAATTCCTATTGCAGGCTATGTGTGATGGTCACATATCTGTATTGCAGGCTATGTGTGATGGACATATATCTGTATTTTAAGCCAAGTGTGATAAAAGCATATCTGTATTGTAGCCTATGTGTGATGGTCACATATCTGTATTATACGCTATGTGTGATGGTCACATATCTGTATTGCAGGCTATGTGTGATGGTCACATATCTGTATTGTAGGCTATGTGTGATGGTCACATATCTGTATTGCAGGCTATGTGTGATGGTCAGATATCTGTATTGCAGGCTATCTGTGATGGTAATATATCTGTATTGCACGCAATGTGTGACGGTCACACATCTTTATTGCAGGCTATGTCTGATGGTAACATATCTGTATTGTAGGCTATGTGTGATGGTCACATATCTGTATTGCAGGCTAAGTGTGATGGTCACATATCTGTATTTTAGGCCATGTGTAATGGTCACATATCTGTATTGTAGGCTATGTGTGATGGTCACATATCTAAATTGCAGGCTATGTGTGATGGTCACATATCTGTATTGTAGGCAATGTGTGATGGTCACATATTTGTATTGCAGGCTATGTGTGATGAACACATATCTGTATTGCAGATTATGTGTGATGGTCACATATCTGTATTGTAGGCTATGTGTGATGGTCACGTATCTATAATGTAGGCTATGTGTGATGGTCACATATCTGTATTGCAGGCCATGTGTGATGGTCTTATATCTGTATTGTAGGCTTGTGTGATGGTCACATATCTGTATTGTAGGCTATGTGTTATGGTCACAAATTCCTATTGCAGGCTATGTGTGATGGTCACATATCTGTATTGCAGGCTATGTGTGATGGACATATATCTGTATTTTAAGCCAAGTGTGATAATAGCATATCTGTATTGTAGCCTATGTGTGATGGTTACATATCTGTATTATACGCTATGTGTGATGTTCACATAACTGTATTGCAGGCTATGTGTGATGATAACATATCTTTATTGCAGGCTATGTGTGATGGACATATATCTGTATTTTAAGCCAAGTGTGATGATAGCATATCTGTATTGTAGCCTATGTGTGATGGTCACATATCTGTATTATACGCTATGTGTGATGTTCACATATCTGTATTGCAGGCTATGTGTGATGATAACATATCTTTATTGCAGGCTATGTGTGATGGTCACATATCTGTATTTTAGGCTATTTGTGATGATCACATATCTGTATTGCAGGCTATGTGTGATGGTCACATATCTGTATTGCAGACAATGTGTGATGGTCACATATCTGTATTGTAGGCAATGTGTGATGGTCACAAATCAGTATTGCAGGCTATGTGTGATGGTCACATATCTGTATTGCAGGCTATGTGTGATGGTAATATATCTGTATTGCAGGCAATGTGTGATAGTCACATATCTGTATTGCAGGCTATGTGTGATGGTCAAATATCTGTATTGCAGGCCATGTGTGATGTTCACATATCTGTATTGCAGGCTATGTGTGATGGTCACAGTTCTGTATTTTAGGCCATGTATAATGGTCACATATCTGTATTGTAGGCTATGTGTGATGGTCACATATCTGTATTATTGGCTATGTAAGATGGACACATATCTGTATTGCAGACCATGTGTGATGGTCACGTATCTGTATTGTAGGCTATGTGTGATGGTCACGTATCTATATTGTAGGCTATGTATGATGGTCACATATCTGTATTGTAGGCTATGTGTGATGGTTACATATCTCTATTGCAGGCTATGTGTGATGGTCACACATCTGTATTGCAGACCATGTGTGATGGTCACATATCTGTATTGTAGGCTATGTGTGATGGTCACATATCTGTATTGCAGGCTATGTGTGATGGTCACATATCTGTATTGCAGGCTATGTGTGATGGTCACATATCTGTATTGTAGGCTATGTGTGATGGTCACATATCTGTATTGTAGGCTATGTGTGATGGTCACATATCTGTATTGTAGGCTATGTGTGATGGTCACATATCTGTATTGTAGGCCATGTATGATGGTCACATATCTGTATTGTAGGCCATGTTTGATGGTCACATATCTGTATTGCAGGCTATGTGTGATGGTCACATATCTGTATTGTAGGCAATGTGTGATGGTCACATATTTGTATTGCAGGCTATATGTGATGAACACATATCTGTATTGCAGATTATGTGTGATCGTCAAGTATCTGTATTGTAGGCTATGTGTGATGGTCACGTATCTATAATGTAGGCTATGTGTTATGGTCACATATGTAAATTGCAGGCTATGTGTGATGGTCACATATCTGTATTGTAGGCTATGTGTAATCGTCACATATCTGTATTATTGGCTATGTGTGATGAACACATATCTGTATTGCAGACCATATGTGATGGTCAGGTATCTGTATTGTAGGCTATGTGTGATGGTCACGTATCTATTTTGTAGGCTATCGATGATGGTCACATATCTGTATTGCAGGCTATGTGTGATGGTCTTATATCTGTATTGTAGGCTTGTGTAATGGTCACATATCTGTATTGCAGGCCATGTGTGATAGTCACATATCTTTATTGTAGGCTATGTGTAATGGTCACATATCTGTATTGTAGGCATTGTGTGATGGTCACATATTTGTATTGCAGGCTAATTGTGATGGTCACATATCTGTATTGTAGGCTATGTGTGATGGTCACATATCTGTATTGTAGGCTATGTGTGATGGTCACATATCTGTATTGTAGGCTATGTGTGATGGTCACATATCTGTATTGCAGGCTATGTGTGATGGTCACATATCTGTATTGTAGGCTTGTGTGATGGTCACATATCTTTATTTTAAGCCAAGTAAGATGATAACATATCTGTATTGTAGCCTATGTGTGATGGTCACATATCTGTGTTGTAGGCTATGTGTGATGGTCACATATCTGTATTGTAGGCTATGTGTGATGGTCACATATCTGCATTGCCGGGTATGTGTGAAGATAACATATCTTTATTGCAGGCGATGTGTGATGGTCACATATCTGTATTGCAGGCTATGTGTGATGGTCACATATCTGTATTGTAAGCCATGTGTGATGATAACATATCTGTTTTGTAGGCTATGTGTGATGGTCACATATCTGTATTGCAGACCATGTGTGATGGTCACATATCTGTATTGCAGGCTATGTGTGATGGTCACATATCTATATTTTAGGCCATGAGTAATGGTCACATATCTGTATTGCAGGTTATGTGTTATGGTCACGTATCTAAATTGCAGGCTATGTGTGATGGTCACATATCTGTATTGTAGGCTATGTGTGATGGTCACATATCTGTATTATTGGCTATGTGTGATGAACATTTATCTGTACTGCAGACCATGTGTTATGGTCAGGTATCTGTATTGTAGGCTATGTGTGATGGTCACGTATCTATATTGTAGGCTATGTGTGATGGTCACATATCTGTATTGCAGGCTATGTGTGATGGTCACATATCTGTATTGTAGGCTTGTGTGATGGTCACATATCTTTATTTTAAGCCAAGTAAGATGATAACATATCTGTATTGTAGCCTATGTGTGATGGTCACATATCTGTGTTGTAGGCTATGTGTGATGGTCACATACCTGTATTGCAGGCTATGTGTGATGGTCACATATCTGCATTGCCGGGTATGTGTGAAGATAACATATCTTTATTGCAGGCGATGTGTGATGGTCACATATCTGTATTGCAGGCTATGTGTGATGGTCACATATCTGTATTGTAAGCCATGTGTGATGATAACATATCTGTTTTGTAGGCTATGTGTGATGGTCTTATATCTGTATTGCAGACCATGTGCGATGGTCACATATCTGTATTGCAGGATATGTGTGATGGTCACATATCTATATTTTAGGCCATGAGTAATGGTCACATATCTGTATTGCAGGCTATGTGTTATGGTCACATATCTAAATTGCAGGCTATGTGTGATGGTCACATATCTGTATTGTAGGCTATGTGTGATGGTCACATATCTGTATTATAGGCTATGTGTGATGAACATTTATCTGTACTGCAGGCTATGTGTGATGGTCACATATCTGTATCGCAGACCATGTGTGATGGTCACATATCTATATTGTAGGCTATGTGTGATGGTCACATATCTGTATTGCAGGCTATGTGTGATGGTCTTATATCTGTATTGTAGGCTTGTGTGATGGTCACATATCTGTATTGCAGGCTATGTGTGATGGTCACATATCTGTATTGCAGGCTATGTGTGATGGTCACATATCTGCATTGCCGGGTATGTGTGAAGATAACATATCTTTATTGCAGGCGATGTGTGATGGTCACATATCTGTATTGCAGGCTATGTGTGATGGTCACATATTAGTATTGTTAGCCATGTGTGATGATAACATATCTGTTTTGTAGGCTATGTGTGATGGTCACATATCTGTATTGCAGACCATGTGTGATGGTCACATATCTGTATTGCAGGCTATGTGTGATGGTCACATATCTGTATTGCAGACCATGTGTGATGGTCACATATCTGTATTGCAGGCTATGTGTGATGGTCACATATCTATATTTTAGGCCATGAGTAATGGTCACATATCTGTATTGCAGGCTATGTGTTATGGTCACATATCTAAATTGCAGGCTATGTGTGATGGTCACATATCTGTATTGTAGGCTATGTGTGATGGTCACATATCTGTATTATTGGCTATGTGTGATGAACATTTATCTGTACTGCAGACCATGTGTTATGGTCAGGTATCTGTATTGTAGGCTATGTGTGATGGTCACATATCTGTATTGCAGGCCATGTGTGATGGTCTTATATCTGTATTGTAGGCTTGTGTGATGGTCACATATCTGTATTGCAGGCCATGTGTGATGGTCACATATCTATATTGTAGGCTATGTGTGATGGTCACATATCTGTATTGTAGGCTATGTGTGATGGTCACATATCTGTATTGCAGGCTATGTGTAATGAACACATATCTGTATTGCAGATTATGTGTGATGGTCACGTATCTGTATTGTAGGCTATGTGTGATGGTCACGTATCTGTATTGTAGGCTATGTGTGATGGTCACATATCTGTATTGCAGGCTATGTGTGATGGTCACATATCTGTATTGTAGGCTATGTGTGATGGTCACATATCTGTATTGTAGGCTATGTGTGATGGTCACATATCTGTATTGTAGGCTATGTGTGATGGTCACAAATTCCTATTGCAGGCTATGTGTGATGGTCACATATCTGTATTGCAGGCTATGTGTGATGGACATATATCTGTATTTTAAGCCAAGTGTGATAATAGCATATCTGTATTGTAGCCTATGTGTGATGGCCACATATCTGTATGGCAGGCTATGTGTGATGGTCACATATCTGTATTGTAGGCTATGTGTGATGGTCACATATCTGTATTGTAGGCTATGTGTGATGGTCACATATCTGTATTGCCAGTGTGATGTGTACATATCTGTATTGCAGGCTATGTGTGATGGTCACATATCTGTATTGTAGGCTATGTGTGATGGTCACATATCTGTATTGCAGGCTATGTGTGATGGTCACATATCTTTATTGTAGGCTATGTGTGATGGTCACATATCTGTATTGTAGGCTATGTGTGATGGTCACATATCTGTATTGCAGGCTATGTGTGATGGTCACATATCTGTATTGTAGGCTATGTGTGATGGTCACATATCTGTATTGTAGGCTATGTGTGATGGTCACATATCTGTATTGCAGGCCATGTGTGATGGTCACATATCTGTATTGTAGGCTATGTGTGATGGTCACATATCTGTATTGTAGGCTATGTGTGATGGTCACATATCTGTATTGTAGGCTATGTGTGATGGTCACATATCTGTATTGCAGGCTATGTGTGATGATAACATATCTTTATTGCAGGCTATTGTGATGGTCACACATCTGTATTTTAGGCCATGTGTAATGGTCACATATCTGTATTGTAGGCTATGTGTGATGGTCACATATCTAAATTGCAGGCTATGTGTGATGGTCACATATCTGTATTGTAGGCTATGTGTGATGGTCACATATCTGTATTGTAGGCTATGTGTGATGGTCACATATCTGTATTGTAGGCTATGTGTGATGGTCACATATCTGTATTGCAGGCCATTTGTGATGGTCACATATCTGTATTGCAGGCCATGTGTGATGGTCACATATCTGTATTGCAGGCTATGTGTGATGGTCACATATCTGTATTGTAGGCTATGTGTGATGGTCACATATCTGTATTGTAGGCTATGTGTGATGGTCACATATCTGTATTGCAGACCATGTGTGATGGTCACATATCTGTATTGTAGGCAATGTGTGATGGTCACATATCTGTATTGCAGGCTATGTGTGATGGTCACATATCTGTATTGTAGGCTATGTGTGATGGTCACATATCTGTATTGTAGGCTATGTGTGATGGTCACATATCTGTATTGTAGGCTATGTGTGATGGTCACATATCTGTATTGCAGGCTATGTGTGATGGTCACATATCTGTATTGTAGGCTATGTGTGATGGTCACATATCTGTATTGCAGGCTATGTGTGATGGTCACATATCTGTATTGAAGGCTATGTGTGATGGTCACATATCTGTATTGCAGGCTATGTGTGATGGTCACATATCTGTATTGTAGGCTATGTGTGATGGTCACATATCTGTATTGCAGGCTATGTGTGATGGTCACATATCTGTATTGCAGGCTATGTGTGATGGTCACATATCTGTATTGCAGGCTATGTGTGATGGTCACATATCTGTATTGCAGGCTATGTGTGATGGTCACATATCTGTATTGCAGGCTATGTGTGATGGTCACATATCTGTATTGTAGGCTATGTGTGATGGTCACATATCTGTATTGCAGGCTATGTGTGATGGTCACATATCTGTATTGCAGGCTATGTGTGATGGTCACATATCTGTATTGTAGGCTATGTGTGATGGTCACATATCTGTATTGCAGGCTATGTGTGATGGTCACATATCTGTATTGCAGGCTATGTGTGATGGTCACATATCTGTATTGTAGGCTATGTGTGATGGTCACATATCTGTATTGTAGGCTATGTGTGATGGTCACATATCTGTATTGCAGGCTATGTGTGATGGTCACATATCTGTATTGCAGGCTATGTGTGATGATAACATATCTTTATTGCAGGCTATGTGTGATGGTCACATATCTGTATTGTAGGCTATGTGTGATGGTCACATATCTGTATTGTAGGCCATGTGTGATGGTCACATATCTGTATTGTAGGCTATGTGTGATGGTCACATATCTGTATTGCAGGCTATGTGTGATGGTCACATATCTGTATTGTAGGCTATGTGTGATGGTCACATATCTGTATTGTAGGCTATGTGTGATGGTCACATATCTGTATTGCAGGCTATGTGTGATGGTCACATATCTGTATTGCAGGCTATGTGTGATGGTCACATATCTGTATTGTAGGCTATGTGTGATGGTCACATATCTGTATTGCAGGCTATGTGTGATGGTCACATATCTGTATTGCAGGCTATGTGTGATGGTCACATATCTGTATTGTAGGCTATGTGTGATGGTCACAAATCTGTATTTTAGGCCATGTGTAATGGTCACATATCTGTATTGTAGGCTATGTGTGATGGTCACATATCTAAATTGCAGGCTATGTGTGATGGTCACATATCTGTATTGTAGGCTATGTGTGATGGTCACATATCTGTATTGCAGGCTATGTGTGATGATAACATATCTTTATTGCAGGCTATGTGTGATGGTCACATATCTGTATTGCAGGCCATTTGTGATGGTCACATATCTGTATTGCAGGCCATGTGTGATGGTCACATATCTGTATTGCCGGCTATGTGTGATGGTCACATATCTGTATTGTAGGCCATGTATGATGGTCACATATCTGTATTGCAGGCCATGTGTGATGGTCACATATCTGTATTGCAGGCTATGTGTGATGTTCACATATTTGTATTGTAGGCAATGTGTGATGGTCACATATCTGTATTGCAGGCTATGTGTGATGGTCACATATCTGTATTGCAGACTATGTGTGATGTTCACATATTTGTATTGTAGGCTATGTGTGATGGTCACATATCTGTATTGCAGGCTATGTGTGATGGTCACATATCTGTATTGCAGGCTATGTGTGATGATAACATATCTTTATTGCAGGCTATGTGTGATGGTCACATATCTGTATTGTAGGATATGTGTGATGGTCACAAATCTGTATTGCAGGCTATGTGTGATGATAACATATCTTTATTGCAGGCTATGTGTGATGGTCACATATCTGTATTGTAGGCTATGTGTGATGGTCACATATCTGTATTGCAGGCTATGTGTGATGGTCACATATCTGTATTGTAGGCTATGTGTGATGGTCACATATTTGTATTGCAGGCTATTTGTGATGGTCACATATCTGTATTGCAGGCTATGTGTGATGGTCACATATCTGTATTGTAGGCTATGTGTGATGGTCACATATCTGTATTGTAGGCTATGTGTGATGGTCACATATCTGTTTTGCAGGCTATGTGTGATGGTCACATATCTGTATTGCAGACTATGTGTGATGTTCACATATTTGTATTGTAGGCAATGTGTGATGGTCACATATCTGTATTGCAGGCTATGTGTGATGGTCACATATCTGTATTGCAGGCTATGTGTGATGATAACATATCTTTATTGCAGGCTATGTGTGATGGTCACATATCTGTATTTTAGCCATGTGTAATGGTCACATATCTATATTTTTTAGGCTATGTGTGATGGTCACATATCTGTATTACAGGCTATGTATGATGAACACTTATCTGTATTGCAGATTATGTGTGATGGTCACGTATCTGTATTGTTGGCTATGTGTGATGGTCACGTATCTATATTGTAGGCTATGTATGATGGTCACATATCTCTATTGCAGGCTATGTGTGATGGTCACATATCTGTATTGTAGGCTTGTGTGATGGTCACATATCTGTATTGCAGGCCATGTGTGATGGTCACATATCTTTATTTTAAGCCAAGTAAGATGATAACATATCTGTATTGTAGCCTATGTGTGATGGTCACATATCTGTGTTGTATGCCTTGTGTGAAGATAACATATCTGTATTGTACGCTATGTGTGATGGTCACATATCTGTGTGATGTGTGATGGTCACATATCTGTGTTGTATGCCTTGTGTGAAGATAACATATCTGTATTGTACGCTATGTGTGATGGTCACATATCTGTGTGATGTGTGATGATAACATATCTTTATTGCAGGCTATGTGTGATGGTCACATATCTGTATTGCAGGCCATGTGTGATGGTCACATATCTGTATTGCCGGCTATGTGTGATGATCACATATCTGTATTGCAGGCCATGTGTGATGGTCACATATCTGTATTGCCGGCTATGTGTGATGGTCACATATCTGTATTGTAGGCCATGTGTGATGGTCACATATCTGTATTGTAGGCTATGTGTGATGGTCACATATCTGTATTGCAGGTCATGTATCATGGTCACATATCTGTATTGCAGGCTATGTGTGATGGTCACATATCTGTATTGCAGGCTATGTGTGATGGTCACATATCTGTTTTGTAAGGCATGTGTGATGATAACATATCTGTATTGTAGGCTATTTGTGATGGTCACATGTCTGTATTGTAGGCTATGTGTGATGTTCACATATTTGTATTGCAGGTTATTTGTGATGATAACAAATCTTTATTGCAGGCTATGTGTGATGGTCACATATCTGTATTGTAGGCTATGTGTGATGGTCACATATCTGTTTTGCAGGCTATGTGTGATGGTCACATATCTGTATTGCAGACTATGTGTGATGTTCACATATTTGTATTGTAGGCAATGTGTGATGGTCACATATCTGTATTGCAGGCTATGTGTGATGGTCACATATCTGTATTGCAGGCTATGTGTGATGATAACATATCTTTATTGCAGGCTATGTGTGATGGTCACATATCTGTATTGTAGGCTATGTGTGATGGTCACAAATCTGTATTGCAGGCTATGTGTGATGATAACATATCTTTATTGCAGGCTATGTGTGATGGTCACATATCTGTATTGTAGGCTTTGTATGATGGTCACATATCTGTATTGCAGGCTATGTGTGATGGTCACATATCTGTATTGCAGGCTATGTGTGATGGTCACATATCTGTATTGTAGGCTATGTGTGATTTTCACATATTTGTATTGCAGGCTATTTGTGATGATAACAAATCTTTATTGCAGGCTATGTGTGATGGTCACATATCTGTATTATAGGCTATGTGTGATGGTCACATATCTGTTTTGCAGGCTATGTGTGATGGTCACATATCTGTATTGCAGACTATGTGTGATGTTCACATATTTGTATTGTAGGCAATGTGTGATGGTCACATATCTGTATTGCAGGCTATGTGTGATGGTCACAAATCTGTATTGCAGGCTATGTGTGATGATAACATATCTTTATTGCAGGCTATGTGTGATGGTCACATATCTGTATTTTAGCCATGTGTAATGGTCACATATCTATATTGTAGGCTATGTGTGATGGTCACATATCTGTATTGCAGGCTATGTGTGATGAACACATATCTGTATTGCAGATTATGTGTGATGGTCACGTATCTGTATTGTTGGCTATGTGTGATGGTCACGTATCTATATTGTAGGCTATGTATGATGGTCACATATCTCTATTGCAGGCTATGTGTGATGGTCACATATCTGTATTGTAGGCTTGTGTGATGGTCACATATCTGTATTGCAGGCCATGTGTGATGGTCACATATCTTTATTTTAAGCCAAGTAAGATGATAACATATCTGTATTGTAGCCTATGTGTGATGGTCACATATCTGTGTTGTAAGCCTTGTGTGATGATAACATATCTGTATTGTAGGCTATGTGTGATGGTCACATATCTGTTTTGTAGGCTATTTGTGATGGTCACATATCTATATTGTAGGCTATGTGTGATGGTCACATATCTGTATTCTAAGCCATGTGTGATGATAACATATCTGTATTGTAGGCTATTTATGATGGTTACATATCTGTTTTGTAGGCTATGTGTGATGTTCACATATCTGTATTGCAGGCTATGTGTGATGATAACATATCTTTTTTGCAGGCTATGTGTGATGGTCACATATCTGTATTGCAGGCCATGTGTGATGGTCACATATCTGTATTGCCGGCTATGTGTGATGGTCACATATCTCTATTGTAGGCCATGTGTGATGGTCACATATCAGTATTGTAGGCCATGTTTGATGGTCACATATCTGTATTGTAGGCCATGTGTGATGGTCACATATCTGTATTGTAGGCTATGTGTGATGGTCACATATCTGTATTGCAGGCCATGTATCATGGTCACATATCTGTATTGCAGGCTATGTGTGATGGTCACATATCTGTATTGCAGGCTATGTGTGATGGTCACATATCTGTATTGTAAGGCATGTGTGATGATAACATATCTGTATTGTAGGCTATTTTTGATGGTCACATGTCTGTATTGTAGGCTATGTGTGATGTTCACATATTTGTATTGCAGGTTATTTGTGATGATAACAAATCTTTATTGCAGGCTATGTGTGATGGTCACATATCTGTATTGTAGGCTATGTGTGATGGTCACATATCTGTTTTGCAGGCTATGTGTGATGGTCACATATCTGTATTGCAGACTATGTGTGATGTTCACATATTTGTATTGTAGGCAATGTGTGATGGTCACATATCTGTATTGCAGGCTATGTGTGATGGTTACATATCTGTATTGCAGGCTATGTGTGATGATAACATATCTTTATTGCAGGCTATGTGTGATGGTCACATATCTGTATTGTAGGCTATGTGTGATGGTCACAAATCTGTATTGCAGGCTATGTGTGATGATAACATATCTTTATTGCAGGCTATGTGTGATGGTCACATATCTCTATTGTAGTCTATGTGTGATGGTCACATATCTGTATTGCAGACTATGTGTGATGGTCACATATCTGTATTGTAGTTAATGTGTGATGGTCACATATCTGTATTGCAGGCTATGTGTGATGGTAATATATCTGTATTGTAGTTAATGTGTGATGGTCACATATCTGTATTGCAGGCTATGTGTGATGGTAACATATATGTATTGTAGGCCATGTGTGATGGTCACATATCTGTATTGTAGGCCATGTGTGATGGTCACATATCTGTATTTCACGCCATGTGTGATGGTCACATATCTGTATTGTAGGCAATGTGTGATGGTCACATATCTGTATTGCAGGCTATGTGTGATGGCCACATGACTTGTGGCACTGAATGTCTGCAATATGTCTAGAATTAATTTTAGGCTGGTTTATTTTCCTATTAAAAGAAAAGTATTTCAATGTATAAGCACGGATATTTATTTCAAAAAGTTTTGTCCATGTCGTGGAAAGTTTACGGAAACAAAGCATTAAAATAATATTATATGAATTTTTAACCGACAAATATTTTACCCGGTGTGGCCAGAGCTAAAGTGTGGAATCACTGGTCTACATCGTATGGTCGATTGTCCGGTGGGGACAGGGCTAAAGTTGGGAATCACTGGTCTTAATCGTATGGTCGATTGTCCGGTGGGGACAGGGCTAAAGTTGGGAATCACCGGTCTTCATCGTATGGTCCAATTTCCGGTGGGGACAGAGCTAAAGTGTGGAATCAATGGTGTTAATCGTATGGTCGATTGTCCGGTGGGGACAGTGCTAATGTTGGGAATCACTGGTCTACATCGTATGGTCCATTGTCCGGTGGGGACAGGGCTAAAGTTTGGAATCAATGGTTTTAATCGTATGGTCGATTGTCCGGTGGGGACAGTGCTAAAGTTGGGAATCATTGGTCTACATAGTATGGTCCATTGTCCGGTGGGGACAGGGCTAAAGTTGGGAATCACTGGTCTTAACCTATGGTCCATTGTCCGGTGGGGACAGGGCTAAAGTTGTGAATCACTGGTCTTAATCGTATGGTCGATTGTCCGGTGGCGACGGGGCTAAAGTTAGGAATCACTGGTCTACATCGTTATGTCGATTGTTTTTATTACAAATTTCTAGAAATGTTCCCCGCATTGTAAAGACGGTGCTGCCACTAGTGTTGATCATCTATCTACTCACTGTCATCTCGTTCTTTACTGCATTGACCAAAGATGAGTTACTTCATTCCCAGGCTATTGGAGTGGTAATTACAGAAAAATTTCTTTTTACTTAGTAAAATTCTACAAAACACCTGGGCATCATTAGCCAATTAAATCAATTTTATAGTCTGCCAGCGAATGACTACTTCTGTCTCATTTCTCCACGTGCCTAGCTCACCTCTCTTATAAATTATGTGGAGAAAAAATTTTAATTTTCGAAAACAAAAATGTTATACTTTGTGTTGTTAGCTAACTGCGTAGTTCTTAAAAACTAGGTCCATTTTGTTAGAAGGAAAAATTCACCTCATTTAAACAAGGGATATTTTAAAGAAATAAAATCATTATTCTATACTATTTGTGTGAACAGTAAAATCTTAATAAACATTATAATAGCAGCCCATCAAATAAACCTGAAATAGATAACCAGCTACTATATAAATAATGAAGTTATTAAAGATATAATACTCCTAACTAAGTCGCAAGATAAGGTAAAATAAAAATTTAAAGATTTGAGCACGTTATCAGACTAAAATACATCATTTTCTTTTTTTAAAACGCTTTACATTCACAATAAATGTTTGCATTAGAAATAAATGAATAGCAGTACAAAAGATAAACAATGTACCCAAAACTCACTGTTTAACCGACATCTAAGTGTTAAAGTTTAAATTTGTTTAAAAATAGAACTGAGTAATTAAGTTCATAAATTCAGTCTATTTATATATGTAACATAGTAAAGAATAATAATTAATGTTTCATTCATAGACCTGGGCTCAAACTGCGTTAGGACCGGCGAGTTCCATCATTTCTATCAGCGTTGGTTTGATTGCCCTAGGCAGTGTTAATGCAACATTTTTATCCTCTGGAAGGTAAGTTCATAGATTAAATAAATAAATTCACTGACTAAATTTTTCTACTTTATATTTCGATCTTATGTACCGACTGAAAACATTATTTGTAGCTACTTAGCTATAGCTGGAGTAATGATTTGTAGCTACTTAGCTATAGCTGGAGCAATGATTTGTAGCTACTTAGCTATAGCTCCAGTAATGATTTGTAGCTACTTAGCTATAGTTGGAGTAATGATTTGTAACTACTTACCTATAGCTGGAGTATTGATTTGTAGCTACTTAGCTATAGCTGGAGTAATTATTAGGCTAAAATAACGGAAGATATTTATTAACGTAAGCCCTTTTAGGTCAGAAATTATGGTATTCTAGATCTCGCGAATTCCGTATATATTTCGCTGTAATGACATAATAGTAGAAACATTCAGACATGTTTTTTTCTAGTCAGTGTTTTTTTTTTATAATAGCAAACACAATTAAAACGGTTACTAAGTAATATCAATTAAAATAGAAAATCGTTTTCAATAGTATATAAGAAATATGGTAGTGAAACTGATACGGAAATCACGAGGTCGCTATATATCTAAAATTCGCCATAATAAACACCCGAAATGGCGGCATAGAAACATCAAGTCAAATGTTCAATATGTCAGATATAATGTATATTCCTAATTAAACAATAATGTTTACATAAATATTAAGAGGAAAACTTGAAATACATCAAACAGCGGATGAGAGTTAATTGTCAAAGAAAATTTTAGCTCTGAAAATGGCTTATTTATAAATCGTTTATATATCCCACGATTTAATCGAAGGTGATATATTGACTGTGAAAGTGTGGATGTACTAGTGAAATAGACATCTACACTGGTGTGACACTATTGAGGACCAGGGCTCGATTTACCGCCGGATATCCCCGGCACTGAGAACTGTCATCCGCGGCTCTGCTTTAGCTAATATATCCCTGCCGGGGATGAAACCATAGACATTTATCCCCGGTTCTGCAGAAAGTTTTGTTCATCCCGGCACAGGTTTTTTCTTAAATCGAGCATTGTTGAGGACTAACAACTAATAGTCAATAACGATTAATGTGTACTCTAGTGTTTGTAGCATTAAATGTATTTTACATTCCATTGCAAGTGTATGTTTTTGAATGAATGTTTATTTTAAAGTAGTGACTTACACAATGTGGTTAGGCCTAAATATTTATTAGCCTTCTAACATTCATTTATTAAATTATTAATTTATTATAAAATTTCCGAAGAGTCATCGTTTGATATCAGTATGGACTAAATGTATGATAGTGTGTATGAAAATGTTTGCAGTCTGTCAGAAATATAACTGACCGGTAAATTTCATTACTAATGTGGGACATTCTTTGACCAATCTGAAACTCCCGGATAAATAAAACAATTCTGGCCCTCTCGCATGTAAACTGTGACGTCATATCAACGTCAGATCAAAGAAGTTTATATTGCCGCTTACTGTAATTTGATTTTTGCCTAATTTTGTAAACATTTGTAAGCATTTATTGTAAAATTGGCAGTTATTATTTTATTTGAACTAAAACTAACGTACACAATTATTTATAACGAAAAAGTAAATAATCGCCTGAGATGTACACACTGTGTACATTCCAGTAAATACAGACTTTGAATATATTCATTAGACAGTAAATACAGACTTTGAATATATTCATTAGACAGTAAATACAGACTTTGAATATATTCATTAGACAGTAAATACAGACTTTGAATATATTCATTAGACAGTAAATACAGACTTTGAATATATTCATTAGACAGTAAATACAGACTTTGAATATATTCATTAGACAGTAAATACAGACTTTGAATATATTCATTAGACAGTATATACAGACTTTGAATATATTCATTAGACAGTAAATACAGACTTTGAATATATTCATTAGACAGTAAATACAGACTTTGAATATATTCATTAGACTGTCTGGAGTTGCCGCTAAAAATGGACAAATGCCTGATGTAGTTTCATGGGTTCACGTCAGAAGTAAAACACCGCTAATTACTGTTGCGTTGAGGGTGAGTCAATAGCTGCAGGAGACCAATCATTCATACAGCAGACCAATCATTCATTTACTCTATAGATAGCAGACCAATCATTCATTTACTCTATAGATAGCAGACCAATCAGTCATTTACTCTATATACAGCAGACCAGTCATTCATTAACTCTATAGACAGCAGACCAATCATTCATTAACTCTATAGACAGCAGACCAATCCTTCATTAACTCTATAGACAGCAGACCAATCATTCATTTACTCTATAGACAGCAGACCAATCATTCATTAACTCTATTGACAGCAGACCAATCCTTAATTAACTCTATAGACAGCAGACCAATCATTCATTAACTATATAGACATCAAACCAATCAATCATACAGCAGACCAATCAATCATTTACTCTAAAGACAGCAGACCAATCTATCATACAGCAGACCAATCATTCATTTACTCTATAGACAGCAGACCAATCAATAATACAGCAGACCAATCATTCATTAACTCTATAGACAGCAGACCAATCATTCATTAACTTTATAGACAGCAGACCAATCATTCATTAACTCTATAGACAGCAGACCAATTATTCATTAACTCTATAGACAGTATACCAATCATTCATTAACTCTATAGACAGTGTACCAATTCATTAACTCTATAGACAGTATACCAATCATTCATTAACTCTATAAACAGTATACCAATCATTCATACAGTAGACCAATTATTTATTTACTCTATAGACGTTATTAACTATTGGTATATTTACAATTATTACTGTATAGTATATTTCACGCTTTAAGACATAAACAAAGGCATCCACGAAACAAGAGCACATTGAACGTGCCCAGGGTGCTAGGGTTTAGACGTCAACATAGAAAGATGTCCTTGAACTTATTCATTGAGCTTATTTATTCACTATTTTAAAACAATTTGCAAAACAACCGATGAAGCCATAGGAAGTTGTTCATCTTGTATAACACAGACACTTACACGAAAATAAAAATTGCAAGGCAGTAATTGTCCGCTGCAAAGCGCTGGTATTTTGCTAGTCATTATTAATATTTCTGGACTAATATTACTAATAGTAGACGTTATACGTAGGCCCCATATTCGAAAGTGTCAGTATATTTAATCATATTTTTTAGTGTTAATCGCTAAAAACAAATATTTTGTCAACCTAAACCTTGGTTACAAAGAACACTAGTTAGAAAGAAAAATAACAGCTAATTCCTACCCACAAACAAAAAAAATTCCGAGAAAACTATAGGGCGGTCACGAACACGTGACCAAAATCACGTGATAGAGTACAAATCGCCATTTTGTTGAACCAAGGCTACATTCCCTCGATAGCTACCGATAATAGTAACTTAATAAACGGGACAGTACTAATGTACTGTAAAAAGATTCATTCTTTAAATTACTTTTTATTGTAGACACCATAGAGGGGATTAAATTTATATACGACGATTGATTTGGTACTATAGAAAATAAACTGAATTTGACCGAAAAAGAGTATAACAACTGCAAAGCACGATCATTCCCATGCCATAGATAGTGTCAATGGCTTTGCTAGAAAAAAATAAACTTTTTATTTTGAGTGTTCATAATATTTCTTGTTTCAAGTTTTCAGTAATTTTTTTTTATTTTAAATTACCAAACTAAATGCTATTTAAGTTACTAAGACGTCTCATACTTATTACTTGTACATACATACGACTAAGAGTAAGAGAATACCAGCAATATTACTAATGAAGTTAAAACTGACAACAAAAAAAAAGAAGTACTGGTAGATCTTTTAATTTTTTATTGACATTTATTTCACATTTTTAAGTAATAAAAAAATAAAGATGTTATTGAAAATTAAACATATAACCATTTGATTTGTAGCTATGCCTATGATTATTTAAACTTAAGTTGAAGACATGGTAGTTAAACATGCAAGACAAATTGATAAAATGAACTGTCATATGAAAAATTAATTTAAAAACATAACACATGTATGATACAACTAGTTTAGTAGATACTAAAATGTGGGTTTTGAACAAATCTTTTGTGAGTTTCTCTAATTTGTATAATTAAGTATAATTATAGTGCAATACATTTTTTTAAAAATCATTATAAGAATAATACACTTTAGTTATACTAGTTATATGTAATATTCATTTTATTAATGTTATAACTAAAAATAATTGGCATAACTCATAATAGATAATAAGATTAACCCAATTCTTTTCGCATTAAAATACAGCCAACTAATAACTTTAAAAATAGTCCTCAAATAAGCCATAAATATATTTAAATTTTTTTAGTGTTATGATAAAGACAATGCTGTTTTCTATGTGGACACCTAGAGCTAAAAATTTAAACCAATGTCTCAGAGGCATAATCCATATTCTTGCACCCAGTTTGATTAATAATTTTGAATACACTGTCATTGTAAAAAAAATACTTTTGATCATTTCATTAAAAAAATTACAATGAATAAAATAATAAAGCCATTAGAAATGTATGTTTAGTCACTTGATTGGTTATACATATGATATGTGTTGATAGAATGGTCTTTAGCACTAGATTTGGGTGAATTTATACATGCTGACTAGGTAAAAACATATTTAACTTTTTATGTGATAAAATCTATAAAGCTTCAAAACAGGCACAATTAAGTAAAAGTAGTTGATTTTTTTAAAATGTGATTTAACAATGTAATACTTGATAAATTTAACCTTTAAAGTTCATTTAAGAATCCTCATTCAGTTCCAGACTTGTCAGTAGCACATCATTTTTCTAAATATTAAGTTCCAAAGTGATATTACAGGCTGGCTTTACTTCAGTCAGTGATGTTATATCCAGAGAAGTCGTCACATAAAGCCCCTGCTAGGTATATTCAGTGTTTTGATGCGAATCAACCAAATATATTTTATTCTTGGATTGATTGACGTAGGGCCTCTAGTACATTTTATATAGAAGCCTGTAAAGTTGGGATAGGTTATTTCTGTATGTCTATAGTCCATCTAAATCAGTTACCATCCATACATGTCACTGATTTTGAACTTTCAGCAATGTCAAATTTGACTTAACAGCTTAATGATACTATTTTTGTATCATTTATTTTGCAATGGGTACAGTTGTTTATGTTGTTCTGAAGGTAATAAGTTTCTGGCTTAATAGGGTGAGTTTTGAAAACTTCACCAACACCAGGATTAATTCACAGCAGGGCGCTAACACTGACAGCCCATTACTTATATTGTCTTTGGCTGACATCAATGTGCTTTGCAGAGAAACCAGACTCTTCTGTACACTGCTCATATTTCTTAAATGAGAAGCTTCAACATGAGGTAGATTAATACTGTTATGGTCTTGTAACAAAATAGGTAACAATTTAGTCAGCATCTTTAGTACCAGCTAGCAACAAAGTGTAGATACTCTGCATTTGTAGTACCAGTATCTTGTAAATGAGCAGGTCCACCTAAAATAAAAAAAACAACAATATATAGGATTTTTAAGACAGGTTTTTAGTATTTTTTGTTAATCTTTCCCATTAATATGCTGTAAAATATTTAATCTTTCCCATTAATATGCTGTAAAATATTTAATCTTTATCATTAATATGCTTTAAAATATTTAATTTAATGACATTCACCAATAAATCTATATTGTAATGTCTATAGCATTAATAAAAGGTTACAAGCAAGAATAATAGTTTTGTAATTTATAGTTATTGCTAATATTAATGCTTCATGATTCAACCTTTTCCTTCTTCTGTCCACAGCTCTTACATTTCTTAAATGTAAAGCTTTAACATTATCAAGGTTAATATTGTTATGTCCGAGTAATAATGTAGGCGCCCAGTCAACATTTGTAGTATCCCTGAAGTTTGCAGGTCTACCTAGAATAATAATATATAGGATTATTTTTAACGGAAAAGTTTATAAAATGCTTAATGAAGTTAATGTTACAAAATATATGGTTTGTATTATTATTATTTATTTAAAATTTTTTATACTTTATGTTATTTATGTCAGTATTTATATAGTTAGCATTTTCAATATGTGTGCTTTGTAATGCTAAACTAAAATCAATAATTAGTAGTCAATATTATTATTTATTGCTACCAAGTAAAGTTTTTCTTTTGCAATAAATAATACTATTAATTGTCAAATTAAAAAAAAATACGTTTTTTTATGGAAATAGTCAACTTTCTTACCTGAAACAAAATGTCGAGCACAAATTCTCATGTTCTCAATCATAGCTTCGCTAACATTGGTTCGGTAAATATTGGCGAGAAACTGACGCCTCCTGTCTTCACTTAATTGACGATCTTTTTCGCCTTGATGTTTCTTAACTATGGGCATTCTAAATAATGCAATAGTTTTACCCCTGTCACTGCGAGTGTGGCAGCCTTTTACCGCACAGATCACCATTTTAAAAACAGCAGATAGTACGTCTGTGGTTCAACAAAATGGCGACTGTTTACATCTCGGCGTCAGTGTGACATCACACGTGAGCGCCCTATAAACACCAGAAATTAGACCTAAATGCCTGAGTGAATTAGAGAGAGAAAGGGGAAAGTGTAAAATTTTAACTAATAGATTGACTTGATACATATAGAAAGATAGATAGACAGATAGATAGATAGATAGATAGAGAGAGAGAGAGAGAGAGAGAGAGAGAGAGAGAGAGATAGAGATACAGGCGTTCTCACAAGTCTTATTTTATGTTCTGTCCATCTGCTAGTGTGTCATTGCCATCGTCGTTATGTGTGTTGCTGATGGTCAAGAATTATTAAGATTTTATATTTTCACTGTTTGGCTGTTTCATGGATCTTCAATATTGGCACTTCTAGTTCTACGCTTCAAGAAAAAGAACAAGAAAAGACCCTATAAGGTAATTCTGGTAATTCCTATATTTTTGTTTAAAATGTACTCTCTCTTGATTTAATATCAGAGAAACCTCTTTACTATATCATACAATACCTACATTAGCATTCTAAGAATAGGTTCATCTTCTAAGTACAAGTGGCTAGAGTGTCCAGTTGGTAGACACCTAATTCGCGGGATAGCAAACTTTATGTCTCTCTTGATGCCATCTAAATCAATAATTGCTCTTCAAATACGATGCTATATCCTCTTGCATAGCAATAAAATAAACCGAAAATTTCTCATTAATAGACATTTCTAGCAGTTCAAGAATATTCTAAAATACTTCTCAGTATTGAATGCGAATGAAGCATTCTCTCAAAACAGAAGAATTTCAAAATATTATCACAGAACCAAATGAACGAATTGTTACATAGTGTAATATATATTACTTAATGAACAAATTGTTACATAGTGTAATATATATTACTTAATGAAAAAATTGTTACATAGTGTAATATATATTACTTAATGAACAAATTGTTACATAGTGTAATATATATTACTTAATGAACAAATTGTTACATAGTGTAATATATATTACTTAATGAACAAATTGTTACATAGTGTAATGTATATTTACTTAATGAACAAATTGGAACCGTGGTTTCTAGACACTTGAAATATTAGCTTTTATAATTAAATTAGCGAAATAGTATTACTTTTATCTTTAGACGATGACAGATGGTAGATTGTAGATGGTAGATGGTAGATGGCAGATTGTAGATGGTAGATGGTAGATTGTAGATGGTAGTTGGCAATAATGTTTGAAGTTTCATGGGTGCACGAATACAATAAGCTGGTTAAAAATCCATAAAAAATGTTTGTATATGCAGACTCAAATAAATATTCGCAATCATCATTGCTCATATTAGATTTATGATTAGAAAACAAAAGTATAGTTACTATTTGTATCAAATTATTTGCAGTCATTATTTTTATATCTAACAAAACAAAAATATCTGGTATGTATATATATATATATATATATATATATATATATATATATATATAGTTATACAGTGTTTAGTGTTTGTGTTTAAACACCACTATATTTATGCCCATAATTTGTTGAAATAGATATACCATAATTTAATTGAACACAACATCACTGAATAATTTTATAATTTATGTCAGGTTGACCTTTGGATTCCAGTTGTTGTCGTCACAGGTATTAGTTATCTTCTCCTGGCACCGTTTCTTATTACTCCTAAAAAAGAATTTATCACAGCTCTGGCTCTGATTGGTTTATCCTTAATAAGCTATTACCCAATCAACTGGCTTAAATCTAAAAAGGTGATAAATGTTCCAGGTAGGGAAATAAAAATTTTTGAGTTAACAAACTACTTACACTTCTGTAGCTAGTATTTTTTTTACTCATTTTTTCATAATAGGGCTCGTTCATTAGTTACGTTAACAGCTTTTAGAACTTTTCTAAAAAACCCCTCCTTGTCAACAAATATTATCTTACTCTTCAATGAGCTGTTTTTGTAAAGTAAAGTTCCCTTTGCCCTATCGGGCCATCGGGGCAGATGAAGTGTAGAATTCATCTGTTTCTATAAACTCAGCATATAAAGGGATTTTGTGGTTAGCACAACGCCCAGCCACCTTTACTTCCCCAACTTAAAGTCAGGTACCCATTTAAAGCTGGGTGGACTTGTTGTGGGACGACTTTGCACCGAATTTCACCTGGAAAAATTCTGGGCCTCAACGAGGATCGAACCCAGGACACTCAAGTGGACAATCGAGTATCTACACCACTCGGCCATCCGTCCCACGCTGTTTTTGTACAGTATTGATTATTCGGTTCGCAACTAACCGGCCAAGACACAGTCGGCCTAGTAAATAGTATTTAACGCCAATAAAATGAAAGATTGTAGAAAAATAGAACGATAAAAACAACCTAACTTGTAGTAATAAAAAGTGTTTATTGCACTAGTGTATTTCTCTCTCTTTCTCTCTCTCTCTCTCTCTCTCTCTCTCTCTGAGCTCTCCCTCTCTCTCTCTCTCTCCCTCTGAACTCTCTCAGTGATAACTGCGGGCTGTGTCTCTCCACATCTGGAAACTGCCATAGAGACCTATGGCAAGCGAACTACCCGACTGGTCCACCCTGTGGTCCGCAAGCCCGGGTCACTCAAAAAGCACATGATCCACGGTTTCCTCCACTTCCCTGCAATGGCGGCAAAGGGAATCGACTTTGGGCCTTTACCACCTAAAGGACAATGCCCAGTGCGGAACTGGGCAATTAGTGCCTGCTCGATCCTCCTGAGCCCCCCACGGGTCAGTTTTGGACGGCCGCTCCATCTGACTTTGGAATTTCTGCCCGTCACTCCATTGTCCTAACTCGAGAACCACCGAACTTGCTCAAAGAGCACACGTTGTCTCTAGTGAGCTCTTTCTTGCTTCCATGGGCTTTGCTTGGGCTTGTATCGACTTTGCAAGGAAGTCGGGCCTTTCCTTTCCAGGCACGTCCACATGCCCGGGGATCCACTGAAGGGTTACTGCTACACTGTGTCGGGACATAAGATCCTGGGTCGCCTCCACCATGGCTTCCAGTGTGTGTGAAGTCCCTTCTGTTTACCATGCGATCCGCAGCCTTCCCAACACACGAGGAGAGAGAAATAGGCCTATAGCTTTCCGCATCCTTTGCGTTTTTCCCTTTTTCTAAGTACCGGGACTATGACATCCTCCCTCCACCTCTGTGGGTTGTCCCCAGATACCCACGTGCGGTTGATAAACTGGATGAGCTTTTCTTTTCCCTTTGCCCCGAGGTGTGCAAACATTTCATTACTGATCTGGTCGCTACCTGAAGCCTTCCTCATACGACACATCCTGACTGCATATGCCATAGTGTACTTAAGGCAGTTCATTATTATGTAAAGTTCTACGGCCTAGCCGGCCTACGCAGGACCGTGAATGCCTGAATCAGTGAATGTCTGAATCAGTGAATGTCTGAATCAGTGAATGTATGAATCAGTGAGTGTCTGAATCAGTGAATGTCTGAATCAGTGAATGTCTGAATCAGTGAATGTCAATGCCATAATGTGGTCGGAAAGTCGAACGTCATCTGTATCTTTGCAAATAAAGTGAATTTTATATTTGTTTTGCTTAGAAATGTATTATAACGAAAAAGTTAATAATAAAATTAATGTATTGTTCAGAGTTATCAAAATGAATTGTTTTGCTAGATCATGTCAGCCTTGCTAAGTCCACAATAAATAAGTTCTTACAGTAGCATACAGTTTTACATATTGCACTCAACCGCCAAGAATATCTAACAGAATATGAAGATTGATACATATATTAGAAATTTATAAACATTAATCTGTTCGTATTCAGAAATTGTAATGGCTGAAAGTAGTTCCATTGGAATTAATGTATATAATATACTAGTATACTAAAATTCATATAAATACTCTTTATTAATAGTTTAGGCACCGCGAACTAAAGTTTAAAGTTCTTTTTGAAATTGATGCTTATATTTACTTTGTGTTCAAACAAATCATACAGTTCATTTTCCAACAGAAGGACATTTTTGACGTCAAAAAATCTTTACATATCGTTTCCCCCATGTCAACAATGGTCAAACTTTTTCATAACCACACCAAATCTATAAAGTTGTCTTAATTAATGGACGAGCCCATGATAAACATTTACCGCCAGTCTTCATTGGTTTCTTTATAATTTAAAAATCTACAATTGCAGACAAACTAACTATTTGGTTGCAGTTGTTCCTGAGGTTGGCACCAAAACGGTAGGCAATAGTTTTGATGTCAAAGTACACATATTTATATATAATGTTCATCGGGCACTATACCATCAATATTGATACACTGAGAAACATTTCTTCACACAAGTACAATAGTCTCTTGAATCAAACTCATTGACAAGTCCATAAAGTAGCATACAGATAAACACATATTAGTTCATTCAGTAGCATACAGATAAAAACAAATAAGTTCTTACAGTAGCATACAGTAGCACAGAAATAAACACAAATAAGTTCATAAGTAGCATACAGATAAACACAAATTAGTTCTTTCAGTAGCATACAGATAAACACAAATTAGTTCATACAGTAGAATACAGATAAACACAAATTAGTCCATACGGTGGCATTCGATGAAAACTCCAAAAAAACACAATGGACATAGTCATAACAGAACTCCTAGAATGTAGTCCATTACTTTTGAATTAATACAATTACTGACAAGAATGTTCATTTTTTCAAATGTAATTTGTTTTTTATGTTATCCAAATTGATTTTAATTACCGGTAATTCTGCACATTTACTTTGTATATGTATTTTATAATTAATTAGTCTATTGCGAGTATATTTTTATATTGAATGTAATAGTTGTGTACATATATGAATGTAATAGTTGTGTACATATAATATAATGAACGTAGTAATGGGGTACATATAGTATAATGTGTGTGGACATTGTTTACATTTTCTATTGATATATTTCCACAGAGATCTAAGACGAGAGCGTCGGTCACTACTAAGAACAATGAACATGCTGGCACGTGAAAGTATTATTATCACACCAAACACTGGAGGACCAACAAATGAAATGATACGGCGGTTCTCACGTCGTTTTTCACACCTGTCGAAAGTAGATGGCTCCCCGGCGGTCATCAGGCGACTAGTTGATGAAACTGGACAGATGAGCTTACGTCAACGAATACCTAGAGGTGCATCACTGGCAGAATTGGACTTCAAATCGAAGAAAAGAGCCAGCATAGCAGCATTGATACATGAGAGTAGTGTACGTAACATATGTCTGGCATGAGAGTAGTGTACGTAACATATGTCTGGCATGAGAGTAGTGTACGTAACATATGACTGTCATGAGATTAATTATGTAACATATGACTGACATGAGATTAATTATGTAACATATGTCTGGCATGAGAGTAGTGTACGTAACATATGACTGGCAGTAAAACGTTTATTTAATACAGATCTCTTTTTCATTAATAACATTCCAATCAACTTTCATTGTATTTATGTGCACTACTGTTCTTATTATATTTACATGTATTCCATTTCAGAACACATGTGTCAATATTTTTCATATATCATATTTTCAGTCTTCGCCAGCTATCATTAGAAAAAAACCAAGTCTAGCAAGTAATTCATTCAATCATGCTGACGTTTCTCAACTCAAGTCACCCCCATCATTACCTATTTTAAAGAATCGCTTCAATCCTACACCTGAAGCTACAGAAGAAACAAAGCCTGGATCACTGGCACCTGTTAGTTCAATGATCTCACAAATTGCTCCCCATCAAACTATTCGTCCTCAACCAAGCACTATACAAGAGGAAGACCTTAATGTCAGTGCTAACTCAGTGAATATCATTAAAGAAAGAAAAATACTTTTACCGGAAGAGCTTCAGGTTATCGCTGACTTTGAAAGTGATGGAGGTGGAGAGTATGAAGTTCTGGCACATCCTGATGATGTTCAACGGATCTCATTCTCAGCTGACCCAGGTGCAGATGACTCTAAAGACTCATCTGACTCAGATTCAGACTCTGACAGCTCTAGTACATCAGAAAATATCAAACGTTCTGTTTTTTCTACAATATTTGCATCATCCACCTGTTCCTCTACATCATCTTCAATATCGGGTGATGATGAACTTTCAGACTTTGACCCAATAGACACATCCACCCTTCCGAATCAAATCAATGATCAAACTGTTCATCCAAATGTTCAGAGTTTATCTCATGCACAAAATCAGTCAATAAATTTAAGTGAAGATGAAAAAATGAGATCTGAATTACAGTCAGAGGCTTAATTAATGAGATCTGCAATACAGTCAGAGAGTTAACAAGAGTTGCACTATGTAACAGACTCTCATCATTGTCCTTCGAATGCCATTTATTAACAGTGAATATTTTTGTTTAACAGAAAATATTTTTCCAACTTTTTTGTATGACTAAACTATGAAAATGTCTCGTTACTACTATTAGTTGTAACAATATTTATATGTTTAGCTTTATATTCAATAATAAATTCTCTTAGAAAAATGATGTTATTGAACATTACTCTAAGAGTTAAAATATATGTTTGATTTCTAGATTTACGATTATACTGTAAAAAACTTTATCGAAATAGTACCCCCTTCATTAGTAGCAATTCGAACAACAGTAAATCTTGATGAAAGAGTTCCCTCAACTACTCAAACTATTCCCCAATTCCCCCATAAATTTGCCGTGATGGGAATAAAGAATGTGACCCTTAAGGGAAATACGACAAAACTTTTTCGTGGTATTTGCGTACAAGAGTTTAGACAGGTCTAAATCATTTCCTGCCTCGTCAGTAGTACGAATTATTATCATTTGTAGTATCACCAAAGAAAACCTCGCACCACTTCAATAAAACTGTGCCAAGCTGTTTTATCTCAGGAGCTGGAGAAATTCTACAGACCATCAATTTTTTTGTGTTTTTGACGACCGTCAACAATGCCATTTTCGATAGATCTGGAAAGATATTTAAAAGTCATGTGAAACATGGAGACTCAGACCCGCGACGAACAGTTTCATGAGTCTTAATTTGATATGGACATGAGGCATTAGAATCTTGTAGGGCCCCTGCTGTGTTAGACTCAAATTTGATATCTATTAGTAGAGACCCACTAGATTGGTGCAGTATCTCTCCGTTTGTCCCGCACTGATACTATAGACTGGATCTGTTACATGTCATTGTCTGGCGCTATATTGTCATGTAGCACACAATCAGATAAATGTACTATGTAAACAGTAGGGTTAAATAGTAAACAGGCAGGCGTCCTATTTATATCCGACCTTCCTTTATATACGGATATAATAATCCACACGTAAGAAGTTTCTAGATAGTCTAGAAAATATTCAACTGACATCTACATATATGATATTCTTTTTTATTAAAATATCAATTTCCAGGTACCAAAAGCAATGCATTATGAGTTTAAATTAGTGTTTAATTCTTTTCACATTTAAAAAATAATAAAATGACATTGTTACAACAAAGACAATAAAGAAATGATAATTTGTCAGACAGTGTTATAAAAACCAATATTACACAGTGTTATACGTACCAATAGTATCAAAATATTGACATTTACTATTACAATTAAAGTCAGTAGCATCATAAGATGAAGCATGAGAATCACTACATAGAACAGCTAACATAAAATTATAGACCGGTATCATGACATATCACCTGTAATATCGAAACATGGACAAGTACTATCGAAACGTATGACCCGTAGTATCATTAAATGACTTTAAATCAGTACAAGTGACCAGTATCTCACCAAATATGACCAGTAGAATTACCACAAATCAGAAGTAGAATTACCACTTGTAACCAGAAAGATCACCATGTATGACCAATAGTATAACCACATATAAACAGTACATAAACGGCATGAACGAGAAGTATCATGACATGGACCAGTTGTATCGCCACATGGACCAGCACAGTTACCGCATATGACCAGTAGCATCACCAAATATGACCAGTAGCATCACCAAATATGACCAGTAGCATCACCAAATATGACCGGTAGCATCACCAAATATGACCAGTTGTTTCTCCACATTTGACCAGTTGTATTATCAAATACAACTATGAGTTTCACTAAATACACCAATAGTATCACATATGACCGGTATCTTTTACTAAATATGACCAGTAGTATCCCAAGAATTATCAGTATCCCCACATTGACTAGTAGTAACACCATACATAATTAGTAATGTCACGACATATGACTTGTACTAACCCCATCGTTGGTTAGTCGTATCCCCACATTGACTAGTAGTAACACCATACATAATTAGTAGTGTCACGACATATGACTTGTACTAACCCCATCGTTGACCAGTCATATCCCCACGTTGAACAATGGTTTCATCGCACATGACCAGTAGTATAACAATTTGTACTAGTGGTATCACTACTTGGACAAGTAGTATCACAACCGTACTAGTAGCATTCCCATATTTTACCAGTAGTATTATCAAATTGACAATTAGTATCAACACTTATACTTAAAGCATGACCAGATATAAACAAGTAATATCTCATCTGGTAAGATATAGATACAAAATACAAAATGCTATAATCAAATATGAGTTTAAATAATGTTAAACATCAATGCTTTAACAACTTAAACCGACTTAAAGAATAAAACATCAGTACAAAGTACATCACAAAACTAATACTATTAGGTTAAATAGTATGCTATTAAATTAATCTTAGGTACATTTCAAAGTGCATTATTGTATAGTCAAAAAGTGATTTTTAAATTTCACCTTTATATAACATAGGACAACAAACATCTTGAACATATTTAAATTAAATATCTCGGCGACATGTATATCTGGGCGACATGTGTATCTGGGCGACATGTATATGTGGGCGACATGAATATCTGGGCGACATGTATATGTGGGCGACATGAATATCTGGGCGACATGTATATCTGGGCGACATGTGTATCTGGGCGACATGTATATCTGGACGATATGTATATCTGGGCGACATGTATATCTGGGCGACATGAATATATGGGCGACATGTATATCTGGGCGACATGAATATCTGGGCGACATGAATATCTCCAAGTGAAGAAATTGATTCGCCTAGTGAGATCATAAATCAGTCAGTGGGTGACAAGCGATTTAATTTTAATAAAGCCTGTGCTTAGTTTTAATACAATGTTTGTAAATTTAACAATATATTGTTTCATTCTGATACAAATACTCTGACTAATTTAATCTTTGTCTTTCAATTGTGGGTACTTCAATATCGCATGATTGAGTTCGCTAATTAAATTTTTATTTTGAGAATATAGTATTTCCTGTGTTTCTTTAGTAAATCTTCGAATAAAATACAAAAACTGTAAAGAATAAGATTAAAACCCAATAAAGAATGTAAATAGATGAACTGAAATCAATAGCAATACATACTTTGAATAAAACTCAATCGTATATATTCGTTCAATACGGAATGTTGTAAAGTCGATTTCCTTATTTAGCTCCATCCACTACTCCAATAATTTCACATTAAAAACAAAATCCTTTTTAACACAAAACCCTTAACCATTTCTATGCTAACTATTCGAAATCTGCTGTCCTGCGTTGTTTTAACTACACAACTTTTTCCCTGTGCTATTTTTTTTAACTCAGGACGCTAACGAACGAGACATGAAAGCCTCTTTTCTCTTTTAATAGACACAAAATATTTTAGAAGTTGTTGGGATGTTGTTTTTTCCTGGTTTTCTGTTTTGACTTCTTTTTTTTTATTAGACTTCTTTTTTTTTTTTTGACTTCTTTTTTATTAGACTTGTATTTTCACTTCTTTTTTAGAGCATTTTCGAAAAAAAAATGCTCTATTGTCCCCGTTTTGTCTGTCTGTCTGTCCGTCATCACCCTAGATCTCAACAACCATAAGTCCTAGACCCATGATGTATATATCATTTTGTAGGTCTTGGCATGCGATGTGTGCATCAAAAGTCCATTTTGCGATCTGACCTCTGAGGGGCGAATACTAGGGCTTCGTAGGGTACCGTTTTTTTCTTACTATATAAGCTATATTAACAAAGGGGCGTAACTCATTATTTATTTTTGTAACAGTTATTAAACAAGACTTACTTCCCATACCACGAAAATGCTCTTATACGTCCTGTGTCCGAAACTGTACAAGCTTATTTTGCTTGTTTTTATTAGACTTCTGTTTTGACTCCTTTTTTTGTTAGATGTCATGGTATAGTTGTGTGTACTACGCACACAGGTGTGTGTGTATGTTTGGAGCTTGGCCAACCAGGTCAACCTGAGGTCACGGTGTCAATGCTCTAGTTAATTCGACAGTATAAATATCATGTTTATTGTAAATAGGATTGTTTAAGAAGGGAATAGAGAGGGACGTAGAATGTTCGAGTATGATGCAAGCAAATTATATAAAGAGGATGTTTGGAAGATACGAAGGTCAGTTCAGCAGTTCAGTTCAGTTGAGTACAGAGAGATAGTATTCGAGTTCAGTTCGGAGTACATTTAGATGATCCCATCCCATGGACAAGCCTGAGTATCATAATTTCCAGTGGCACACTCGGTAACACTAAAAGAGACGTATGAAAACATAAAACTTTTGCTCAGTTCTTTGAATTATGACCAGCACCAATTGGGGTGCATTAATGAAAGTTTTGTCAAAAATATGGACTGAGCCATACTGGCTCTGGATCAGTGTTGATTCAGTTAGCATTTTTCAGTTACAGTAAGAGTTACAGTTAGCCGTTCAAATATTTTTCCGTTACTATTACAGTTAGAGTAATTATTAAATTGTTTTTTACAGTTACTATTACAGTTAGTAATTTTTTCAGTTACTATATCAGTTATCACTAGTAAAGACGTATGCATCAAAACATTTGAAAAATACCGGTATATGAACCAAATATTTTTACAAAACAACAGTGTTGGGTTATCTAATAAAATTTTTGTTCACTTTCAAAAAAGTACGCATCTCTAGATTTTTTTGACAGTCTGTCTCTCTTTCCACTTTCGAGCTCCCCGCAGACAGAAAAAACCCGTTCAACATATACTTGAGATGCTGGTGCAGATATGAAATCTTGTGCCATTCCTACCAAGATTGGATATCTTTTTTCAACACCAGAAGTTGTCCAGAAGTCGAGACCATGAATTTTGTTGTATTCAGCAGAAGCAGCACGAATAGCAGACAGCTCCAAATTGATCTTTTCTGAGAGAGAACTGACTGTGGAACTCGGCATGGCATGAATTGTTGTATCTTCAAAAAGCATTTTGTAGCGTTTTCTTGGTGGCGACTGAATTGACACAGATGAAGGAGCAACTGGTGGAGATACTTCGATAGCAGCCATTTCGGATTCCTGACGTTTCGACAGGCACGTGGTTTTTGTTACTTTGAACCTCCGTGTCGATTTCATTACCATGAGTAGACACAACAACATTACATCGGCTTTTATCAGTAGAAGGTCGTAGCTAAAGTAACGCCAGACGCCATTCTCCAGTTGTCGCCAGAATTTATTTTAAACATTTTTTTAAATACCAGTCACTAAACGCAAACCAGAATGATAGCTTCAATTCGTAAAAATGAAAATGTTTTGGAAATACCCCCGGATCTGACATCAGCAATACATGTAATATTGTAGCGCATTTCTAGAATTTTATTTTATAGCGCATTTTTCAGTTAGTATTATTATTACTATAATTTTTTTCCTATTAGTATTACAGTTACAGTTAACATGTTTTTTCAATTACAGTTTCAGTTAGTAGTTAACTGAAATCACTTTTTTCAGTTATTAGAGCCGTTTCAGTAACAGTAACAGTTAACTGAATCAACACTGCTCTGGATTTCTATAATTGTAATACAATTTTTCACATATACTTGAAGCAAAGTTGATTGCGGGTATCTTTGTTGGACCACATATCAGAGAAGTAATGAAAGATAAAGAGTTATCATCTAAATTGGCCACAGCTGAACTGCACACCTGGAATGCTTTCAAAAATGTTGTCAACAATTTCTTAGGTAACCTCAACTCAGACAGTTACAAAGTCTTCTTAAGATCATGATAGCCAAATTTCGGGCTTTTGGGTTGCCGCTTGAGTGTCAAGTTGCACTTTTTGGACTCCCAGGTTGACTAATTTCCTATAAATCTTGGTGCTTACAGTGAAGAGCAGGGTGAAAGGTTCCATCAGGACTTTTGTGCAATGGAGAGTCGATTCCAAGGTCGATGGAATGTGAATATAATGGCCGACTGATCAATGAAACGTCATAATCCTGATGCTGCTCATAAACGAAAACCACTGAAAAGACAATTCACGGTGTGATAGATAACACTGGTAAACAGTGAATTCATTGCCAGTGATATTTGAATCATTTTATACAAAGTCAACTATGCTGATTCAGAATATGTAAGTGCTTTTGCTAGATTGGCTCTATTTTAAGAGATAATTAAAATTAATTAAATAATGTATGCACCGTATTTGAAAATTGTCAAGAATGGCATAAAGTAAAATAGTATACTAACAAATAGTAGTGAAACTGTTAATAGTCATGCAGAAATTTGTTCAAAAATATGTGTAATAGTGTTATAGAAGAAAACTCTTCATTTCAAAAACAAATTTTGTCTAATTTATTAATTGATTAATATGTTAATTGTCTTTGGTAATGCATTAACAAATCGCTGTTTGCTCGACTTCCTTTTGTGTGTGTCGTTGGGGCCATTGCGCTGGAGGCTCCAACAGTAGTCAGCCACCATATGTATGTCCCATCTTCCTTGATATCTCTCCTCCATCACCCTCATATCCTGATGGAACCTCTAGCCTTGTTCCTCACTGAAGTCCTCAAGGTTGCCTGGAAATTTGTCTAAATGACTGTGCAGATTATGTACCTTGATGCTCATATTTGCTCCAATGTTTCTGAAGTTAGCGAGCATATCTTGCACCCTAAATTGTAATTCTCTGCTCTTTTATCACCTAAGAAGTTCCTGACAACTGAAACAAAACTGTTCCATGAAGAAGCTTCAAGGTGATCCATGAAATTAGTAAAATTTCGATCGTTGATGAGTTTTCGAATCTGAGGGCCGTCAAAAATCCCAGCTTTCAGCTTCTCCATGCTCAATCCGGAGAATGATCTGCAAATATACTTGAAGCAATTGCCAGATTTGTCCAAAGCCTTAACAAATTGTTTCATTAAACCTAATTTGATATGAAGCGGTGGGAGAATGATCTTATTTTTGTCAACCAGTGGCTTGTTGATGATATTTTCTTTACCTTCAGTCATGGTTTCCCGTGCAGGCCATGTCACTCTTGTCCAATGATCTTGCCTTGCCCTGCTATCCCAAAGGCACATGAAACATGGGTATTTAGTGTATCCTGACTGATGCCCAAGCAAGAAGTTTACCGTTTTTAGATCAACACAAATTGACCACTGATGCTCATAATAAAGGATTTTCTGCAATACAGTTTTGATATTCTCATACTCTTCTTTAAGTGTTGCTGAGTGAGCAATGGGAATAGATGCATAACGGTTACCATTGGGTAACAGAATACATTTCAAGCTTCTGATGGAATTGTCTATAAAAAGACGCCAGTCTTCAGAATGATAGTCTTGTAGTCCCATTTGGAGCAGAAGTCCAGGGATGTCATTACAGTAAACAAGATCTCCCTCTTGGCTGAAATATGGAAGAATAAACTCTTTTCCTAGAAGATGTTATTTTAACTTCTGGTTTGAGAAAATCCATGAATTGCTATAAATTCATTCAAACATTCTTGGCAATTCGCAAAAATTTTTTTTTTGTTGGGCTGTGTAATTAATTAAATTAAGTACGCTTTGGTTAATAATTTTGTAACTTCCAATAGTTTTCTGCATGATTGAAGTTTGTCAATCGTATATTTTGTTGCTGGTTGATTGACTTTTCCCTATATATTATTAAATGTCGAACTGCAAAAAATCTGGACGTGGTACACACATTTGGATTACATATTTGGAATCAGCATGGAAAGTTATGTAAGAAACACCTATTTACATGTCTGCAGTTTTCAAAAAATAAAAATGTGTATGTCAGTGTTATCATAGTCGTTACTGTTGTCTCAGGAGCGTATTGTATATACTCACTGCCAACAGTCTATGTTACAATATTAAACTTAGGGCGAGAGCGCATTGAGAACACAATCAACATAAATCTTTTACATTTTACCTCTATACTTATAAGACGCATTTGTTGTATGTCTGTCTGTCTGTCTGTCTGTCTGTCTGTTCCCTTATAACTCAAGATCCAGACAAACAAATAACGTGAAATTTGTTACACATACACATAATTACATGGGGAAGGTTATAGGACAGGTTTCGTTTCATATCGATGGGTAATTTAATTGTTATTATTTTTTTTTTATTTTAGTATTTTACTACATTAAAGTAATCTCGACGGCGCCATAAATAAAATTCCTCTGTGACGTCATTTCCCTATGATCGAATAGAACTTGCGTGCTGGTGCTGTATTGTGCCTTTGTGATGCAAAGAATTGTTGATGTTTTTTCATGCTCTCTGATGTGTACAGTTTGATGAAGGTAAAGGAATGAAGAAGGATTTTAGAAGAAGTGTGAAACCATAATAATAAGTATATATATATATATATAAAGAGAGAGAGAGAGAGGGGGCAGGGGAGAGAGGAAAGGAGGGTAGGAGGGAGGGCGGGAGGGGGAGAGAGGAGAAAGGGGGTGGACAGGGGGGAGAAAGGAGGGGGAGAGGGAGATGGGAGAGGGAGAGTAGGGGAAGAGGGAGTAGGGGAGAGGGAGCAGGGGGAGAGGGAGCAGGGGGGGAGAGGGAGAGAAAGGAAGGGAGGGAGAGAGGGGGTAGGGAGGGAGAGAGAGGGGAGGGAGGGAGAGAGGGAGGGAGAGAGAGGGAATGAGGGAGGGAGGAAAGGGGAGAGAGGGGGAGGGAGAGAGAGGTGGAAAGGGGAGGGAGGGAGAAAGGAGGGGGAGAGGGGTTAGGGAGGGAGAGAGAGGGGAGGGAAGAAGAGAGGGAGAGGATGGGAGAAATGGGAGGAAGAGATAAAGAGAAAGAGGGGGCAGGGAGGGAGAGAGAAGGAAGGAGGAGGGAGGAGGATGGACGGGGGGAGAGAGGGAGAGGGGAGAGAGGGAGATGGGAGAGGGACGGAGAGAGATTTGAGAAAGGGAGGGAGGGAAAGGGAGAGAGGGGGGGAGGGAGGAAGAGAGAGAGGAAGGGAGAGGGGGTAGGGAGAAAACAGAAGGTAAACAGAAAACCTTATTTTAAACCCGGGCAAAGCCGGGTACTTGCAACTAGTATTATATATTTATTCACAATCAACATAAATCTTTTACATTTACATTGTATATTCCTTTACAATCAACATAAATCTTTTACATTTACAGTATATATTCCTTTACAATCAACATAAATCTTTTAAATTCACATTGTGTATTCCTTCACAATCGACATAAATCTTTTTAGAGCATTTTCGAAAAAAAATGCTCTATTGTCCCCGTTTTGTCTGTCTGTCTGTCTGTCTGTTTGTTCGTCATCACCCTAGATCTCAACAACCATAAGTCCTAGACCCATGATGTATATATCATTTTGTAGGTCTTGGCCTGCCATGTGTACATCAAAAGTTCATTTCGCGATAGGACCTCTGAGGGCCGGGCTTCAGGGCTCCGAAGGGGCTTATATATTATATATATAGCCCCATTCTACACCTTGTACGTTCAATAACCAATTCATTTGGTGCGAAATACTGCAGCACGTAGTTTCACCAAGATTTATTAAGAAACTCATCAAATGAAATAGTAAGCTTGTGTTCTGAGTTTAATTGAAAGTATCAGAGCTATGCAACAACAATTGACAGAGTTTTCGGACGATTAAATGACTACAATTTCGAATGTTTTCAATTATGAGTCCTATTTCAGTAACCACAAACCTCTTGTAGTTAGATTTAAGAGAAAATAATTTTTTTTCAAATACAAAGAAACGTCTTTATAATATTTTTTTTACAGATATATGCATTACACAATTGAATTTATAAACATTTCCAAAATTTACAAATATTTACTGAAAGCTAACAAACGTACTGATACATAACATGAAAATGCGCTAACACGTCCTGTGTCCAGAATAGAACAGGCTTAATTGCTTGTTAAATTTACATTGTATATTCCTTCACAATCGACATAAATCTTTTTAAATTTACATTGTGTATTCCTTCACAATCGACATAAATCTTTTTAAATTTACATTGTGTATTCCTTCACAATCGACATAAATCTTTTTAAATTTACATTGTATATTCCTTCACAATTGACATATATCCTTTTATATTGTATATTGTTTCACAATCGCCCTTTTATTCAAGAAAACATACTACATAAAAAACACAATAGTCTCTACAAACAACCACTAAGTACCGCAAAGTAATTGCAAGTGATTGATCAGTTTTTAATGATTTGAAAAAACTTAAATTAGTAACTTTATAATAGAAACACTAAAATGTGTATTCAGTGCTGAATGGTTTTACATCTTCTACACACATTCATTACGTCTTACACATTATTCTATAGTATTGTTCTCATGTCTACATAGAAAAAAGAAAATCGTTGAATGAAAAACTGTTGGCAATGGCAGATGGGGCAAACAATTTAAATTTACCATTTATAATCAAGGTATGTGTTTGGTAATGATGAATGAGTCGATGAACGTTAAACATTGAGACACTTTACCATACACAAATATATGTGATTCTGTTAAACAAATTAAATAGTTTTCAAAGTTTTCTCAATGTAACAAAAAGAGTAAAATGACATCAACAAACGGAATACGGAAGTCGCAGTGTTTTCACATCAGGGAAAAGTTTAGGGGCCGTTCACTTAATAAATATATAACGCTTGAGGGTTATCGCATGTGTTGGACAAAGATGCAGGGCCGTTTTAAAATCATCGTAGGCCCTAAGCACTTTCAAAGTCGTAGGCCCTCCCCGACTTCATTTTTAACTTTTTCAAGAGTGCATCCCGGGATTAGTAATAGTTGTTATTGTAAAAAATTAAAAGTGTGTCCTCGCAAGCATCCGTTAAATTGGGCCCCGTAATTCATAAGGCCGGCCCTGTTCCGGTAGATCGTATAAGACATGGCAAGTTCACGATGAACGGTTGATACGTTTCACATCTTATGACATATTGTACACTGTTGCGGGCTCTTTCTATATACTCCATACATGTTACGGGCTCCTTGGTTTATGTTACGAGTTGTGTGTTTTAATTTAAAAGTGGAGATGTCAAATTAGCTTAATGTCTGTCTGTTTCACTCTGGTCGTTCACTCCTTTGACATCAAATAACCAAACGAACTAGATGTATGGAGAACACGACGGTTTATTTACATAAATGTACATCAGAATACAACAAGTCCATAAGTGAATACAATTTAACAGTGCACAATAATTTACATTGCCTCAACTCTGACTAACTAAAGAATTCTTAAATATTCTCGTCGCTCTTGTACCTCTCATAACTCGCGTCACTAAAACTCCTAACTAAAACTCTCGTCACTAGATCTCTCGTAACTATGTCTTTTCCCTAAAACTTCTCCTAAATACGAACTTCCCCCAACTAACTAATGTCGTCTGTCACCTTGTCACCATTATTTCTATTAATCCTAATTCTTAGATATCTATTATATTAAAACGTCGAAGGGGCTAGTCTCTTGTCTCTAAAACTTCTTTAGCTCGTCACATACACATTTTAAAATTTAATTTGCTCATTTTTCAAAATTGTAATGGCTAAAAATAGTTCCGAGGGAGTTAATTTATATATACTATTACAAAGTACATTAAAATTTATATAAAAAACGCCATATTCATATTTTAGACACCATCAATTTATTTCGTTGATCGAAAAATTAAAAAAAATTCGCCAAATCTTTTTATTTCGCTATCTTTAGATTATTTAAAAAATTTGTTAAACAAATCATAATGTTTAACTTCAATTGAATTGACAATGGCTGCGGTAGACTCGCGTAGATTTCAAGCTCCGTCTATAGTTCTGGTGACATGCACACTCACATAATAATACTTCCTCCCATCCATGTAATGTCCATCACGAGCAAATCCGTATTTCTATATGCAGCAAAGATAATATAATATTAGGCATTTATTGTGTTTACACTCAGCTTCAAAATAGTTCCTGATTTAAGTTGGGAAGCACACAATATCTTTATATGTTTTGGCTACAGAAACAGATGAATTTCAAACTTCCCTGCCCGATGGCCTTCTTAGCTAAGGGAACTTAACTTTTTTTACTTACTAGGGTGGCTAGTCCTTGGCAGTTTTTAACATCCTTTTACCGGGAATTGGTAAAAGATTTGAGACTTCTGAGCTTGAGGGAATTAACCAACTTGGTCAACCTTGAATTGAGTCTTACCAACATGCTTTCCACAGCCTCATTTGGGGCGATCTCCCCATTTCTCCGCACAGTCGCTTATTTGGTTTTTGGGCATGCACAACATCACTTATCGAGCCCAGGACTGTCTGCCTTAGCTATTTGTGGTAGCCAAAGGATCTTCGTGATCCGTCTGGCCTGTATCTAGCCTACCGGAGCATTCCGCAATAGTCATGGACATAGTCAGATTTACTCCAGCCACATAAGAATTGTTGCGAGTCCTTCCGCAGCACCGTTAAATAGTAAATCGATTGTCTACATAGAGCTCACCATTCCCCGGGCTTGGTCTGACTTACCACTTCCACTTGTTCGGGGTTGTGAGTTCCTCCAGAGTATTTAGGAATTCCTCCAAAGGTAATTTTTAAGATGAACAGTTATCTGTTCTTTTCTCCCGTGAGTCAGGTATATGGTGTATCATCCGTTTACAATTTTCAAGTAGCACTTTATCTATAAAAGACTTTTAATTGAAATCGCGGTACTGGGAGAAGCAGTGCAGTAACTTTAGTAGTCATCGTGTTTTTTTCCCGTAACTATCCATTACCATTCATTAAGGTATTTTGGATGTTGCCTGACCTTTTTGATCAAATGATGTTTGACAGATATCAGACCAGGTCAGCTGTCTCACCCAACTCTACTTGGGAATGGGTCAAGCCGCAACTTACTTACCGTTTGTTAAGTTATGTCATGAAATGGAAGTGAGCTTGAGTTAAAACTTTATTTCTTCGAAACTAGGACCCGATATCGAGAGGCTAGCTGATGCACTGACAGCTTTTAGTGTTGATTACACTGGGGCTAGCTACCTGCACGCGTTATGCATAAGGGTGTCATAGCAGTATTAAATGGATTCTCCTGGCTTATTCTCAGTTTGTGAGATTGGAGTTTTTCTCAGAGCGGTGGAGGGGAATCAGTATTTCTAATCTGACCTCGGGAGGTATTGGAGTTTATAGCACATGACATGCAGATGAAATTTATAACTTTCCAACGCTCTTTTTTATATCTCTTTTATTGATTATCTTACGGGTCCCCGACGTCCAGCCTTGTACACCGCCAGATATGGGCAATCGTATGGCAAATGTTCAATCAATTATTTGTATAGGAGACTAATGGTCGTGCGGTAAAATGTCCAATTATTGACATGATGCTCACTGGTTCGATCTGATGAGGAGCAGTGGGATTTTTCAGGCTATGGCCTCAATCATGAGAGAACACATATCTAATACACGTTAACCACACTATTTTCAGCAATAAAGATATACAGATTTAATAAACTTGAAGCTGATGATTAATACGTGTCCTATATATCACCACTGACAGCAGATCAACGTCTTAATCCATATGAATAGGATTCATTTGACTCATTTGGCTTTGAGTGACGGCTTTCTTAAGCTCTGTCATATTTCAGGCTCATTCACACTCAGGCAAACATGATGTTTCCCCTTTGAGTAGGTCTTCAACATAGCACATTTGTTGAAGCGGAAAATTCTCCAGTACATCAAGTGTTCCCAAGAGTAAAGGGTACCGGCGTTTCCACCCGGAACACAAAGAGATAATGGAGTTTTAAGGACCAAGGACATGAGAATTTAGTTAAAGAATTGACGGAGTTATGTGCCAGCGCCATACTTTTTCATGGCTGGCTAATTTGGTAGAGTTACGTTTTGTAAATCTTAAACAAGTAAAGTGTGCTCTCTGTTCATTAGGCATGACTAAAGTATAACCCTATATCCCCATATCATTGGTGAAGCTGTATCACAAGAAGAAATAGTAATTTTTGTTTTGCATAAAAAAATGTTCACCCTCTAATCGACACGAATATTTTATATCATATATATTTTCAAATATTTCAATACAGGTTTCACCATTAGTAGCCTAAAAGTGACATAAGTACAATATTGATTATTGTTACAATGATCCAGAATGTACATTTCTATTGTACATTAGTAGAAGAAATTTAATGTTCATTTTTTCAATGGACCTGCAAGTGGAAGTAAATCTTGTATCACTTTAATTGCACGCTCTGCACAGAAATTAGAACGTTTCGTTGGTATAAAAGTTGGATCTGTAGATTATAATGTCTTTAATGACTTCAAAGTTTTTGTATGCTGCTTACAAGCTTATGATAAATTATCAAAGTTTCTAGTAGTATTGAAACACTGGGCAGTAGGGTGCATCACCACAATAGGAGCAAAAAAATTGATTGTTTGTTTTTGAGCTGTCTATGTTTCTAATTTGTTCTAATATCATAAATAATAACTTGTGTAAAATATTTTTCAAACCAGAGTTGATTTAGAGGTCCCCCCGCCCAAGAAATCACAAAATGGTAAAGAAAAAGTTTATTCTGTCATAAAAATTACATTAAAGTATTAAGTTATTTATTACTGCTGCATTTAATTCAGTTTCATCTTGTTGCACGTGCTTGTAAGGTTTAAGCACATTTGAGATGTTTTGCGGTCCATTTCTACCACTTGAAGAATGTTTGAAAATGTTCATCCGTTCGCGCTGCTTCAACAAAGTCAGATGCCAGTTTTACTCCCTCTCGGCACAGAATTTGGCATTATAACGTTAATAGCAGCAACATTTTCTGCACTGGCAATGTAAGAAGCTGTTTGGCACCAATCAACAGTATTGATAACCTAGTCCAGTTGAAGCCTGGTATATAGTAAACCACGAGTCAACTCAGCTAGATCACACAACCGAGTTTTAGAATCAATTGATTGGAATCAGGGTTTTCCCCAACCATTTCCAAATCGATTATGTGGAGTTTGGAGGGCAACCACTGGTCGAAGCCTTAGCAAAGCATCTGCTAGAGCTCGCTTTCCAACACAGGTACCTCATTGCTGAACAAGGGAGTGGGATCATTTCAGCAGTGAGGTACCACAGATGCCTATTCAGGGCACGGATTGCTGACTTGGATATGTCTCTGTTGACATCGTTGTAATCCAAAAAGCTGTGCTTGTAGAGCTGTAGATCATTCCATGGTGCAACCACACGCTTTTTGCAAGTGAGCCGCCACACGACATAAACATATGTTACAATGTAGTTAGCTGCACGAATCTTTGGCACTTGATCACGTGGTAATAGTACCTGGAGGCAATAATTGAATTTGTTTTCACACAGTAATCTTGAGGCAATATATCAGCTTTGCCATCCATCGTGCTTTGTGCAGGGCACCTGCTCTTTAAAGTTAACCTCCTTATTTGTAGCATTCAGGTAAACATGGGACATCTTAAGGAATTCGTAGGCTGTCTCGCAAGAATTCGGTTTGTTTACTAGATTTGGCATGTGCAATTACTCAAATTTCATTATCGTCAGTCGCTCTTGAGCCATCAGATCATGATCTAACGTAAACGAACTACAAGCGTGAGACCAATCATGTGCCACCAACTCCCAATTACTTTCGCAGCTTGGTGAACAAAGTTATATCCGGGGATTGGGAAACTTCTATTTTCAGCTGTGCAGCACATGCGAGAGGATAACTTCACCAATGTGATGGCGACAACCTGACCACAGAAGAGCACGTTGCAGCATATTTTGTATGGCAATGCAGGCAGCAGTCTGATGACCAGTGTTTGATCTTGTTGTGTCGAATGTCATATTAACGACACCATTACAGTTAATTTATATATATTTCATGGTTAATTCTGCAATTATTTAACCAACGGGTTTCTTTGTTGCCTTGGCATAATTTGGCACTCCTAGAAGTTTCAATTGTTTTGCATCACTGACAACAACTGTTATGCGTTCTTCAGTGACACGATGATTTTCTAGAGAAGGTGTCAGTTTGCCATCCCAGGAGGAGGCAGAGTTTGGGTGATTCCCAGAGTCGTGGATCTTTGTAGGCCCTGTGTGAAAGCTGTCTGCTGTGTTGGTGTAATCTTTAATCTTGTCGCTAGTGACACAAGAATTGTATTCGCTTAAAACATCCGGAGGTACAATACCAAAGCTCCTGTTGGCTTTCTTCGCTTTTGAAAATGATATTATATCATCCAAAACAGTTATCAACAAGCTCCATATTATCTTCAGATTTAGAAGTAGAATCATCGGTCTGTCACTGCTACCCTCGCTGGAAGGCACTAATATCGTTGAACATTCTGCATTTACTTCTCTTGCGCGTTTCTGACGTTTCAATGTTGCGACATCTTGTGAAATGGCGTCGAGCGACTTTTTTTGGTAAAGGTTTTGTCAAATGATCCAAAGCTGGAAGACCTGTCTCCTTTCATAGACCTCAAGAATGCTAGATCTTTTGCATTTGATAATAGTCTCGGACATTTGTGCCAGCAGTTGAAAAAATTGTTGCCAACATATTTCATTTGTTCCAGTTTACGTTTGCGGCTGGTGTGTTTCGAATAGCGACTTTATCAATTGAACGAAGTTTATTGTATTCATCAAGAAGCAGAACAATCTTCTCACAAGCTCTCCTCAATCACCATTGAAATGTTTGCTTTTTCGTAGAAAGCAGAATCTATCTGAAAATAATTCTGGCAGTTGTAAATCGAGAAGGTGCACCAAGAGGAACTGGACGCTCACTGTGTGCTGCTAAAGCATTGCAGTGATACATCATGCGCCTCAAAACTTTAAACAAGTGTAGTCGAAGAATTCCAGTAATTATAAAGCATCATCAACATAGATTGCAGGGCCACGTTGCTAAACAATTCAGTTTTCAGAAGAGTTTGCGTTTTTGTTCGCGAGGCAGAGATGGTAATAACCTGATATGCAACTGTTGAAGTGATGCCAGGGTCAGCCAGCATTTCCTTAGTGTAAACATTTTTATTGTTGTTTTTCATATCATTTCGTTTGATTTTATAGGTCGTATCAGAAATTAAAATAATATAAATAAAGAAATAAAAATGTTTGGTTTGGTCACTTCAATATGCGGTAAGGAAAAGTGTTGTTTTCGCTAATAAAATGCGAATTTTAAATTTTATTTTCAAAATAACCTTATTATCATAATCAATCATAGCTACTAAACATTATAAAACCAAAGACTATAAAACAATTTATATAGCGCTTCACTTTTTTGTATGTAAGTCTGTAAGACTTTACAAGATGATTATTTTAATCTAGCGCTTAATTATGCAAACTTTGCTGAAGTCCGGGGACCCTAAATATTGTCACATATTTTTTATTTTTTTAACAATACTTTTGATCAATGAAACAAATTTAATAGCAGACAGATCAATTATTAAAAATTTTTTTGTGATGCACCCACGGCAGTGAACCAGATGTCAGCCCACGTACCACTGATGAAATAACATATGCCATAGCTGTTTGCATATACTCATCAGATGACAAACAATAACTGTACTTGAGTCTCATCTCTCATTACTGATTTTGGAAATGATTGAAAATTTAATGGTAAGCTTCGTCTAGTTTTAAAAATCATGTAGCATTATGTTAAATCCATTTACTGCTAGCACCTTTCGTTCTACTTCTAGCAGCTCCAGCATTATCAAATGATTTTTTGAGTCGTTCAGTATTTTTCTGCTATTGCTGAAACAACGATTAGCTGATGTTTGGAAAACTGTTAATTACTAAAATAATCATTCATGACATGTTTCAATATTGACTGAATGGGTGATATCACATCGAATGTACAGCCAAAGTTTAACCAGCATCTCTGAAAGTGTTTCTACAGTGTGACTGCACCAATTCTTCTTCAAGTATTTGCTGCAGTTGTGTCAGTGACAATCAAATTTATTCATTGAGTACGCAGTTTTCATTCGGAAAAAGTGGAGAAGAGTAGTATGGCAGGCTAGGGCCCTAACAGGGACGTGAGCCAAAGGAAGAAAGAAGAAGAGCAGTCTGACCTGCCTTATTTAATTTTTTATACCAAACTCATATGCTTATTTTGTATGGTCTATATGTCAAATTGTAAGCACCAGTGTTCTTTTTTAAAGTTTTTCTTGAAATTGCTTTGTAATTTTTCTCTTCTTTCATTAGACATTAGTAAATGCTGCTATGAGTTAGAGTAGATATGCATACACCAGTTCTAGACTTTTTGGACCTTCCTTGTACTAATTTTGCTGCAGTTACTAAACACACTGAAGAAGTTTTTTTTTGTCTTTAGATTTAATATGAATTATCATTATCTTTACTACTACTGGAACACTGTTCTTTGCTCACAAAATCTTCTGTACCTCACAGAATCTTCTGATCCGAATTTGGTAACACAATTGATTCAACAATTTCTTCAGTAAAGCTCTTCTTATGTGACTGGTACTTTCCTTTTAAGTAATTTTATTTTTCTTGGGTGAATCTTTAGTAAATCATCTTCAATATCCTACTTTTCCGTTGAAATCTGTATATGCAAATAACTTTCTGTCTTCTCGACCAACCACTATCCTTTCTCATCTCTTACATTAAACATCGCTGTATTATCATATTTTCCAGGACTTCGATTATATTCTTTTCGAGCTTCTTAACAACATTGTACGATCATGTCTTTATTGATTTTACATCGGAAGAAATTGTTTTTATATGTTTACAATATGTCGTTTCATTGGAATTTTTAGCATTTGATCAAGACAGTCAACAGTTTTTGGTGATTTAATGCCTTTTCCAAATTCTCTTTGCTCGTCTCGGAAGTTGATCATTTTTGACAGAGCTGCTCTTGAGACAATCCAGAAATGACACAAATATTAATTATGAATAAAATAGTTGCCAAATAAAATGCTGAGGTGCATGGAACTACAAAGAACAAAATTACACAAATACTAAACATGGGTATGACATGCGATTTATTGGGCGTGGAGGGTGACATTTTTATTTAAAGGGCGTTGTTATTGTTATTTTTTTGTTTAGATATGATAAATATCCCCACTTGTGGCAGTATGGGGAATAAAAAATAATGAAACAAATTTTAGTCATATTCCTACTGTCCATCCATATTTTCTATTCTTGATATTTTCTTGTCTATTGTATATAGTTATTAAGTTTTCTAACACAATGCAATATCGGGAATCTTTAAAGGCATCAGACTTTAATAATTCAGCAGTAGTCATTTACTAACAAATGCTCCTAGTTTTTTTGTTTCTTTTTATGAGTTTATTCAGTCTCAGATCGATAAAGATCGATAACTAAAAGACGCATTGACATTGATGTTAAAGATTTAATTTTTACATTTAGGGAGAAAACCTGTGTTATTTAACTTATTGTTAGATGAATATGGAAGCCCGTCCCTGCCTCAGCAATATTATTCTTTTGTCTTCTTTAGCCCCTTCCCTTCACTTAAATTGCTACCTATCTCTGTAAAGCATGATGGTTTGTAAATATTTACTCTATTAAATATTGTTGGCCGTTCATGAATATTATTCATCATCCTGGCTTCTAGATATTAAAGGGGTTTGCCTTTGTTTACAACTTGACAAGTAAAGTCATATAGTCTCTGTACGATGCTGTTGAATTAAGTGTTACATAATACATTTTCAGCTTTTCAAATTTACTTCTTCTGTCCAGACTAAAAGCTTTTCAAAATCCAGAAAGTTTATGTACTTCGATGACTACCATTCCGCACATTAATCAATATAATTCAGCAGTGTTACTATTTGTTCTTAAATAATATAATTAATACATTTAGCTTCTAAAATAAATTTATCTCTTTATACTCTTGAGAACTTCATCAATGGTCAGGTATAATAAAATCAATGGCTGGGTAATGAAGTCGATAGTGAATTTGAAATACATGCAAATGGTACAGGGTTCAATCACTGGTAAAGCCGCTGACTGGTTGGAGCTACGAAGTCAAATGCCGCAGAACGGATGTTTGAAAACATATTTGTTGACTGGTCTATTCGTTCCCCAACGACCACATCGGTTAAGTGATTTTAAAAAAAATGAATTATTTAATAGCATTTTTGGCAATTTACTTTTTATTTTCATCTACTTACTACTGTAAGTAATTACTCTGTAGTTTGAAAATGTAAAAATCAGACAATATTGGTTTGTGATATGTCAGCTGTTACTAGTTTTAACACTAACAGTACTATGGTTTTAGAGAATGGAACTTGGATAACTTGTTTTGTGAAGCAGATGGAAACCCAGCACCATTAATAGTATTAAGGCAGAATGAATTATTATCTCATGGTGGCAGTTTAAGTTATATTTCCATCAACAAGCTAATGACATGTGAAGATACTGGTAGTTATATATGTCAGGCGAACAATGGAGTAAACATTGCAGAATTACAGCATCTGAGCACAAAAAATATTTCTTTATTTGTTAAATGGGTACAATTTTTTATTTAGTCATTTAACTGTAACTTTTATGACTTTTTGTTCAATAAATTTTCGCTATTAATGTTCAACTTTTTTGTGAAAGAGCAGCTATGTTGTTTTTAATAATAATTAGAGCTGCTGTTTGATTTATGTTTCAGTCAAGATAAACTCACATTTACTTGACAAAAATTAATGAATGTATTTGTGGTAAAACAAGACGGTCATATCAGTGTGTTCAAGGGGTAGCCAAATGCGACTCTAAAAGACACATTTGGTTCTACTGTGAGTTTGTGCAGCTCCCAAAATAGTAATTTATATTTTTTTATTAAATATTGTTAAATTGACTTTTGTGCGGCTCTTCTAACTATAAAGCAGCTAAGCTTGTCCGGGACGCGGCGGCGGGCGGTGGGGGGGAATCCGTTCTATAAATAAACGACTCAGAAATAAATAAACAATAGTATTTGATAAAGTAATCACGTGACCAGCGAGGTCACGAAAACATAAATCAAAATGGCGCTGAAAGTTGAATCGATTCGGATATCTCTTTTTCAAAAATTCTACAGTTTTAAATAGTTTTTTATTATGAAATGTAAAAGTCCTAAATATTAAATAATAATAATAATATATAATATTATGCAAATTATTTTAGTTTTTATTACAATGATATTATTTTAATCAGACTAGGTCACTAAACGAGCGAGTTCGTAAATAACCTATGACCTATGACGTCTCGATGGTACAATTATTTTTTTTTTACAGAATGGGAGCGCCGTTGCTCTGCTAAAATGATATAGTAAAGTAGTTTGTTTTTTTTTTACTTTTCAGTGCATTTGGTATAGCTTTGTTTTGATTTTAACTATAATTAGAATAAAAAAATAATAATTATTCACTTGATTTCACGTAAATCGAAGCTACAAAGCATTTGATAATCATGCTCAGTTATTATAGTTTGTTAACAGTGGTACTGGTATATTGTTCCTGATGGATTACTTTTTTGATGATGGTATTATGTTGGTTATGGCAGCCATATCTTTTTGACGTATGAAATGTAGGTCATTTCTGCACATTAGGGAGGTGGCATAAGTCAGCACCTATTTAAATTAATTAAATGATACAGGTTTGAATACGAAATGATTGGCCACGCTGGGCTTAATATCTAGTAATAGTATATTTGCTAAACGAAAAGCTGTAGTGTGATCCCATTCAAAAACATAATCATCTAACTCATGCATGTTTCTCTCAGGTAGTTTTCTTATCGTGCGGTGTATGAGTTGTAACTGCTTTGTAACCTGTGCGTAATTTCATATCGTGGGGTGTATGTTGTATTAAAGGATGTTCGTATGGCAGTATATCATACATTTCTTTTTATTACTTCTGTTTATATCGCATTCTGTTCATGGCATTAAGGGCCACATGTTCTTCTATTGTAGTATTTCGTATATTATTTTGTTATCCCTTCTGTCGGATTTCGTTCAGTCAGCTTCACAGGCATCTGGTATTCTATAAAAGGGCATAAAATGTCACAATTCTCTAACGATATTAGAGCATTCAGCTTGTGCGTGTTTTGTGTGTATTACTTTTATACATTCAGATTTGTTTATTAAATGCTCAATTATGCCTTTATTATTTTTTTAATAATAGTATATCCAGAAGCTAGTAGATAACCGCCTGGTCATATTTTTTATTCACTTGCAACCTCTCTACTTACAAATATAATGTTCAAAATTCTGCTAATTTTTATAAATTAAGTTCTCATCTATTATTAATGCATTTTTTTGTTATAAATAGACCTTTAGTTTATTTTTCAATTACAAAATAAGATTACATGTACACAATTCAAGGAAGTGCAAAATAATCGATAATATTTAGCATATAATATAATTTTTAAAAAACATAATTATTTGACGTGGTCGTTGAATGTCTACGGTACTGTTTTTTTCTTTTTTGCGATGATTCACAGTTGGATTCCTCTCACGGACATAGCTTTTATATTTTAGTTTTTGTTTATAATTTATCCTTTTGGTTGTTTTTATGAAAAGTAACAACAACTAGTTAGATTTTAATTTCGTTCATAACTAAAACATTTTTTTTAAACATTCTAAGCAAGGCTTTGCAGAGTATAGCTAGAAGAAACATAATCAACGAATGAATATTATAAATAATACAATTCTAAGTCAGTACGTTTACATTTTAGATAAATCAGTATCATCTAATGTTATTTGCATTTTTCTTTTGCGCCCTAATATTGTTGTTGCTAAGTGGATAAGGCATCTATAGTATCCCGTGTGACCTTTGAAATTTCGTCAAAATTTTTGGTCATTTTCAATAAATTTGCCCATGATATCTAATATAATGTTCAAACTGGTTTTTAGAAACGCTTTGGAAAGTTAGTTTTTCTCTTCTTCAGAATCATTATTTTCAATATTTTTTGTGTTTTTTTTTTTAGTTCTACACTCCGTGAGCTCATCATTAGATAGACGTGCTGCTGTTTCCTATTTCATCTATATCAACGATAATTACAATAATGTAAACAAATGTTTGAATCGATAAAAATACGTTCGTATAGTACCGGTGAAAAGATGAAACAAAGATAAACTGATTATGTTCTTTGGGAGCCCTAGCTATGCGGCTTGAATAAAGGAAACCGAAACAGCGCTAATCTGTACTTATAACTTTCCAAGCCACCATGCACCAAATGTCCCAAAAATATTGACTCGAGGTTCCATCGTTTTAAACGCATGACAGCTTTGAATCGAATAACGCAAGTCACAACAGATGTTCACAAACTGTATCATAAAATGCTGGTAACAGAAACTATATGAAAAAATGTTTGGCAGCCATTTAGTTGTGTGGACAGCGTGACAGTTCTTAGTTCGCAAATATTTTTTACTTGTTTCTGGTTGCCTTTTTTTATCTTTGCTAATTAGTTTATGTTAATAGAATTGGATTATTTTCTGAAATATTTTTCTTCAGCCATTATGTTAAAATAACATTTATGTGTTGTTAAAATTTATGCGTTAATTTTTAACACATTAATTACACGTTAATGGATTAATTTGAAGCCCTAATAACTATATGATCTAAAAGTGTCACTTTTACTGCGGGTGCAATTTAATTAAAAATAATATTTCTGCTTAACGTATTGAATAATTTTTCTCAGGTCGTCTACAGCTGAACAACACTAAAGATTTTCAAACGTTCAAACTACACTCTGACAAATATTTTAACTTAAAAAAAGCTATGAGCTTCCTACGCCCAGTAATTTTAAAGTTTTGAAATCTGGTAGAGTTACAAACAATTTGATAGTTACTTACTCAGCAACTGAACTTCCTTATGGAATTATAGAACTGAAACTCTCCAACGTAACTTCTTCAGACTTTGAGAACTACACCGTAATTATGTTTCAAAATGGATCAATACAAAAGTTTAAATTACAGCTTTTATATCACAGAAGGTAATTATTTTTTGAAATTTTCTTATTGAAATAGCTCTCCTGCTCTCCCCCCCGCTGTGCTGGCAATTCCCACTCCCATGAGATTAATTATGCAATTACGACCTTAGTACAACGCCTGCACATTTTTATTTGCTCGTTCAACCCCGCCTTTATACGAGTGAAGAAATAGTGTCATTCGCCACCTGCATTTGCTCAACCACGAGATGACCTGTATCCTTCAATTTTGGCGGGAAACTGCTGGCACCATCCGCGTGGGTGGTCTGGTCTATAAAACGCACAATGCTGTGATTAATGAAACACTGTACTTTGTGTACTATTTGGGGAAAAATCTTATGTTAATCAAATTACGTGTCCTTGAGTGTCTACTTAGAGACATTGAAAGTCCTAACAATATATATATATATATATATATTAAATGTTGAAGTAGAGATTTATTATTCATAAATAGATATGTCCAAATGCTTTTCGCAGTCCTAAAGTGAATGTAGCTTTTGCACTAAATGTAGCTGATCAACAGAGTTAAAATAGTAAATAGGTCAACAAATAGTATCCAAATTTTCTGTAAACCGAGTCATGACATTATTATGTTTGTTGGAATAAAATGAAAATTGTATCATTTTTAAATGTATTTATTGTTAATATACATGGAATATTTCAGATTCAAATAAAACGAGTAGAATATGGGTTAATTCAAATTGACTAGTTAATCAGTTAATTGGTTAAGTCACCACCAGGTCCTGTTTCTAATATGTTTTATATTTATGAAAGCAAATTTTATTATTATTATTAATAATTTAGTTGTTTTTTTTTAAATACCTGTGATAAATCTGTTAATATACTGCATTACTTTGATTAGCTAAAACAGATTTAAAAAAAAACATTTCCCAATTATTTTTTTTTTTTTTTAACTAAGCTAATGAAAACGTAACCGTAAAGAGAGAATAATCTGAATAGCCGCTGTTGGAGGTGGTATAGGTGCTGGATGCTTCATTATTTTTGTGGTGATCATTTTCTCTTATCTTTGCAAAAGAGGTAAGCTGTTTTTTTTTTTTTTTTTGTAATTTTCATTTAATGATTTTAATAGTATAATCTATAGTCACTGAGGTGATCCATACACCGGGATGCAAGGTTTCTAAGTTTTTCTTTCTATTTTTTAATATTTTTTTAAGTTACACTAGCCATTTTTTGGTACATGCATACAACAGACCAATTAATGAACAAAGAACAAAGAAGAAATATAAAAAAATGTATTATGTGTCTTTTTGTGGTGAAAAAGTGTAATTTTTAAGAAATATTTTCAAAGAACCAATATTCTTTAAAATCTAATGTTAATGAGTGTGTTTAACAAACGTCCATTTTTTTTATAGAAAATGTGAAAATAAATAAACTTTGAATTTTTTTATTTCGGTACACTCAAAAAAGTTATATTTTAATGGGGGGGGGGAGGTAAGACAAAAAAAATTTATTTCTATATTTCCAAAATAAAAATTGGAGAACTGTCAACAATAGATATAAAAATTAGCATTCAAAATTGTAAGCTTATATTTTAAGTAGTTTTTGTGAAAGTGTCGAAAAGGTACAAGATTTTTTTAAATGTGATTTTGAGAAAAACGTAAAAAAAACTGTCAAAAAACTCTATTAAACAAAATACATGGCCTACAAAAAGATATTTAAATGATTGGACCGTGATAGTAAGCCATATTGTGATATGAATAAACAATTGTAAGACTATAAAATCAGCAGAAAAGAAAATCGACTTTTTTTAATCGGGACTCCACCTGTATTATTTATACACGCCCGGGTTACCTAAATGGCAAATTTGTCCCTAAATATATAAAAAATATGGCAAAAAATTAAGCTAAATTATAGGATAACTAGGGTATTAAGCCCGGCGTTGCCCGGGAAATCCAAATGTAATGAAACCCCTTCTCTAATCATTTTAACTACTGAATTTTTAAATACGGACAAATAGGTCCTGATTTATGCCTCTTCCTAATTTCAGGAATGACCTATGTTTCATACGTCACAAATTACGTTTTACCAACCAATCCAAAAAACCAAGCAAAAAAAAACCAACCGAACTAACCAAACCAAACAATCAACCAAACCAACTAACCAAACCAGCTAACCAATCAACCAAACTAACTAACTGAGCCACCCAAACCAACCAAGCCAAAAACCCGTCACAAATTACGATTTACCAATAATGCTAGCCAACCAAAGCAATCAAACCAAACAGCCAAACCAGCTAGCCAAACCAACCATCCAACCAACCGATCAACCAACCGGAACCAACCAAAGCCACCAAATCAACCAAAGCAAACCAACCAACCAAACCTAACCAAATTAAACACCATTAGCAGGTAGTATCTGGGTGCTAATTTATGTCATCTGTTACGTTTTACCCTTAATTCTCTCAATGTTAAAATCAACACGAAGCATTAAAAAAGCTTTGCAGAAATAAAATTGAAAAAAGTTAAAAAAAAATAAACAACTTCATTATGCCATTTTTGAAGCACAAAGGAAGTAAAGATGTGGCACTACAGAAAATCGCGCGCAAGTTCAATTCGATTTTGAAAGTAGTAAAATTTTAAAAAATTGTAACATCGGGAAATGACGTCATATCTCCGCCCGCACGGAGACAGCTACTTTATTAGTAGGATTAGAAAATTGAAGAAATATCTCAAACCATTAAATTAAAATACTTCGTTGTATTGTTCAATTATAATAATCAGGCTTATATGAAATGGGGGGTATATAAAAAAAAATAAACACAATTTAATGTCTAAGATAGTTCATGTTTTATAAAATGTAAAAACTGCTAAGTACCTTGTCATTATAAAGTAGATACTTTCCTGCCAATTTATATCTTAAATAATACAACAAAAATTTTCTAGTTACATACGTATGGCTGTATTTTTTTTATTGTTCGGCCTCAAATTTGTTTTTATTAGTAAAATTACTATTCTTTTACTAAATATTCTTTAGATTGACTGTTGTGTGTACAAAAACGCAGTTGGACACACATTATTCTCTTTAAAAGAGCACAATAAGTCAGTTTTTTAGAGCATGGCAGAGTTCTCTTTAAGTTGTTATATTTGCATTCAGCATTGGCATATATGTATGTTAAACTATTCATTAGACTGTTAAATCACGTGTCAGTTAAACTGTGCTTTTTTCTTCCTGTACAAAATAAGCCTGAATGAGCTTGTTAACAGTGTCAAACCTAGGGATTAGGGGCCTGGGGGCGTGGCCTCTTTGGTGGCCTCTGCAGTTTTAAATTAGACACCATAACATAAAAAATGTATTTAACATTTAACAGAAATATTTGGGGCTACCTCAGATTGTTTACTATCATATAACGCTTTTTCTCATGATTTTTATCCCCATCCGGTAAGATTTTAACAGCTTCACAACCAATCATCTCTCCTTCAAAGATCTCATTTTATTTAAAGCTCAACCCATCATCATCCCTCTCTTGGGAAAATGAACACGAAGTTCTATCCTATAAGTGTTCCGAACCAATAATAATGTCAATTAAATTATAAGAGATTCTGCAGATGCAAATAAACTTTATAATTTAAGGTACGAAAATAGTATAAGGAATAATAATTGTATTATTTTCAACTGAGTCAAGTGAAAATATGGATATCTTGGATGAATCTGTTGCTAAATCAAATCAAAACTCTCAAGCTGAACTAATTAATTCAACAAGAGATTTGAAGTTATTGAAAAATCAGCTCACGCGGATCAAGCCTCAAAGAAATCATTGCTAGCTCCACCAATAACAGTCTTCTGGTTTCCGTAACCGGTATAAGAGTTGCTTAATTATTTCACAGAGCATAACGAGGCTTCTTTACTTACTGCAACAACATCAACAGTCTTGTTGAAACTATGGGTTTATTATAAAACCCCGCACAATGGAGGTTATTCATCGATTCTTCCTGCAAAAAAAAACCGTGCTTCTACAAAATGGCAATAAGGTTGCTTCTGCACTAGTGGGTCACTCAGTGCAGTGTCCGAAAACTATACTAGCATGGATATATTTTATTGAATAATCTAGATATAAAGATCACAACTGGATGATTTGCGGATAGCGCTAGTGCTGGGTCTGCAATGTGGGCTGCAAATGCCCATGTTTCTGTTTATGGACATCAGGGCAGACAATCAGCAATACACAAAATGCAATTTGCCAAAGCAAGACCTCATCTGAAATTAGGTTCTTATAATGATCTTTCAAATGTTCTGGTCAACCTCAGAACATTTGCTTCCACCATTACACATCAAGCTTTGGCCTAATTAAAACTTTGTCGAAGCATTAGACGAAAAGGCCACGTTTTGCATTCCTCAAGGAGAAATAAATATCCACGTATAGGCGAGGCCACATTGGAAGTAGGGATTTTTGATGGCCTCCCAAAATTAGGGATTTGGTAAGGATGCCAAGTTTGAAGAAAATTTCTAAATAAAAATTAATTCAATGCATGGCGTGCATTCAAGCCTACTGTCCAGAATTTTCTTGGTAACCACAGAAGTCCAGACTAAGAACTGATGGTTGAGGAGCTACTTCATAACTTTTAAAGCTCTTGTGGCATTCATATTCAGGAAAATGTATTTCCTCAGCTCAGCATTTAGACTATTTTCCAGTCAATGAGTGAAGAACAGGTGGAGTGCTTCAATCAAGACATTCGTATAATTGAAGAAAGATACCAGACTGATTGAACAAAATATGCTTGCTGACTACTGCTGGTACCCCAAAAGAGATTATCAAGATGCAGATCACTAACGAAAATCTTTGAAAACCATTTTTCCACAATAACTGTAATTGTTATTCTAAATGTATTCTTCAATTTACATTAAGACAACAGTAATTTTTAATTAAATACAGAATAAAAGCTTAACTTGATTGAAATAACCCAGTTATATATTTGAAATCAGCACACAAAAATGATCTAGAAACACTTTAAAAACATCAGACCTCAGAAGAAAAATTTTCAAATGCAGACAAGTGTTGGCGTAAATATATTTATTCAGAGAAAAAAATTGATTGGAGTATTAAATGGAGGAATTATGACTCATGATTGAAAAAGATGGCAAATAATAAATACATTTAATATAAAATTGACACATTTATAGTTTGTAAAATATCTCATTTTAACACAAATAGTACTAATTAATGTAATACAAATGACTTTATTTTAAAGCATTAATACAGCTAAAACATAAACCAGAGTTCAGTCTATGTCATCACACTCCAACAAAAGAGGCAATATCAGAAATGACTATTTTGGCAAGCATTTTAGCAGCACACATCTTTTGTGAAAGTATTGATACATGTATATAATAAATAATATTATATTACATCGTGTAACTTAACCCAAAAAGCACCTTAATATACGGGTCCTGGGAATCTGTTTGGGTTGCAGTCTTTTGCGGTTTTTTATCGCCCTGATATTATTTAATTTGGCACATCTAAACCCACTTTCTTGCCAACTGCTATCTCATTTTATGGGAAATTGACGTACTCTAAAAGAATCTGAGTCCCTGGCATGTGTTCAGGTTGCATTACTTGTGAAAGCTCTTTTTAATAAGTACCTATTGAGTACCTTAAAATTGTTTAAGCTAACAAACATATGTAGTGTACCGAAAAAAGTTTTTTTTTAATGATAATTATTTTATATAGGTTCTTTTGCAGCGACCCTGACATTCTCTAAATATTTCAGTTACGATGCGCTCAAAAATACGTATGCACCAATTTCTTATGCATCAAAATGACACGTTCTTAAGATAATTATTACTTACTAAGGGTAATGACCTTAACAATATGATGAATTATATTGAACTACATTAGGTACATGTTTGATGTACATTTTGTGCATTATAGATTTATTTCTTTAAAGAAATAATTTGACTCTGGGATAAAATCACAGATTCACAGCCGACCATCAAAGATGGGCTGATTCCATTAAAATAATATGTATTCCTAAATAATATTACTTAAGTTGAGCGTGCATTATATGGTTAAGAGACACACCATGATATCTGGGAGAAGATTATAAGGTACATCTGTTTAGGGTAAAAAAACACAAATTTTTGCTATTGTAGTCAATGAAAATAATCCGAGGCCATGAATAAAGACAAACACTTTTGCAGCAGTGTAACAAATAAACTTTCGGTGTTTTGATGCACAGTGGGCTAAAAGAAACAGCTGCAATTGATTATTATATTTTACAATAAATAATAAAATAAATATAATGGACTAAAACAAAAACATGATCCTCTTCCGGCTAAAACATTATGTAACCGGTCACTGAGTTTATACATATTTGTAAAGGTAAAAATAAACTTTCGGTGTTTTCAATAGAGAGTCTCTTGTCTTACAGTGCACTCTCTGTGTTATCTCTTTGAAACTTTTCACTATTCACTGGTGTAACAAATAAACTTTCGATGTTTTCAATAGAGAGTTTCTTGTCTTACAGTGCACTCTCTGTGTTATCTCTTTGAAACTTTTCCCTATTCACTGGTGTAACAAATAAACTTTCGATGTTTTCAATAGAGAGTCTCTTGTCTTACAGTGCACTCTCTGTGTTATCTCTTTGAAACTTTTCACTATTCACTGGTGTAACAAATAAACTTTCGGTGTTTTCAATAGAGAGTCTCTTGTCTTACAGTGCACTCTCTGTGTTATCTCTTTGAAACTTTTCCCTATTCACTGGTGTAACAAATAAACTTTCGATGTTTTCAATAGAGAGTTTCTTGTCTTACAGTGCACTCTCTGTGTTATCTCTTTGAAACTTTTCCCTATTCACTGGTGTAACAAATAAACTTTCGATGTTTTCAATAGAGAGTCTCTTGTCTTACAGTGCACTCTCTGTGTTATCTCTTTAAAAATTTTTCACTATTCACTGGTGTAACAAATAAACTTTCGGTGTTTTCAATAGAGAGTCTCTTGTCTTACAGTGCACTCTCTGTGTTATCTCTTTGAAACTTTTCACTATTCACTGGTGTAACAAATAAACTTTCGATGTTTTCAATAGAGAGTCTCTTGTCTTACAGTGCACTCTCTGTGTTATCTCTTTGAAACTTTTCCCTATTCACTGGTGTAACAAATAAACTTTCGATGTTTTCAATAGAGAGTCTCTTGTCTTACAGTGCACTCTCTGTGTTATCTCTTTGAAACTTTTCACTATTCACTGGTGTAACAAATAAACTTTCGGTGTTTTCAATAGAGAGTCTCTTGTCTTACAGTGCACTCTCTGTGTTATCTCTTTGAAACTTTTCCCTATTCACTGGTGTAACAAATAAACTTTCGATGTTTTCAATAGAGAGTCTCTTGTCTTACAGTGCACTCTCTGTGTTATCTCTTTGAAACTTTTCCCTATTCACTGGTGTAACAAATAAACTTTCGATGTTTTCAATAGAGAGTCTCTTGTCTTACAGTGCACTCTCTGTGTTATCTCTTTGAAACTTTTCACTATTCACTGGTGTAACAAATAAACTTTCGGTGTTTTCAATAGAGAGTCTCTTGTCTTACAGTGCACTCTCTGTGTTATCTCTTTGAAACTTTTCCCTATTCACTGGTGTAACAAATAAACTTTCGATGTTTTCAATAGAGAGTCTCTTGTCTTACAGTGCACTCTCTGTGTTATCTCTTTGAAACTTTTCCCTATTCACTGGTGTAACAAATAAACTTTCGATGTTTTCAATAGAGAGTCTCTTGTCTTACAGTGCACTCTCTGTGTTATCTCTTTGAAACTTTTCACTATTCACTGGTGTAACAAATAAACTTTCGGTGTTTTCAATAGAGAGTCTCTGTCTTACAGTGCACTCTCTGTGTTATCTCTTTGAAACTTTTCACTATTCACTGGTGTAACAAATAAACTTTCGATGTTTTCAATAGAGAGTCTCTTGTCTTACAGTGCACTCTCTGTGTTATCTCTTTGAAACTTTTCACTATTCACTGGTGTAACAAATAAACTTTCGGTGTTTTCAATAGAGAGTCTCTTGTCTTACAGTGCACTCTCTGTGTTATCTCTTTGAAACTTTTCACTATTCACTGGTGTAACAAATAAACTTTCGGTGTTTTCAATAGAGAGTCTCTTGTCTTACAGTGCACTCTCTGTGTTTTATCTCTTTGAAACTTTTCCCTATTCACTGGTGTAACAAATAAACTTTCGATGTTTTCAATAGAGAGTCTCTTGTCTTACAGTGCACTCTCTGTGTTATCTCTTTGAAACTTTTCACTATTCACTGGTGTAACAAATAAACTTTCGGTGTTTTCAATAGAGAGTCTCTTGTCTTACAGTGCACTCTCTGTGTTATCTCTTTGAAACTTTTCACTATTCACTGGTGTAACAAATAAACTTTCGGTGTTTTCAATAGAGAGTCTCTTGTCTTACAGTGCACTCTCTGTGTTATCTCTTTGAAACTTTTCCCTATTCACTGGTGTAACAAATAAACTTTCGATGTTTTCAATAGAGAGTCTCTTGTCTTACAGTGCACTCTCTGTGTTATCTCTTTGAAACTTTTCACTATTCACTGGTGTAACAAATAAACTTTCGATGTTTTCAATAGAGAGTCTCTTGTCTTACAGTGCACTCTCTGTGTTATCTCTTTGAAACTTTTCACTATTCACTGGTGTAACAAATAAACTTTCGATGTTTTCAATAGAGAGTCTCTTGTCTTACAGTGCACTCTCTGTGTTATCTCTTTGAAACTTTTCCCTATTCACTGGTGTAACAAATAAACTTTCGATGTTTTCAATAGAGAGTCTCTTGTCTTACAGTGCACTCTCTGTGTTATCTCTTTGAAACTTTTCCCTATTCACTGGTGTAACAAATAAACTTTCGATGTTTTCAATAGAGAGTCTCTTGTCTTACAGTGCACTCTCTGTGTTATCTCTTTGAAACTTTTCACTATTCACTGGTGTAACAAATAAACTTTCGGTGTTTTCAATAGAGAGTCTCTTGTCTTACAGTGCACTCTCTGTGTTATCTCTTTGAAACTTTTCACTATTCACTGGTGTAACAAATAAACTTTCGGTGTTTTCAATAGAGAGTCTCTTGTCTTACAGTGCACTCTCTGTGTTATCTCTTTGAAACTTTTCACTATTCACTGGTGTAACAAATAAACTTTCGGTGTTTTCAATAGAGAGTCTCTTGTCTTACAGTGCACTCTCTGTGTTATCTCTTTGAAACTTTTCACTATTCACTGGTGTAACAAATAAACTTTCGATGTTTTCAATAGAGAGTCTCTTGTCTTACAGTGCACTCTCTGTGTTATCTCTTTGAAACTTTTCCCTATTCACTGGTGTAACAAATAAACTTTCGATGTTTTCAATAGAGAGTCTCTTGTCTTACAGTGCACTCTCTGTGTTATCTCTTTGAAACTTTTCACTATTCACTGGTGTAACAAATAAACTTTCGGTGTTTTCAATAGAGAGTCTCTTGTCTTACAGTGCACTCTCTGTGTTATCTCTTTGAAACTTTTCACTATTCACTGGTGTAACAAATAAACTTTCGATGTTTTCAATAGAGAGTCTCTTGTCTTACAGTGCACTCTCTGTGTTATCTCTTTGAAACTTTTCACTATTCACTGGTGTAACAAATAAACTTTCGGTGTTTTCAATAGAGAGTCTCTTGTCTTACAGTGCACTCTCTGTGTTATCTCTTTGAAACTTTTCACTATTCACTGGTGTAACAAATAAACTTTCGGTGTTTTCAATAGAGAGTCTCTTGTCTTACAGTGCACTCTCTGTGTTATCTCTTTGAAACTTTTCACTATTCACTGGTGTAACAAATAAACTTTCGGTGTTTTCAATAGAGAGTCTCTTGTCTTACAGTGCACTCTCTGTGTTATCTCTTTGAAACTTTTCACTATTCACTGGTGTAACAAATAAACTTTCGATGTTTTCAATAGAGAGTCTCTTGTCTTACAGTGCACTCTCTGTGTTATCTCTTTGAAACTTTTCCCTATTCACTGGTGTAACAAATAAACTTTCGATGTTTTCAATAGAGTGTCTCTTGTCTTACAGTGCACTCTCTGTGTTATCACTTTGAAACTTTTCACTATTCACTGGTGTAACAAATAAACTTTCGGTGTTTTCAATAGAGAGTCTCTTGTCTTACAGTGCACTCTATGTGTTATCTCTTTGAAACTTTTCCCTATTCACTGGTGTAACAAATAAACTTTCGGTGTTTTCAATAGAGAGTCTCTTGTCTTACAGTGCACTCTCTGTGTTATCTCTTTGAAACTTTTCACTATTCACTGGTGTAACAAATAAACTTTCGGTGTTTTCAATAGAGAGTCTCTTGTCTTACAGTGCACTCTCTGTGTTATCTCTTTGAAACTTTTCCCTATTCACTGGTGTAACAAATAAACTTTCGATGTTTTCAATAGAGAGTCTCTTGTCTTACAGTGCACTCTCTGTGTTATCTCTTTGAAACTTTTCCTATTCACTGGTGTAACAAATAAACTTTCGATGTTTTCAATAGAGAGTCTCTTGTCTTACAGTGCACTCTCTGTGTTATCTCTTTGAAACTTTTCACTATTCACTGGTGTAACAAATAAACTTTCGATGTTTTCAATAGAGAGTCTCTTGTCTTACAGTGCACTCTCTGTGTTATCTCTTTGAAACTTTTCACTATTCACTGGTGTAACAAATAAACTTTCGATGTTTTCAATAGAGAGTCTCTTGTCTTACAGTGCACTCTCTGTGTTATCTCTTTGAAACTTTTCCCTATTCACTGGTGTAACAAATAAACTTTCGATGTTTTCAATAGAGAGTCTCTTGTCTTACAGTGCACTCTCTGTGTTATCTCTTTGAAACTTTTCACTATTCACTGGTGTAACAAATAAACTTTCGGTGTTTTCAATAGAGAGTCTCTTGTCTTACAGTGCACTCTCTGTGTTATCTCTTTGAAACTTTTCACTATTCACTGGTGTAACAAATAAACTTTCGGTGTTTTCAATAGAGAGTCTCTTGTCTTACAGTGCACTCTCTGTGTTATCTCTTTGAAACTTTTCACTATTCACTGGTGTAACAAATAAACTTTCGGTGTTTTCAATAGAGAGTCTCTTGTCTTACAGTGCACTCTCTGTGTTATCTCTTTGAAACTTTTCACTATTCACTGGTGTAACAAATAAACTTTCGGTGTTTTCAATAGAGAGTCTCTTGTCTTACAGTGCACTCTCTGTGTTATCTCTTTGAAACTTTTCCCTATTCACTGGTGTAACAAATAAACTTTCGATGTTTTCAATAGAGAGTCTCTTGTCTTACAGTGCACTCTCTGTGTTATCTCTTTGAAACTTTTCACTATTCACTGGTGTAACAAATAAACTTTCGATGTTTTCAATAGAGAGTCTCTTGTCTTACAGTGCACTCTCTGTGTTATCTCTTTGAAACTTTTCACTATTCACTGGTGTAACAAATAAACTTTCGGTGTTTTCAATAGAGAGTCTCTTGTCTTACAGTGCACTCTCTGTGTTATCTCTTTGAAACTTTTCACTATTCACTGGTGTAACAAATAAACTTTCGGTGTTTTCAATAGAGAGTCTCTTGTCTTACAGTGCACTCTCTGTGTTATCTCTTTGAAACTTTTCCCTATTCACTGGTGTAACAAATAAACTTTCGATGTTTTCAATAGAGAGTCTCTTGTCTTACAGTGCACTCTCTGTGTTATCTCTTTGAAACTTTTCACTATTCACTGGTGTAACAAATAAACTTTCGATGTTTTCAATAGAGAGTCTCTTGTCTTACAGTGCACTCTCTGTGTTATCTCTTTGAAACTTTTCACTATTCACTGGTGTAACAAATAAACTTTCGGTGTTTTCAATAGAGAGTCTCTTGTCTTACAGTGCACTCTCTGTGTTATCTCTTTGAAACTTTTCCCTATTCACTGGTGTAACAAATAAACTTTCGATGTTTTCAATAGAGAGTCTCTTGTCTTACAGTGCACTCTCTGTGTTATCTCTTTGAAACTTTTCCCTATTCACTGGTGTAACAAATAAACTTTCGATGTTTTCAATAGAGAGTCTCTTGTCTTACAGTGCACTCTCTGTGTTATCTCTTTGAAACTTTTCACTATTCACTGGTGTAACAAATAAACTTTCGGTGTTTTCAATAGAGAGTCTCTTGTCTTACAGTGCACTCTCTGTGTTATCTCTTTGAAACTTTTCACTATTCACTGGTGTAACAAATAAACTTTCGGTGTTTTCAATAGAGAGTCTCTTGTCTTACAGTGCACTCTCTGTGTTATCTCTTTGAAACTTTTCACTATTCACTGGTGTAACAAATAAACTTTCGGTGTTTTCAATAGAGAGTCTCTTGTCTTACAGTGCACTCTCTGTGTTATCTCTTTGAAACTTTTCCCTATTCACTGGTGTAACAAATAAACTTTCGATGTTTTCAATAGAGAGTCTCTTGTCTTACAGTGCACTCTCTGTGTTATCTCTTTGAAACTTTTCCCTATTCACTGGTGTAACAAATAAACTTTCGATGTTTTCAATAGAGAGTCTCTTGTCTTACAGTGCACTCTCTGTGTTATCTCTTTGAAACTTTTCACTATTCACTGGTGTAACAAATAAACTTTCGGTGTTTTCAATAGAGAGTCTCTTGTCTTACAGTGCACTCTCTGTGTTATCTCTTTGAAACTTTTCCCTATTCACTGGTGTAACAAATAAACTTTCGGTGTTTTCAATAGAGAGTCTCTTGTCTTACAGTGCACTCTCTGTGTTATCTCTTTGAAACTTTTCCCTATTCACTGGTGTAACAAATAAACTTTCGGTGTTTTCAATAGAGAGTCTCTTGTCTTACAGTGCACTCTCTGTGTTATCTCTTTGAAACTTTTCACTATTCACTGGTGTAACAAATAAACTTTCGATGTTTTCAATAGAGAGTTTCTTGTCTTACAGTGCACTCTCTGTGTTATCTCTTTGAAACTTTTCACTATTCACTGGTGTAACAAATAAACTTTCGGTGTTTTCAATAGAGAGTCTCTTGTCTTACAGTGCACTCTCTGTGTTATCTCTTTGAAACTTTTCCCTATTCACTGGTGTAACAAATAAACTTTCGATGTTTTCAATAGAGAGTTTCTTGTCTTACAGTGCACTCTCTGTGTTATCTCTTTGAAACTTTTCCCTATTCACTGGTGTAACAAATAAACTTTCGATGTTTTCAATAGAGAGTCTCTTGTCTTACAGTGCACTCTCTGTGTTATCTCTTTGAAACTTTTCACTATTCACTGGTGTAACAAATAAACTTTCGGTGTTTTCAATAGAGAGTCTCTTGTCTTACAGTGCACTCTCTGTGTTATCTCTTTGAAACTTTTCCCTATTCACTGGTGTAACAAATAAACTTTCGATGTTTTCAATAGAGAGTCTCTTGTCTTACAGTGCACTCTCTGTGTTATCTCTTTGAAACATTTCACTATTCACTGGTGTAAAAAATAAACTTTCGGTGTTTTCAATAGAGAGTCTCTTGTCTTACAGTGCACTCTCTGTGTTATCTCTTTGAAACTTTTCCCTATTCACTGGTGTAACAAATAAACTTTCGATGTTTTCAATAGAGAGTTTCTTGTCTTACAGTGCACTCTCTGTGTTATCTCTTTGAAACTTTTCCCTATTCACTGGTGTAACAAATAAACTTTCGATGTTTTCAATAGAGAGTCTCTTGTCTTACAGTGCACTCTCTGTGTTATCTCTTTAAAAATTTTTCACTATTCACTGGTGTAACAAATAAACTTTCGGTGTTTTCAATAGAGAGTCTCCTGTCTTACAGTGCACTCTCTGTGTTATCTCTTTGAAACATTTCACTATTCACTGGTGTAACAAATAAACTTTCGATGTTTTCAATAGAGAGTTTCTTGTCTTACAGTGCACTCTCTGTGTTATCTCTTTGAAACTTTTCCCTATTCACTGGTGTAACAAATAAACTTTCGATGTTTTCAATAGAGAGTCTCTTGTCTTACAGTGCACTCTCTGTGTTATCTCTTTGAAACTTTTCACTATTCACTGGTGTAACAAATAAACTTTCGGTGTTTTCAATAGAGAGTCTCTTGTCTTACAGTGCACTCTCTGTGTTATCTCTTTGAAACTTTTCACTATTCACTGGTGTAACAAATAAACTTTCGGTGTTTTCAATAGAGAGTCTCTTGTCTTACAGTGCACTCTCTGTGTTATCTCTTTGAAACTTTTCACTATTCACTGGTGTAACAAATAAACTTTCGGTGTTTTCAATAGAGAGTCTCTTGTCTTACAGTGCACTCTCTGTGTTATCTCTTTGAAACTTTTCACTATTCACTGGTGTAACAAATAAACTTTCGGTGTTTTCAATAGAGAGTCTCTTGTCTTACAGTGCACTCTCTGTGTTATCTCTTTGAAACTTTTCCCTATTCACTGGTGTAACAAATAAACTTTCGATGTTTTCAATAGAGAGTCTCTTGTCTTACAGTGCACTCTCTGTGTTATCTCTTTGAAACTTTTCACTATTCACTGGTGTAACAAATAAACTTTCGGTGTTTTCAATAGAGAGTCTCTTGTCTTACAGTGCACTCTCTGTGTTATCTCTTTGAAACTTTTCCCTATTCACTGGTGTAACAAATAAACTTTCGATGTTTTCAATAGAGAGTCTCTTGTCTTACAGTGCACTCTCTGTGTTATCTCTTTGAAAATTTTTCACTATTCACTGGTGTAACAAATAAACTTTCGGTGTTTTCAATAGAGAGTCTCTTGTCTTACAGTGCACTCTCTGTGTTATCTCTTTGAAACTTTTCACTATTCACTGGTGTAACAAATAAACTTTCGGTGTTTTCAATAGAGAGTCTCTTGTCTTACAGTGCACTCTCTGTGTTATCTCTTTGAAACTTTTCCCTATTCACTGGTGTAACAAATAAACTTTCGATGTTTTCAATAGAGAGTCTCTTGTCTTACAGTGCACTCTCTGTGTTATCTCTTTGAAACTTTTCACTATTCACTGGTGTAACAAATAAACTTTCGGTGTTTTCAATAGAGAGTCTCTTGTCTTACAGTGCACTCTCTGTGTTATCTCTTTAAAAATTTTTCACTATTCACTGGTGTAACAAATAAACTTTCGGTGTTTTCAATAGAGAGTCTCTTGTCTTACAGTGCACTCTCTGTGTTATCTCTTTGAAACTTTTCACTATTCACTGGTGTAACAAATAAACTTTTGATGTTTTCAATAAAGAGTTTCTTGTCTTACAGTGCACTCTCTGTGTTATCTCTTTGAAACTTTTCACTATTCCCTGGTGTAACAAATAAACTTTCGGTGTTTTCAATAGAGAGTCTCTTGTCTTACAGTGCACTCTCTGTGTTATCTCTTTGAAACTTTCCCTATTCACTGGTGTAACAAATAAACTTTCGATGTTTTCAATAGAGAGTTTCTTGTCTTACAGTGCACTCTCTGTGTTATCTCTTTGAAACTTTTCCCTATTCACTGGTGTAACAAATAAACTTTCGATGTTTTCAATAGAGAGTCTCTTGTCTTACAGTGCACTCTCTGTGTTATCTCTTTAAAAATTTTTCACTATTCACTGGTGTAACAAATAAACTTTCGGTGTTTTCAATAGAGAGTCTCTTGTCTTACAGTGCACTCTCTGTGTTATCTCTTTGAAACTTTTCACTATTCACTGGTGTAACAAATAAACTTTCGGTGTTTTCAATAGAGAGTCTCTTGTCTTACAGTGCACTCTCTGTGTTATCTCTTTGAAACATTTCACTATTCACTGGTGTAACAAATAAACTTTCGGTGTTTTCAATAGAGAGTCTCTTGTCTTACAGTGCACTCTCTGTGTTATCTCTTTGAAACTTTTCCCTATTCACTGGTGTAACAAATAAACTTTCGATGTTTTCAATAGAGAGTCTCTTGTCTTACAGTGCACTCTCTGTGTTATCTCTTTGAAACTTTTCCCTATTCACTGGTGTAACAAATAAACTTTCGATGTTTTCAATAGAGAGTCTCTTGTCTTACAGTGCACTCTCTGTGTTATCTCTTTGAAACTTTTCCCTATTCACTGGTGTAACAAATAAACTTTCGGTGTTTTCAATAGAGAGTCTCTTGTCTTACAGTGCACTCTCTGTGTTATCTCTTTGAAACTTTTCCCTATTCACTGGTGTAACAAATAAACTTTCGATGTTTTCAATAGAGAGTTTCTTGTCTTACAGTGCACTCTCTGTGTTATCTCTTTGAAACTTTTCCCTATTCACTGGTGTAACAAATAAACTTTCGATGTTTTCAATAGAGAGTCTCTTGTCTTACAGTGCACTCTCTGTGTTATCTCTTTAAAAATTTTTCACTATTCACTGGTGTAACAAATAAACTTTCGGTGTTTTCAATAGAGAGTCTCCTGTCTTACAGTGCACTCTCTGTGTTATCTCTTTGAAACATTTCACTATTCACTGGTGTAACAAATAAACTTTTGATGTTTTCAATAGAGAGTCTCTTGTCTTACAGTGCACTCTCTGTGTTATCTCTTTGAAACTTTTCCCTATTCACTGGTGTAACAAATAAACTTTCGATGTTTTCAATAGAGAGTCTCTTGTCTTACAGTGCACTCTCTGTGTTATCTCTTTGAAACTTTTCACTATTCACTGGTGTAACAAATAAACTTTCGGTGTTTTCAATAGAGAGTCTCTTGTCTTACAGTGCACTCTCTGTGTTATCTCTTTGAAACTTTTCACTATTCACTGGTGTAACAAATAAACTTTCGGTGTTTTCAATAGAGAGTCTCTTGTCTTACAGTGCACTCTCTGTGTTATCTCTTTAAAAATTTTTCACTATTCACTGGTGTAACAAATAAACTTTCGGTGTTTTCAATAGAGAGTCTCTTGTCTTACAGTGCACTCTCTGTGTTATCTCTTTGAAACTTTTCACTATTCACTGGTGTAACAAATAAACTTTCGGTGTTTTCAATAGAGAGTCTCTTGTCTTACAGTGCACTCTCTGTGTTATCTCTTTGAAACTTTTCCCTATTCACTGGTGTAACAAATAAACTTTCGATGTTTTCAATAGAGAGTCTCTTGTCTTACAGTGCACTCTCTGTGTTATCTCTTTGAAACATTTCACTATTCACTGGTGTAAAAAATAAACTTTCGGTGTTTTCAATAGAGAGTCTCTTGTCTTACAGTGCACTCTCTGTGTTATCTCTTTGAAACTTTTCCCTATTCACTGGTGTAACAAATAAACTTTCGATGTTTTCAATAGAGAGTCTCTTGTCTTACAGTGCACTCTCTGTGTTATCTCTTTAAAAATTTTTCACTATTCACTGGTGTAACAAATAAACTTTCGATGTTTTCAATAGAGAGTCTCTTGTCTTACAGTGCACTCTCTGTGTTATCTCTTTGAAACTTTTCACTATTCACTGGTGTAACAAATAAACTTTCGGTGTTTTCAATAGAGAGTCTCTTGTCTTACAGTGCACTCTCTGTGTTATCTCTTTGAAACTTTTCCCTATTCACTGGTGTAACAAATAAACTTTCGATGTTTTCAATAGAGAGTCTCTTGTCTTACAGTGCACTCTCTGTGTTATCTCTTTGAAACTTTTCACTATTCACTGGTGTAACAAATAAACTTTCGGTGTTTTCAATAGAGAGTCTCTTGTCTTACAGTGCACTCTCTGTGTTATCTCTTTAAAAATTTTTCACTATTCACTGGTGTAACAAATAAACTTTCGGTGTTTTCAATAGAGAGTCTCTTGTCTTACAGTGCACTCTCTGTGTTATCTCTTTGAAACTTTTCACTATTCACTGGTGTAACAAATAAACTTTTAATGTTTTCAATAGAGAGTCTCTTGTCTTACAGTGCACTCTCTGTGTTATCTCTTTGAAACTTTTCCCTATTCACTGGTGTAACAAATAAACTTTCGATGTTTTCAATAGAGAGTCTCTTGTCTTACAGTGCACTCTCTGTGTTATCTCTTTGAAACTTTTCACTATTCACTGGTGTAACAAATAAACTTTCGGTGTTTTCAATAGAGAGTCTCTTGTCTTACAGTGCACTCTCTGTGTTATCTCTTTGAAACATTTCACTATTCACTGGTGTAACAAATAAACTTTCGGTGTTTTCAATAGAGAGTCTCTTGTCTTACAGTGCACTCTCTGTGTTATCTCTTTGAAACTTTTCACTATTTACTGGTGTAACAAATAAACTTTCGGTGTTTTCAATAGAGAGTCTCTTGTCTTACAGTGCACTCTCTGTGTTATCTCTTTGAAACTTTTCACTATTCACTGGTGTAACAAATAAACTTTCGGTGTTTTCAATAGAGAGTCTCTTGTCTTACAGTGCACTCTCTGTGTTATCTCTTTGAAACTTTTCCCTATTCACTGGTGTAACAAATAAACTTTCGATGTTTTCAATAGAGAGTCTCTTGTCTTACAGTGCACTCTCTGTGTTATCTCTTTGAAAATTTTTCACTATTCACTGGTGTAACAAATAAACTTTCGGTGTTTTCAATAGAGAGTCTCTTGTCTTACAGTGCACTCTCTGTGTTATCTCTTTGAAACTTTTCCCTATTCACTGGTGTAACAAATAAACTTTCGATGTTTTCAATAGAGAGTCTCTTGTTTTACAGTGCACTCTCTGTGTTATCACTTTAAAAATTTTTCACTATTCACTGGTGTAACAAATAAACTTTCGGTGTTTTCAATAGAGAGTCTCTTGTCTTACAGTGCACTCTCTGTGTTATCTCTTTGAAACTTTTCACTATTCACTGGTGTAACAAATAAACTTTCGGTGTTTTCAATAGAGAGTCTCTTGTCTTACAGTGCACTCTCTGTGTTATCTCTTTGAAACTTTTCCCTATTCACTGGTGTAACAAATAAACTTTCGATGTTTTCAATAGAGAGTCTTTTGTCTTACAGTGCACTCTCTGTGTTATCTCTTTGAAACTTTTCACTATTCACTGGTGTAACAAATAAACTTTCGGTGTTTTCAATAGAGAGTCTCTTGTCTTACAGTGCACTCTCTGTGTTATCTCTTTGAAACTTTTCACTATTCACTGGTGTAACAAATAAACTTTCGGTGTATTCAATAGAGAGTCTCTTGTCTTACAGTGCACTCTCTGTGTTATCTCTTTGAAACTTTTCACTATTCACTGGTGTAACAAATAAACTTTCGATGTTTTCAATAGAGAGTCTCTTGTCTTACAGTGCACTCTCTGTGTTATCTCTTTGAAACTTTTCACTATTCACTGGTGTAACAAATAAACTTTCGGTGTTTTCAATAGAGAGTCTCTTGTCTTACAGTGCACTCTCTGTGTTATCTCTTTGAAACTTTTCCCTATTCACTGGTGTAACAAATAAACTTTCGATGTTTTCAATAGAGAGTCTCTTGTCTTACAGTGCACTCTCTGTGTTATCTCTTTGAAACTTTTCCCTATTCACTGGTGTAACAAATAAACTTTCGATGTTTTCAATAGAGAGTCTCTTGTCTTACAGTGCACTCTCTGTGTTATCTCTTTAAAAATTTTTCACTATTCACTGGTGTAACAAATAAACTTTCGGTGTTTTCAATAGAGAGTCTCTTGTCTTACAGTGCACTCTCTGTGTTATCTCTTTGAAACTTTTCACTATTCACTGGTGTAACAAATAAACTTTCGGTGTTTTCAATAGAGAGTCTCTTGTCTTACAGTGCACTCTCTGTGTTATCTCTTTGAAACTTTTCACTATTCACTGGTGTAACAAATAAACTTTCGGTGTTTTCAATAGAGAGTCTCTTGTCTTACAGTGCACTCTCTGTGTTATCTCTTTGAAACTTTTCCCTATTCCCTGGTGTAACAAATAAACTTTCGATGTTTTCAATAGAGAGTCTCTTGTCTTACAGTGCACTCTCTGTGTTATCTCTTTGAAACTTTTCCCTATTCACTGGTGTAACAAATAAACTTTCGATGTTTTCAATAGAGAGTCTCTTGTCTTACAGTGCACTCTCTGTGTTATCTCTTTAAAAATTTTTCACTATTCACTGGTGTAACAAATAAACTTTCGGTGTTTTCAATAGAGAGTCTCTTGTCTTACAGTGCACTCTCTGTGTTATCTCTTTGAAACATTTCACTATTCACTGGTGTAACAAATAAACTTTCGATGTTTTCAATAAAGAGTTTCTTGTCTTACAGTGCACTCTCTGTGTTATCTCTTTGAAACTTTTCACTATTCACTGGTGTAACAAATAAACTTTCGATGGTTTAAATAGAGAGTCTCTTGTCTTACGTTGCACTCTCTGTGTTATCTCTTTGAAACTTTTCACTATTCACTGGTGTAACAAATAAACTTTCGGTGTTTTCAATAGAGAGTCTCTTGTCTTACAGTGCACTCTCTGTGTTATCTCTTTGAAACTTTTCCCTATTCACTGGTGTAACAAATAAACTTTCGGTGTTTTCAATAGAGAGTCTCTTGTCTTACAGTGCACTCTCTGTGTTATCTCTTTGAAACTTTTCACTATTCACTGGTGTAACAAATAAACTTTCGATGTTTTCAATAGAGAGTCTCTTGTCTTACAGTGCACTCTCTGTGTTATCTCTTTGAAACTTTTCACTATTCACTGGTGTAACAAATAAACTTTCGATGTTTTCAATAGAGAGTCTCTTGTCTTACAGTGCACTCTCTGTGTTATCTCTTTGAAACTTTTTACTATTCACTGGTGTAACAAATAAACTTTCGGTGTTTTCTTTTACATTCATATTTTTTATGCAAAAGTTTTTTTTTCATAGTTTATCTTAATTTTTCTCACATTCTTTACAGTCTGGATCTCCTTCATCGCATCCATATTCTTATTTATGTTGTTTTACTTCTCTTGGTGGAACTGTCACTTGATCCAGTCTGAGAAATAAATGAAAACTAGTCGTTCCATGTCGTAATACGCCACCATATCAATCAATATAAACAACACGCGTGCTGTGATCCATCATGACCCACTTTAAACAACACGCTTGCTGTGATCCAGCCCTCCCGTCTCCACACTCGCTTTTACGAATTATCGCCGTATTGGGGAATTCCACAATCTATAAACAGTAGGGCTGCTGTTTGAACTGCGTTATTTTGCGATTAACGCGTCAAAAAAAATTTGCGATTTAAAATTTTAACGCAACACTTAAATGCGTTAATTTGACTAAATGCGGAAAGTTCACCAAAACGATAAATAACAAAATTTCATCATTTGAAGTTTAAGTTCCGTCCACTTATTAAGTAGATCTATCACACCCACCCTGCCGCAATTCACACATACCCTCACCCCCAGGTATGTCGACTGAAGCCCCACTGTAATATATGATGAAGATGTTTTGGTTATTTAGCCCTTCGACAAGTAAACTCCCGCTCCCTTCCCGGTCGATGTAAAAATAGAAAACTTTCATTCACTAGTTTACATTATATACTGTAGTGTATTGGTGGAGGTACTATAGTGTATTGTTGAAGGTATAATGAACCCGTTTATTATTAGATCAAAATAACGAGATGCTAGAAATTTTGTATCATCATTTTTTTGCGCATAATTTTGTATCGTATTTCGATAGTATAACATCTTGCTAATACCTCTGTACCCGTGACAGTGGTTGTATTTTTCAGAATTATTGTGATACTGAGTCAAATTTTATACATGGCTGTTAATATACTGCAATTAAAGCGTAATTAATGCGTTAAAAATATGCGATTACATTTTTTTTAACACAAACACCTAAATGCATTAAATTTTACCCAAATGGTGTTATTTCAGAATTGCAGATGAAATAAAAAGAATCAGTTAATAACCCAATTCTATAACCAGATCAGACGAGATTTACAAAAAAAAAGGAAGAAAAAAAACCGAGTATCACGTTTACATAAATCATAGCAGCTATATGACCTTGAAACAATTTTTAATCGAACATCAGCTCTAATAAACAGTCCTGCGTCTTGCGTCTCGAAATTGTGTTTTATATTGAAACAAATAATACAAAGAAATATTGGGTAGAGCTATACAAAACTATTTTATTGTTGTAGCTGTGGTTTGTTTATACTGGCATTGTACTCTGCATTGCTTGGGACTGGTGTGCTACATGATATTTAAAACATGTTTAATGTTTATATCTGATAGATTTGGATGTGAGGCTTAATCGGATAAAAGCAAATATTGCCAACGCAAGCAACCTAATGTATGGACAAATTCTACATTAGTCTCATAATTCATTTTACTCTTCAACATTTTCAGTTTATTCTGCATATACTTTTAAAATTGGGATTGTTTCTAACTAGGATTGCGGGATTGTTTCTAACCGGCATTGTTTCTAACTAGGATTGCGGGATTGTTTCTAACCGGGATTGTTTCTAACTAGGATTGCGGGATTGTTTCTAACCGGGATTGTTTCTAACCGGGATTGTTTCTAACCGGGATTGTTTCTAACCGGAATTGTTTCTAACTGGGATGTTTCTAACTGGGATTGTTTCTAACCGGGATTGTTTCTAACTGGGTTGTTTCTAACCGGGATTGTTTCTAACTGGGTTGTTTCTAACCGGGATGTTTCTAACCGGGATCGTTTCTAACTGGGATTGTTTCTAACCGGGATTGTTTCTAACCGGGATTGTTTCTAACAGGGATGTTTCTAACTGGGATAGTTTCTAACCGGGTTATTTCTTACCGGAATGGTTTCTAACCGGGTTAGTTTTTACCATTGTCATACATGAAAACAGTGGTTTATAAAATTAAAATTATGATATTATATGTGTGTAAGTGATAGAAAAATTAGTCACATGATACATGAAAACTTCCAAACTATCCGTGATAACTAGACAACAATCGCAACAGGCAGATGCAACAGACACAATTAATCCATTCTTTAATTCAGCATTATCCCAATATGATGTTGGTTTTTATGTGGGAAAATAACAACTAGCGAAGAGAAATACACTATGCTAACAAATAAGTGGTGCCCAAATAAAAATTACGTTTTTCCAGTGGTTATCCAAGGTAAAACTACAAGGCATTTTAAGGAAACATATCTTAATGAATTCAGACCTTGGTTAGCCTGGAGTCATGTCCACCAAGGGGCATATTTCATTGAATCATATAACTCCTGGATTATTTGTCACCAAAACACTGAACAAATAAAAGGATGCATTTCTCATGTTTCTAAAAAGTAGCATCAGGAGTGTGTTAAAATTTCAGAAGATTTTTTTGAAGCACTTTGAGCAAAGGTCTATTGTTATTGAGAAGCCATTACATAATGGGGGGCAAAAGCAGATTGAAGAAAACCGCAGACGGTTAATACCTATTATAGAAACAGTGGAATTGCTTTACGTGGTCATCGTGATTCAGGACCACTTTCTATAGAAGAACCAGATGAAAATGATAGAAATTTCAGAGCATGCCTGAGGCTACGTCTATTAGCTGGCAATGAAAATCTAAAATGGCATCTGGAAACAACTTCAAGTTCACAAACCTATCTGAGTTGGAAGATTCAAAATGAAATTATATCGGCAACTCATTATTTAATGAAGAAAAATGTTATCATTGATGTCAATGCTGCTGGGTTCTTTTCTGTGCTCTGTGATGGAACTACTGATTCTTCCATTATAGAGCAGATGACAATTATTTTAAGATTTGTTAAAGATGATTGTATTCATGAATGCTTCATTGGTTATCAAAAAGCTCAAATTAATACAGGTGATTTTGATTCAAACATTGAAAGAAGTGGGGTTTGATATTGAAAAGATGAGGGGTCAAGAGTATGACGGATTTGGTTCAATGGCAGGAAAAATAAATGGAGTGCAAGCCCATGTAAGAAAAATGTACCCAAAGCTCTGTACACACACTGTGCGTCCCATGTTCTAAATCTAATAATAGCAGATGCATCTAAAATCCAGGAAATCAAAAATTGTATAGGTAAAATCAAGCAGACAATTAGCTTTATTCGAGAATCGCCAAAGAGATCTCAAGTTTTTCAAAGAACTCCTGAAAGTTCCTCAGAGCTTGGTAGCAATTATCAGAAATTAACTGGATTGTGTTACACGCGATGGGAGAAACGTCATAAAGCCACAATAAAATGTGTCGATTTATATCAGACTATCAAAGTTTCACTGGAAGAAATTAGTAATTGGGATGATGCTCGTTTCAGTAGGTTAATTCTACCTCTTTCCAAAGCTCTTCAAAATCCGCTTTAGGATAATCTTCAGCGTATTGAAAAAGTATCTGACATATCGTTAATTTTAAAAAAAAATATCGACAAAATGGTAATGATGACTTTCACAATATTTTTGTAAAAGCTGAAAATCTTCTCGGAGAATTACTTATGATTCCTAGAGCCGTTGGCCGTCAAACATTGCGATCAAATTATGAAACTAATGACCCGTAAACATTTTACCGCCAAAGTATATATACACCATTTTTAGATACAATTATTAGGCAACTAACTGACCGTTTCAATGAACATATGAAAATTTCATGTAAAATACAACTGCTTGTGCCAACGTACATCTACAATGCAGAATATGGAGACATATCTGAGGCGATAGGATTCTATAAGCAAGACATCTCAGAAAATGATATGAAAGACGAGTTTGTTCGTTGGAAGACAAAATGGGTTCGGGAAAGAAACGAAGGAAAGAACATTCCAAGTAATGCAGTAGAAACACTAACAGCAATCAATTCCATGCAGAGGATGACATCCTAACATCTATGTGTCGATAAAGATTCTTGCAACACTACCGGTCACTACAGCATCTGCAGAACGGTCATTCAGTTGTCTGAGACGAATAAAAAGCTATCTTAGGAACACTATGTGTGGAGAACGGCTGAGTGGACTTGCGATGATGCAAATTGAAATAAAAAAGTTGCCTTCTGCAGATGAAGTTTTTGATCAACTGGCTAAATCTAAAAGAAAATTTGACTTTGTTCTGTGAAATATTTTCAAATAAAACATTTTTTAATCTTAATAAATATTTTTTGGACCGTTTGGACATTATTGAGAATAACCTTATTTTGTTTTCGTACGAATGCTTGTAATGTAAGTAAGTTGTATCTCATGATGTTTAATACAAGTGATTTTTTTTGCCCCCCCCCTGAAAGTTTGGTCTAGTTACGCCACTGGTGATAGTTACTATGGTATATTCTGTAGCCAGTGTTACTGTATTGAATCCACAGTACAGTGGATCACATTCAATAACCTGTCATTGAAACTGAAGTTTATTTATATATTAACAGATAACATTGAATTAATTTTAAAAATTGGGAATTTTTGTTTAATAGAAGCTCAAATCAGAACAATGGAAATTAAAGTAGGTATCGCTTAATTATACACTATAATATAAATGGCTACGTAATTATCACGTCAACTATCTAAATCTCCATCCTACTCACCTACCTCATCAATAGTACTCACTACCTCATCAATAGTACTCACCTACCTCATCAATAGTACTCACTACCTCATCAATAGTACTCACCTACCTCATCAATAGTACTCACTGTCATGGATGTGTTTTGTGTGTTGTGTGTGTGACTGAGCTGTGCATAAACTCAGTGGGATTGAACTGAGTGAAGTAAACAGTGGGATTGAACTGAGTGAAGTAAATAGTGGGATTTGAACTGAGTGGATGTTCAGGTGGAGAGAGAGGAACAGTTAGTGCTAGGACAGTGAAGGGAAAGGAAGAGTTGTGGAATATAGTATAAATATAGAAGTTAGAAAGTGATATTATGTAGTCTTAAAGAGACATGTGTTCTAGTTGATATTATGGACTTTTCGTACTATGGATTTCTGATATTTGTTTATATGTATATACGTTATTATTCACTGTTGGTGTTGTGGATTTATATATATTAATAAATGAGCCACGGCCTTCGAAGTTTTCTTGTGATTTATAAGTGAATGTGGAAGATGAAAGGTAACGTTTGAAGATAATTTAAAACGATCTATGACATTATGGTGGCAGCGGTGTTAACATATGACATTATAGCAGCGATACTATTATGACATTTTGACTTTGTATGTTATTATATTAATTCAGAATGGAACAAGACGCCAACAGGTATATTCAAGATGGTAAATTGATGGGCTTAGAAGGTACGCAATTAGCAAAGTATTTACGGGAATGTCAAAACGATGACAAAGACAGACTGCAACTAATCGAGAAAGAAAATAAAGACAGAGCATGGCAGGCCGAGAAGGAAGAAAAAGACAGAAAACGTCAGGCCGAAAAAGAAGAACTTGACAGGCAGCAAGAATTCAAATTAAAAATGGCTGAAATCAAAGCTATACACAGAATAAAAAAAGATACGGAACAGTCAGATAATAAATCTTCAATATTCAATGTCCATAGACATAAACTTCGCATTCAACCTTTTGATGGGAAGCATGGAGATATCCACAGTTTTTTTTCTATCATGGAGACGTAATTCGCACTAAGTAATATCAATAAAAGTGAATGGATAGTGTATTAAAGGCAAAGACGCAAGCAACTATGACATGGTAAAAAAATACTTGCTTCAGCACTATAATAAAACAGAGGAGCACTATAGAAACCAATTCCACAACTCTGTGATGAAGCCTACTGAACATCCTCAAGCATTTATCTACACCATTGAGGCCCACTTAATAAATTGGATAAAAATGTCAGACACAGAGGGAGGAAATGCTCAACAGATTATTGAATTATTCTTGGTTGATAAAATATTAACCCAAAGTAGTCCTCAACTATACAGCTTCATAAAACAACATAAAGTACATACTAAACAGCAGCTGATAAGTGCCATGTCAGACTTCAAAGACAGCAACAACGACATCCCTTTGTTTTTGGTATTGAACAAAAATCTTTCAATGCCATACAAACAAACCAACGAAGATTCACTAGTCTGCCCACCAGATCTCCAGAATTATGTTATATATGTCGTCAGCCTGGACATATACAATATTACTGCAGGTATAGAAAGAATAATCATGCATCAAATTACAACAGATATAGGCCTAGATCTCAATATAATGATCACAGAATGAGACAATATCAAAGTCAGAAAAGAAATCACCTAATGTCGGCCCACAAAAAAAAACCGCGTAGAAAGAGGCCGCAGTTACAACAGACAGATTTATGAAAATACAGTCGCCACCATGCTTGACAACAAGGGCAACTTGATCTTTTATCCATGTTTCGTAAACAACAACCCTGTAATGTGTTTGCGTGACTCCGGTTGCACAACGGTGATAGTTGATGAGAAATTAGTTCATAAAGACTAAATGACTGATAAACTTGAACACATAAAGTTAGGAGATGGTCAGAAAGTCATATGTCGTACAGCTATAATAGACATAGACACTCCCTGGATTTCCGGAAAAATCAATGCCTTAGTTCTATCATCACCTGTAGCCAGTTTAATAGTTGGGAATATACCAAATGCGAAACCAGACAACTCCAACGCATTATTCAAAGCATGGCTTGAGGAAAAAGGTGAAAGAGTACAAAAATATTTAATGGATCTAAATCCAAATAAAGAACCAGACCCTGATATATGTGCCTCATTTAACAACCTATACAACTGGAATGGCACAGAAGACATAGTTGATTATATTGAAAAATTTGATACAATAGCTAATCAAAATGACATTCCTAACAAAGATAGATCAGCTTATATCATCAAAAAACTTTAAGGACATAAGAAAGCTCAAAACATTGCTTTCACGAACATAAACAACTATGAACAATTGAAACATAATTTGAAAAATAAATTGAGCAACAAAACCTCAATGTCACAAATTGAGACCAGTCATATAAATGTTTTGACTAGATCTGCAACTGACAAAATGACAAAACAGTAAATGGTGATATCAGCCAAACAGTAATGATGGACATAAACAAAGAACTACTGATCAAATTACAGAAAGAGGATAAATCCTTAGAACAATATTTTCAACATATTAAAGACACTGAAAATAATAATCATGGTGAGAAGGAAATTTCGCAAAAAGCAGCACCCACTGGATCTAGACCATTGTCAAAACAAAATTCAGCAAGCCTTGAGCCAAGCCCTATTATTAAAAGACATGTAAGCTTAAATGAAAATCAAAGATCAGATGGAAATGAACAAAGAAACAAGGCCTTGGATATTTCATCTACAGTTTTTTCTACAAGAGTTTCTGCTAATCTATCAAGTGGTACCAGAGAAAAAGTTATTCATGCCTCAGTTAGTAAATATGACGTAGCTGATGAAGCTATGATTATCCATCTCCAAGAGAATTCTGCACCAGAATATGAACAGGCTCAGCAAAAACAAGTAGAAAAAGATGGTACACGACCCAAGGTATTTTCAGCCAGACAATATGCAACTAATAGAAAAAAAAGTTCTGGATTACATTTCACTGCACAATGTAATACAAGCCCTAGACAGTGTGCAACTAAATGCTCTGAACAAGAAACAATTGAAGAATTATCTCCCGAGGTTAAACAAGATACAATCGAAGAGTTAGCTACCAAGGTTGATGCAAATGAATTTTCTGAAACCATGACAGATGGCTCATTAAATGAAAAGAATAATACTTATCATCGGGCTAGTAAACGAAGGAAATATATATTACTACACTATGTGGGGTATGTCGTACAAGTAGTCCTGAATTTCTTAAGAATAAGACGTGTCGATAACAATGATACATCCAGAGCATTTCCTCTCTCAAGAGAGAAAATATGCACAGAAATAGGTCCTTTAGACATTGAAGTTAGTATAGAAATGGAGGCAGAATTTGAGACTCACAAATTAGCCTGTCCCAAAGATCAATTTCATGCCAATAACAAACCAGTAAAACAGTTTTCAATGAAATACCTTGCGTGGCAGTATGGAAACAATGACTTTTTAAGTTTTATAAAACTGGCTACTGATGGCACTGTCAGCCAAAAGGAGATCCTCTGTTTGAATACAGAAGAGAAAAATTTTACGAGCAGGAAGTGGTTTTGTCTTCCATGTCCAGGTCCTGAATGTGAAAAGTCAGGGATGGTCAGGCAAGAGTGGCCAATATGTGAAGCTATCACCACAAAACAGTTAACATATGATGTATGTGAAGCTGAGAAAGCTATAGTCCAGCTGTGGTTTTACAAAGATGTAAATGATGATTGTATGATCTGTGTAATTCATGGCATGTACCTTAATGGTAGGATAGGAGAAGACACCGTGGTCCTCTGCTGTTGCACACATGACGAAAAGGAGCTCGCTAATTGTTTTTTGTACACGTTGAAGACAAGCACCAAAGAAAGTTAAGGTTTCACAGGAACAGTCCACCACTTGCGGTGATGATCTCACACCCTCACGGATGTGAAAAGCAGATTAACATCAGCACCAACATACAGTTAATACATTAGATGACAACACAACCATATTCCTGATATGTTGTCGAGACTCTTAATCGTTGGGAACGAGTTCTGAACTAAAGACTACTGGATTTTTTTTATATGATCATCATAATGTTTTTTCTCCTTGAGCCCCTATGTTGACAATTGTTGTTTGAAATTTGTAGATATTGCTTGTGACACTTTATCATTTTATTGACTATGTAAACATACTTGGATAAATTTGCAAATTTTTTCTCTATTGAATATTATTAGCAATCATATATTAGTTATGTATGTAACTAAAATGTATAACATTTTTTTGAAGAGAGGGGGGAGATGTCATGGATGTGTTTTGTGTGTTATGTGTGTGACTGAGCTGTGCATGAACTCAGTGGGATTGAACTGAGTGAAGTAAACAGTGGGATTTGAACTGAGTGGATGTTCAGGTGGAGAGAGAGGGACAGTTAGTGCTAGGACAGTGAAGGGAAAGGAAGAGTTGTGGAATATAGTGTAAATATAGAAGTTAGAATGTGATATTATGTAGTCTTAAAGAGACATGTGTTCTAGTTGATATTATGGACTATTCGTACTATGGATTTCTGATATTTGTTTATATGTATATTAGGTATATGACTTCAGAACAACACTTGTATGGCATACCATCAACAGATGAGTTTTTATCGTAGAAATACGAAACCATATAAAATTTATTAAAAAAATTGAAAAATGTCACCCACCAAACATTTTGAAGTTTTAGAAAAATTGACATTTGTTAATAATTTCAAGTATTGTTTCATAAACTTTTATTTGTAAAAATAAAACGTAAATTCAGTTTCTCTGGTGAGTGGCAAAGGGGAATAATATATTGCAAAACTTTTATTGCTCTTTCTGCACAAACATTGCTACGTGGAGTGAGTATTGGAGATGTACTTTGAGACCAATGAGTTCGAAGACAGCGCAACCCTTTTGGATAATCATTAACAGCATGGAAAAGAAGTTCATATTGTTCAGCTTTGTAATGATGATCACTAAACCAGGCATCACTCCAATGTCCACATATAAATTCACACAATTTCTGAAGGTTCTTTAGTTCAATGCAAAAATTGCTCCAGAGTTCCATCGGGCATTGCTGAGGCCAGGCAGTGCGCTAAAGTTAACTTTCGACATTTTTGAGAATTCTTAAAATGCTTAAAAACGCAAATTAGATGGTGTAAAAATTTCATATCATCTCTCTAACCTATTTCCTGTTTTTCTAAAATTGGAGCACATTTCTTTGTTTTACTTTCAAAATCTTTTTTTAACATTTCATAATATTTAAGTATCTTATTTACAAATGGATAATTTATGTTAGGAGACTCAGTTGAATCACCGAGCAAGGCATCACACACGTGTCTAAGAACACGATCAAGTGTATGGCGCTGACAACCTATAAAGACTGGTGCAGACTCACCATGTTGAACAGTTTCTGAAGTTTCACCACAACACCAGACTTCGACCATATATTAACATTTGTAGTGTCTGACACTATCATCTTTACAGCTGACCATAAGTTATATTCTTCTAAAACTTTTTGAATGGCAGATCCAATCGTAGCAGCTTTGCCATCAGGTAAAACTAAGACGGATAGCCTCACTTCTTTTGCTTCATTTTTTAATACAACTACTTGGTGTTCTTTTTTCTTAATAATTTTACCATCAAAATGTAAACTCCATAAGCTATTATGCAAGTATTTATTAATGTTTCTTTTAGTTTACTTGCTTCTCTGAATACAGCTCGATAGACACCTGACTGAGAAGGAGTTGCTATTTTTACGCCGGACTTATGCAAAACTTTGCTCACTAATGCTGCTCTTCGAGCTGGTAGTTTCCCAGAATGAACTAATGAAACTGCACTAGAAGTAGATTGCTGTGATTGTTTCTTATGTGTGCTTTGATCCAAGCTTTCTGTGGATGACAGCATTGCATCAGCACCGTCAGAGCTACTTTGAGAATTCTCGTTATCACTTGAATCACTGGAACTTTCAAAACTGCTTTTTTGTTGTTGTGCCTCATTAATTTTGCAAACAATTTTCCGTTTTGATGGATGAATTGTACTTTGACTAGCAATTTTAATTGTAGTATATCCCATCTTACCTCCACTTTGAATTTGTATTTCGTAAAGTTTTTTGTCCTCAGCACATAACCATTGACCAGTTTTGTTTGTGACATCAAATAACTTATCAAACTGCTCCCGTATTTCAACCACAGGTTTTTTCAAATGAACATCATACCTTCTAATTAAAGTTTCAATTTTTCTGCTCACTGATCGCAAAGACAGTATTGGGAAATTTAAAAAGCTCCATAATAGCTCTACTTCTTTCCTGAGTGCTGCAACTCTTTTCAATCTGGATTTTTCCATAGAGGCCAAGCCCATGTAGCAACCAATTGTCATCCACTCTTTTGGCATTCTAGAATGTGAAAGCAATGGCTCGATCTCGATTCCAATTTTTTTTCTTTTCTTAAGAGTGTTTTGAATTTTTTTCAAATTACTCGCCCATTTGTCCTTATTTTTAGCAACGGAAAGTGATGAGTTTTTTAAAGACATTTTTAAGAATAAAATTAGGCAAATTTAAAATAATCATTCAAACTCAAGTATAATTGAAAAATCTAACATGGAGAACAGGAAATAGAATTTTAATGGTAAACAACTGGAGTAAAAGTAAACTTCAGTAAAAAGAGCCAAAAGGATTATTTTTAAACTAAAAAATGTTTTGGTGGGTGAACTTTTTCAACAAAATTGATGATTTTTGTTGTATTTATTATTGTTATATAAAAGCTCATCAAAATCTGGCACGCCACTTGTAAAATTACAAAATTTGTTTTTCAAGTCATATACCTAATGTATATACGTTATTATTCAATGTTGGTGTTGTGGATTTATATATATATTAATAAATGAACCACGAACTTTGAAGTTTTCTTGTGATTTATAAGTGAATGTGGAAGATGAAAGGTAACGTTTGAAGATAATTTAAAACGATCTATGACAATCACCTACCTCATCAATAGTACTCACCTACCTCATCAATAGTACTCACCTACATCATCAATAGTACTCACCTACCTCATCAGTAGTACTTACCCACCTCATCTTCTAACACATAATCGCCCTTCGTATGCGTGCGTGTGTCCCCCCTCAGGCTAATGGCCCGTAAACTAAAAATGTGGTGTAATGTCTCCCTCAGACTAATGGTCCGTACACACTTTTCCTTTAAGTAATTTCATTTTTCTTGGATTACTTTTTTGAATCATCTTCTGAGGTACAATAGCATACTTTTCCTTTTGTTGAAATCTGAAGCATAGAACTATCTGTCTTTTCTGCACAACCACTCTCCTTTCTCATCTGTTACATTAAACATCGCTGTGAAATCATAGTTTCCAGGTCTTCGATTACGTCTTTCAAATTTCTTAACAACATTGTCAATTTTTCTCTTAACTTTTGATTTTTCTTATTGGCAATGTCATTTTTCATGTCATTTGATCAAGACTGTCAACAGTATTATGCTTTCGTGATTTAATACCTTTTCGGGACTGCACTATATTTGAAGACCAAATTCTCTTGTTCTTCTCGGAAGCTGGGGCATTTTTTGACATAACTGCTCCAAGACAATCCGGAAACGATGCGTATAATAATTGTCAACTTGAATGCTGATGGCGCACGGAACAACAAAGAACAAAATTACAGTTAAAATACTAAATGCGAGTATGACATACGATTTACTGGGCGTGTGGAGGGTAACCTTTGTTAACAGTAGAAGGTTGTTATTGATATTTTGTGTATAGATATGATAAATGTCCACTTGTGGCAGTATGGGGAATAAAAATAAAAATAAACATTTTTAGTCATATACCTAATGTACATTTTATAGATTTAGAATTTCCTAAATGTTATGGTTTTATAACATTATAACGATATATATCTATAAAGTTTCAAATCGCTGGCGAGTCACATAAATCTATTACCATTTATTCTGGTGGAAACAAGAAAATCTAATGCATTACGCTATGTCAGATAAGTTTGCTCCTGTAACTTAAATGCAAGAATGTATCCAGGGTGCTACATTTCACAAATAAGAATTGTTATTATTCATCTTAAGAAACTGCACTTATCTGATTAATCAAGAAATATGCAATAATTATTTTTAAACGAAATAACAAATATTTTAAAACAAGAAAAACACACATACAAAACTATTATTGTTACTATTTGTTATCGACCACAAACAGATACAATAAAAAAAGCCAAACTTTATTTAAAATATTTTTTTTTTTACTTTCTCAATGATTAAAAATAAATGTCAAGATCCGTACATTCATACAGATAAAGATATTAGAAACTCTGCTGTGGAAAAAAAAGTATTAGTTCATCAGTGAAAAAAAAATACGTTTGAACAAGAATAGTAACTATAATTTTTAATTAATTTTAAATGCTCGCTAGTATAATTTTTAATTAATTTTAAATGCTCGCAAAAATTCAATTTTCCATCACGATGAAAACAAATTTTAAGATTATTTTTCTTAACAATCTAAGTTTATTGCTAAATTTTAAACAGATGTCGTTGAATAAATGTGACGCAGAAAGAAAAGAAAATGTGTGGCATAAATTTCGATCTTAAAGTTTCACTATCCTCAAAAATGTAAAGAATTGGTTACGGCTTTACAAAAAGTACTAATTGTTCTTCTATGTCCTGAGAAAAAGTTTTTAATTATAGTAAATTTTTTGATCTTGCTGTCATCATTTCCTTCAAATTGAACCCGGTTAGTTTAAACATTGCATACACTAAGAGATATCAATTTTGATGTAAACTACGTAAAGAAAATGTTTGTTTTATATTCATTATATTTCCTTTCTAATTTACGCATATCGTCTAAAGCATTCAGGTGGTTGAGGGCTAATAAATTTTATCACAGACCTATTATCCTGTCTGTCTGTTTTGCCTTACTCTGTCGTTCTTAATGATAATGAAACATCCTGGGTAGGATACTTTATTATTCAAGGTGGAATAATTTGGGTTTTAATGAATATTGCATTTAAGGGCTAATTCGTCAATAGCACTCGAATGAATATAAGAAATGACATCATATATATATATATATATATATATATATATATATATATATATATAGATTGTTTCATTGTTTGTTTAGTTAAATAAGAACTGACATCGCATCTTAATAGAATGTTTCTCCAAAAATGAAAACAAAAACTTCTGCTTATGACTTATAAACATAATTGTTATTTAGGCATTTTTTAGTTTCCAGAAGTTTAGATAATTGAAACGAATAACATGTCATTATGTTGAAATTTATGTAAACTATTTTTTTTAAGTAAAGCAGATAAAAACGATGAATCTTTTTCTATTATAATTGAGTTTTTCATTGCAGTAAAAACGTTTTATTATATACAAATATGTATAAAAAGTACGACATGTGAATGAAAGATACCATTCATATGGTTACTTACTTTAAGACATCATCCGGTGCTGGCTGTGACATTAACACTGAGTGAAGCAGTACCGCAACTTAAAGACGACTGTAAAAGATTTCCTTCTATTATTAGATTAAGGATTTGTTTCATATCCATTCCCACTGTTGTCATCAGCACGCAGTGAATATACTCAAAGATAGACTGAACCAGATCTAGACCAACCTTTTGTCCAAATATGGCAGTCACTGCAGAGATAGCATCTGCAATATCTCCGTTGCTCAGTAAACCAGCTAAGATTTGTTTAGCGCCGGTCGATCCCACAATCGGCTTTAGAAGTTGGTCGACACGTTCAATGACTTTAGTGACATTTAAACCCACTTTTTGGAGCAAATGTTGGACAATTGCAAAAAGATCTTTAAGAGCAGTTTTGAGTATGACGTTTACATCAACATTATCCAGGGACTCTATAATACCAAGGTCTAATAGTGGTTCGGGTTCAGCATTAAGACACACTGCTCCAGCCAAGATCAATACAATGACAACGTAGTGATTCATCTGAAAAATAAAAAATTATCGTTTAGGACGATTTTAGAAATGATCTATGTCGAACTAGTGAAATCGTCAACGTTTCAAGGATGCAACACACCAAATATTTACAACCAAAATTACCATAAGGACATTGAGAACTCTCTGAGAATTGCAACTACCCGTACAATCTACATATTTCATTTAGTGATGGGAGGATGTCAGAAATTTAACTATGACGATTCTCTAAAAATTAATTCTTGATTTCGATTCCTGACGTAATAGTTTCATTCAAAAAGTAACAGAAAACTCATGTTTAAATGTTACTTCTTTTTTTTTTTTTTTTTTTTTTTACAAATAATCAGCCAGTGCTTAAAATAATTACAAGAGTCTTTTGTGTGTAATGTTCTGATAATTCTAATAATAATGTTATAATTTAAATGTTAATATAAGTAAAACTAACTACAAACAAAACAAACAAAAACTATGTCACCTCATTTATACAATTCCCATAAAAACTTGGTTACAAAGAACACTAGTTAGAAAAACAAGCAATTTAAGTCTTTTCCCTTTCGGACAAAGGACATTTTAGAGCGTTTTCGTGTACGCAGTGGCTACGGTTACGCCGGACGAAATCCGTATTTTTTAAAATTTTTTACTCACTGTTAACATTAAACAAACAAGCAATTTAAGTCTTTTCCGTTTCGGACAAAGGACATTTTAGAGCATTTTCATGTACGCAGTGGTTACTGTTACGCCGGACGAAATCCGTATTTTTTTCCGGGTTACAGCCATAGATATTGCTCCACGCGTATGGGTTTTGATAAATAGAGAGAGAAGTAATAATGTTGAATAACTGTTACAAAAAAGAATAATGATTACGCCCCTTTGATTAGCTTTTATTATTTATATTTAAAATATAAGCAAAAACGATACCTAAGAAACTCTTATATTCGGCCATGAGATGCCAGATCGCGAAATGGACTTTTGATGTACACTTGGCAGGCCAAGACCTACAAAATGATATATACATCATGGGTCTAGGACTTATGGTTGCTGAGATCTAGGGCGCTCCTTTGTTAATATAGCTTATATAGTAAAAACGGTACTTAATACGCCCCCTTTTTCGGCCCTCAGAGGTCAGATTGCGAAATGAACTTTTGATGCACACATGGCAGGCCAAGACCTACAAAATGATATATACATCATGGGTCTAGGACTTATGGTTGTTGAGATCTAGGGTGATGACGGACAGACAGACAGACAAAACGGGGACAATAGAGCATTTTTTTTTCGAAAATACTCTGAAAATACGTTTTCCGTTTTTAGGAAACTATGTTTAAGTCTTGTTTATCACTTAGATCCTAAACCACTAATGGAACGGTTTTTATGCTGCCCTTCTTTCCCCCTCCCCCCTCCAACATAGCCGATAGTGCACTAGCCATAGAGGCACATACGAAGGTGATGAACACCCTGGGAGTGATACCCTTAACCCACAGCATGCAGGTGAATGGACAAACACTGGGAGTGATACCCTTAACCCTCAGCATGCAGGTGAATGGACACACCCTGGGAGTCATACCCTTAACCCACATCATGGAGGTTAATGGACACACCTTGGGAGTCATACCCTTAACCCTCAGCATGCAGGTGAATGGACACACCCTGGGAGTGATACCCTTAACCCAAAGCGTGCAGGTGAATGGACACACCCTGGGAGTCATACCCTTAACCCACAGCATGGAGATTAATGGACACACCCTGTGAGTGATACCCTTAACCCACAGTATACAGGTGAATGGACACACCTTGGGAGTCATACCCTTAACCCACAGCATGCAGGTGAATGGACACACCCTGAGAGTGATACTCTTAACCCACAGCATGGAGGTGAATGGACACACCCTGGGAGTGATACCCTTAACCCACAGCATGGAGGTGAATGGACACACCCTGGTAGTGATACCCTTAACCCACAGCATGGAGGTGAATGGACACACCCTGGGAGTGATACCCTTAACCCACAGCATGGAGGTGAATGGACACACCCTGGTAGTGATACCCTTAACCCACAGCATGGAGATTAATGGACACACCTTGTGAGTGATACCCTTAACCCACAGCATGGAGGCGAATTGACACACCCTGGGAGTGATACCCTTAACCCACAGCATACAGGTGAATGGACACACCCTGGGAGTGATACCCTTAACCCACAGCATGGAGGTGAATGGACACACCTTGGGAGTGATACCCTTAACCCACAGCATGCAGGTGAATGGACACACCCTGGGAGTGATACCCTTAACCCACAGCATGCAGGTGAATGGACACACCCTGGGAGTGATACCCTTAACCCACAGCATGCAGGTGAATGGACACACCCTGGGAGTGATACCCTTAACCCACAGCATGCAGGTAAATGGACACACCCTGGGAGTCATACACTTAACCCAAAGCATGCAGGTCGTAAAGATCAGGCTCAGTACCAAAGCGTCACCCAGATTTAAATAACCAATAATATTTTCATAAAGCTAAACATAGAACATTAAAAGTATGAACTTTTAACTACTAACCGTATGGTGTTATTTGAATTTAAAAAATTGTAAAAAAGAACCAAATTATTCAGAACACGTGGCGGGTCAGGACAAATCATGTGATTGTGGGAAGTGAGCCATGTCAAATGAAAGTTCTGGTGACCGTACCTTAGTCTGTTTCCTGCGTGCTCACTAATTTTTTCACCAGTTACTTACGTATTAATAATACTTGATTTTTCAAATTATTTAGCCGCCGGTCAGGGTTGGCATATGCAGCACATAGATACAAGAATACCAACTACTTCCGGTCATAAAATAACGTGTTCAAGCTATCAGAAACATTTCTGTTAATCATATAATATGGAGTGATCGTCACTTATCCTCAAATCCTCATTTTTCACAGGGGTGGCTGCTGCAGTATTTAGGAATAGAATTTTATTTAGTTATTTATTCTTGCATTTTGCCAAGGCCGCCATCAACGTAGCCTACATAAACATTGTGAAACGTTTCTATCCGAACTGAACAACTTCCAGAAAACCATATGAAAATCAAAAAGTTATTGTAATCTACTTGGGAAGTATTGGGAAGACGCACCCGTCACTGGACAAAGCTCTTCAAAAAAGCAAATCAAGACATCAGGAGAAATTATGATAGATAAAAAAATGAACTTTAATTGAAAATAATAGTTTTCAAAAATATCTAATACCTCACCGGTTTTAAAAACTATAAACTCTGACCTTCTAAAATACACATAAAATATATGGATAAACAAAACCAGAATCGACGTTTCTTGACTTACCTTGTATTCAGTTGAGTGTTGCTTGACAGCTGAAACTTGGTATTTAAATACTTTATTTAGCACACAGCTGTTGTGTAGAATGCCTTGCGGTAGGTGTGATATTAACTCACCCCAATAGGTAATCTGCGACCAGTGATATTCACCAGTTCCATGTTATTAACTTAATGAATCTACATCATGACAGTTTTATGTTTTTATTTGACTAGTTCCAATCTATGGTGTGCATTTCTCATAAAAAAAATTGTGGAGATAAATTATGGATAGTATTTTTTACGATCACCGCCCAGGAGTGTAATACAAGAAGAGAAGATTCACAGTTAGCCAAGCAATGTATTCAATAATTCAACAATCAATTGGGTTAGGGCTAGGGTTTTTTAATACAAGATTTAATGATAACGAAACATATGCCGATTTATTACTGTATTAAGAACAAGAACATGTGTATATATTTCTAAATTAATCTCATTTAATGAAAACTTGTTTAAGCTAACAAAAGATGGAGCCAATCAACTCGGTTACATCTTGTAATTGATAGCACCCGAAGTGAAATAAACAAAATATATTGGAAAGGAGGGAAAAGCAAAAACCATGTAGTTGAAACCAATACAAACAGAAATCCTGTGTAGCCTACTTTTTTTTATTTAAGGTGGAATACTTTGGGTTCTAATTAATATTGCATTTAAGGTTTGTTTTCTTGAGGATTGGATAGATATAATACAAAATAAACGGCTGATTCGTCAATGGCACTCGAATGATTATAAAAATTGATATCGCATATTAATAGAATGTTTATTGTTTGTGTAGTTAAATACTATTTTTCAAATCAAACAGTGACAAAAAATATAATTTATCTCAACATTATAGTCATGGCAGTATGAAGTCTATAGTGAACTCGACTCAAATGGAAATGGTACAGGGTTATATACCTGGTATTGCTAAAAATAGTCGCCGCTTACTTGGAGAGGAGATGGGCGACACAAAGTCTATAAGCCCTGAGAAAGGACATTAGAAAGAACATATGTTGATGGACCCATACTTCCCCTAACAACCACATCGGTTAAGAACATATGTTGATGGACCCATACTTCCCCTAACAACCACATCGGTTAAGAACATATGTTGATGGGTTCATACTTCCCCTAACAACCACATCGGTTAAGAACATATGTTGATGGACCCATACTTCCCCTAACAACCACATCGGTTAAGATAACTAAAAAAAGTCTATAGTGAACTCGACTCAAATGGAAATGGTACAGGGTTATATCCCTGGTATTGCCAAAAATATTCGCCGCTTACTTGGAGAGGAGATGGGCGACACAAAGTCTATAAGCCCTGAGAAAGGACATTAGAAAGAACATATGTTGATGAACCCATACTTCCCCTAACAACCACATCGGTTAAGAACATATGTTGATGGGTTCATACTTCCCCTAACAACCACATCGATTAAGAACATATGTTGATGGACCCATACTTCCCCTAACAACCACATCGGTTAAGATAACTAAAAAAAAAGTCAAGAATATTATTATTTTTCTGTAACTTGACAATCCAATCATGTTTATTCAAGTGAAATATTCTGTAATATATCTAAAATGGGATGGGGAGCCGGTGTGTGTGTGAAGTCCCTGTAAGGATGAGATGAAATCTCTTATTTCCTATAAACCACTAATGGGACGGTTTCTTTCATCCCCACCATAGCCGATGGTCATGGAGGCACCACGGAAGACATATCGGGGATTTAAGCCATGACCTGAAATATTCCCTAGGTCCTCACCTGAGATCGATCCAGGTATCCTCAGGGAGCCGGTATCGGTGTCAGCGGTGTCGGCAGTTTTTGCCTGGTATCGGAGTCGGGATCGGAGGGGGGGTATTTGAAACAGGTCAGTTGAGGTTCTAAAAGAATGGATAGGTTTGTGTGTAATCCTTCTCCAACATAGATATTAGGGCGTCCCAAAAAAAATGAAGTTTTGAAATGTCGATGTCTCACCCCCACAGAATATGTCTGTATGGTAACAGTAGTTAACCTGCAAAATTTCAGCTCATTTGGACAATGTTTAGAGGTCCCCCGAGAGGTTTAAAGTTCCAGATTTTGGTGTAAAATCATTCGCGGTCAGATCTAATAAAGCGTTAATGTTGCATTATATGCGAAACTTATATATTAAGTAACAAATTGATGCTTTGTATTGTTTATAATATTAAATGAAGCAAAATATATAAATCTTGAATGGTTTATATTTTTAAATTTTAAATTTAAGTAAAAAATTATGAAAAACAAAGTTTCATTCATTTTGTCAAGTTAATTCTTGAAAGAATGTCAATCTGCTTGAAAAATAATAATAATAAGCCATGCAAATAAGCATTCCTACTATTTATTTTGTACTTTGTACTGTAGGGTAGACAAAAATTTAAAAAAATTCTCCAAATTTAAATGTTAGCCAGCTTTTCACGATTACACTCTGCAATATTTTTCCGATGTTTTTCAACCATTTGGAGCAAAAATTGTCTTTGTTCTCCGTCCTTGGTGATACTGTCAGTGAAATTTTGTATCAATGCTACACCTCGCTCTGCAGAGTCATTGATACAAGCCAGATTCTTTACAAAATCTGCTGCAACTTTAAAAGATGGTGTATCTGACCATGCTTCAACAGCAACATCTAGAAAACTGGCATCAATGTTGGATGATTCAAAAAATGTGGTAGAAGCACGCAAATCAACAACACTTTTTGGTAGTGTTTTTATGAGATGCGGTCCACGTTCTGATTGCATTGTCCGAACAAGGCCGGTTTTTTCTTTGTCCGACAAAAGGGTAGAAAATAACGCAAGCGTCAACAGTTCCGGACTCATGTACCACGAGTGACGCACCATCATTTTCAATCCAGTTGATCGAAGAACAGCATCATCATATTCGTATAAACGCTGTATCAACAAGATATCATTCACAGGTGCATCTGCGGTGAGCCTGCATGAAAACCATGATTGAAGATAAACGCCAGGGCTCGATTTACCGCCGGGGATATCCCCGGCACTGAGACCTGTCATCCCCGGCTCTGCTTTAGCTAATATATCCCTGCCGGAGATGAAATTATAGACATCTATTCCCGGCTCTGCAGAATTTTTTTCATCCCCGGCACTGGTTTTTTCTTAAATCGAGCACCGATAAACACATACAGTAAACCGATTAAAGCGCTGAAATCCTTGTAATTCTCGAGCTGTTAACTGAAAGATGGTTTCCTTGCCTGCAAACAATAGTTCGATTTTCAATGCATAGATTGCTTTCGTCATCCACCTTGCCCTATGTAAGGCACGACACGATTATCAAAGGGGCGGATCTGGCTTCGGGTGTGTGGTTCAATTCTGTCCATTTTTCTCGAAACCTCTTAAAAAACAAAATCTCTGGTCCAGTGGATGGTCCAAGACAAACATTGAATGCATCGGAAAGGAGTACTTCCAACATGTGATGACGACATGCCATTCATAATAGATTACGTCCCAGGGCTACATCTAACAGAGTGCAAGCTCCATTGAGTCTTCCAGTATTGGAAGCCGCAGTGTCGAAGCACATGCCGATGACCATAGATTCCCACTTCCACGATTTGATATGTTCATATACTGCATTCGTCTGAATTTTTATGTTGGCCTAATACTGGAATTTCAAAAGCTCTTGGGGGACCTCTAAATGTTGTTCAATGAGCTACAACTTCACCAGCTCACTCAAGTAAGTATGGTAGAGAATAATTTCATAATTGTTTCTAGCATGACAATTTAGCATGCTTAGTTTAAAACAATCAAATCTTCAAAAAATATGCACATTGCACAAGTTTTGCACATTAGGTATTTTATATGTTTTCTCGCATTTATTACATTTTCTAATTAAGAATCACACAATTTCAACTCTAGTTATTGGTAGCAATAAGGTAAATATAAGTATATTTAAACTTCATTTTATTTATATATGGCATGCAAAAACTGCAAATTATTTGAGCCATGATTCGTCTGGATCTTAATGTTGGCCTAATACTGGAATTTTAAAAGCTCTTGGGGGACCTCTAAATGTTGTTCAAATGAGCTACAACTTCACCAATTCACTCATTGTACCCAAGAGACACATTCCAGGGGGTGAGACACCAAAGATTAAAAAAAAAAAATTTTCGAGCATTTCTGGGACGCCCTAATGGATATAGATAGACAAATGCAAACTAAACATTTCTTATGATATACAATGAATGAGCGAATAATCGAGTGAACATAGCCAGCATCCTTCTTATCTGCTTTCGGTCACAATTCTGTTAATTTTGACAATTCGTTGTACTGTAGAGAATCTCGCTTTGGAAAATAATACATTCTCCGATAAACAGATTTACCAAGTATTTATTTTAAAAAAAATAACTTGATGAACACTTTATATTAAAGTTTGCCTAAGAACTGTCTGACGTTGTTCTGAATTATTTAATTAACTTCTCTCAGCCTGACTGAAACATTTCCCAATCTAAGTTACAATGGCACTACAAGAAAGCCCAGTCCGTAGATAGCTATTGAGGGGCTATGTGCGAGTTTTCTGTCCCCCCTCCCATTTGAAAAGTGTGCAACCTTTAACAATATATAACATTTTTAACTACATATTTCAGGCTTAATTCGGGTGTAAAATAACGATTACTTTCTCTATTAACAGTTAAGTATTTGTCTTCATAGTCTTTCTCTCTTCTCTAAAAAATAGATCTGGAATGAGTGCCGTAGCGAGCTTAACTCGCGCCCAGGGCACAATACCTTTTTAGCGCCACCCCCACTCGAAAACCATATAATATCATATGTAAAATATACCATTTTGCGCCCCTTTGTGAGTAGTGCCTGTGGCATGAAGCCCCCTTGCCCACTCCTCACTACGCCTCTGTCTGGAACATCTATCTTTTATCTTTGTCTGTAGCCCTTGAGCATCCTGCATACTTTAAATGTCCATTTACAAACTTCTAAGAATCATTGCTCTAGTGTTGTTGAATATGTCCGTACAGTGACTTTCTAAGTCATTCGTTGATAATAATATTGACAAGTATTTCAGCATAATCCTACACATAAATGAGAGATTAGTTAAAGGTAGCGAATGGGTCGCTCCAGATTTAGTATAAGAATAGCATCCTGCAAATTCTGACATATCTTGAAGTAGGGCATACACTTCTGTTACTTAAATGTATTCACTGCTGCTACTCTTGATGTCTATATCTAGTGTTTTCGTGACCTTTCAATGTTACATGTACAACTGATAACTTTTTTTCATCGTAATGGACATGCTGCAAAATCACAGATCATAGATGTAGATTTATAACTACTGAAGAACCACAATAAGTTCTTAAATTTGATTGAAGGGCCGGACCAAGAGCAGTTGAGTGTTTATAATACTTTATCTGAGCTAACATAAATGTAAAATTATTTTAATGTTATCGATGTAATTGAAAGAAAGGGAGAAAGTTCGAATTAAAACTTTTAACGGGTCGTAGATTGCAAAAGTCTGGTTTACAAGCTGAACATTGTTTTCAAGATTACTATTTCAACGACCTGCCTAGCTCGGCGGCCTGTTCATAATTATTAAAATAACCACATTTAACTACACAGTTCGGACATTTTATTTATTTACTTTTGTTATTTAGTAATTACATTACAAATGAGACACAAAAAAACGATTTCATTTCAGGCCCATACAATGCATACAGCAACATAATTATACGTTCTTTAAGTTATTTTATAAACATCTATAAAATAAGGTATATATATGGTGGGTTCACAAAAAAAGAATAATGCCGATAAACTTGCTTTTAAAGAGCAGCATAGTAAGACACACAAGCAATTTTTATTTATTCAATCAAAATTAAAGCTACCAGTACCATATAAGTGGTGTGTGTGTTAAAGGGTACATAGGCAGCAGGCCAGTTTGGTGATTCTTTAGAGCGGCCACTCCCACATAATGAATAGGAAAAATAGGAAAACGCCTAAACAGTACCGGTATATCAAACTTGTATCAAACTTAGGGTACTCCATGTGTCTATAAATAGAACAGGGAAGTCCCGATTAAAAAAAAAGTCGATTTTATTTTCTGCTGATTTTTATCGTGTTAAAATTGTGTATTCATATTACAATATGGCTTACTATCACGGTCCAATCATTAAATATCTTTTTAGGCCATGTATTTTGTTTAATAGAGGTTTTTGACAGTTTTTTGCGGTTTTCTCAAAATCACATTTTTTTGTAAAAACTTGTACCTTTTCGACACTTTCACAAAAACTACTTAAGATATAAGCTTACAATTTTGTATGTTTAGTTTTATATCTATTGTTGACAGTTCTCCAATTTTTTTTTTAAAATATTAAATAGAATTTTTTAAATAATTTTTTTCTTACCCCCCCCCCCCAAATAAAAATGTTACTTTTTTAGTGTACCGAAATAAAAAATTCAAAGTTTATTTATAACATATTTTTTCTAAAAAAAAGACTTATGATTGAAACACACTCGTTAACATTTGTGCAAAGTTATTTTATGATATTTACAATAGATTTTAAAAATTGGTTCTTTGAAAATATGTCTTAAAATTACACTTTTTCACCCCAAAAAGTCACATGCTATTTTAAATAAATTTATATATATATATATATATATATATATATATATATATATATATATATATATATATATATATATATATTTATTTATTTATATTCTCGGTAATTTCTGGTAACTTTTGTAGCTTCTTGTCTTTTCTTTGCACTGGCATATCTATTCTATATATAAATTCTCTTCTTCGCCCAGCCTTGCGAGGCAATGGCCTTCGAGAATTCCCGAATGCGTCACCGAAAGCAAGGCGCGTTCAACAATATATATAGATTTGTCGCGTTAGTGGAATTTCCGAATACGTCACAGAAAGCAAGACGCGCTCAACAACTTTCGACAACTCGCGTTGTTCTCTGATTTCTTTTATAAAACCAAATTATTTTAATTTCTCATTTATCCCCAGTCGCGGTAAATTCTGTAGCCGTTTAACCGCGGAAAATGAGGGAATGCTGTTCATAAAATAGAATCTGTCAACTGATTATTGTAAAAAAAAATCAAGAAAATAAAAACACATTTAATAATACAATTATGTGTGAGAGTAAAATAATTTCCAATTTAGAATTAAATAAAAATGAGAACACATTCAACGTTGAAGTGTAGACAATAAAATATTAGATATGGTGAAATCTTTTGTTTTGATATCTTTGTGCTGCTGTTTAGGGGAAAATCCAGATTAAGTAAATTATAAATATGTATGGCGCATTACAAACAAATGTTAACTGTTTCAGAATTTGCACGCATTACAAAAATATTAACTAACATGTATCTGTACTGAATAGTTTAGGATGAAGGTTATATTAAAAGAATCTTAAGCTGTGTTGAGCAAGTCTAAAAAATATACACAAAACAGGTAATATGGCGACTGTCATGGCCAAAATGAAAAAAAAATGTTACATACAATAACACTATAGTGTGCTGGGGGAAGGGGTGGATTGAGGCAGACACAAAGCGAACCAAAATTAAAAAGCAATGCAAAATAAAATACCCACCTCCGGAAATATGTTTGTTAGCATCTGAATGAAAAAAAAATCCTGATCTTAAAAAAGAAGGCATTAAAATATATCTAATCAATAAAGAGAAAATTAAGGCAATCAAGGCATCCAAAGAATTAACTTAGCAATAAAATAAAAAAAAACAAGTTGCTGGAAGGTACCAGATAGTGACCATAAAGTCTGCAAATGATAGGTCAAAGTTCAACTTTGCATAGTATCTATTTTCAGCCTGTTATTTTGTTTGACTGCTTATTTAAAAAGATAATTACTGTAATTATATTGATTGATAAGACGGCGTATGCTACGCCGCGTGACGACTAGTTAAAATATATTCTAGTAAGAAGTCCCTCTCTCCAGTCTAAGTTATACATATAACAACGCTCTGTATGAGCCTATGGTTCACTTATGAGCCATACATGAGCAAACATTGTTTGCTTTATAACGTCTAGCCCTAATAAGATTTCAATTTTTTCAGCTGATATTCTGTAAATCAAACATCAATGATTATATTTCAAGTAGAAAAGTGGTGTATGGACTTTTTCAGCATCTACTAACAAGTTTATGTCATCATTACACATTAGCTCAGAAACATCAGCATATGCAGCTAAAAACAAATAAACTAGCTCAAGAAGCTGCTAAAACTGGGCTACACATAAATACATGCAAGACACAAGTCAAGGCCTTACTTAGCAAAAGCCAGGCACCGATCACCCTTTGCGATGAGCATTTAAGAGAAGTAGACCACTTTACCTACCTTGGTAGCATTGTTTCAGCTACGGCGGATCAGGCGAAGATGTCAAAGCCAGAATATGCAACGTAAGACATGCCTTCTTCTCCTTGAGGCCAGTATGAAAACATCGTCCCACTCAAACAAAAATAAACTCCGGATTTTCGACAGCAACGTGAAATCGGTACTGTTATATGGGGCGAAAACTTGGAGAGTCACCAACTCAGTATCCAACAGACGACAGACGTTCCTAAATGGCTGCCTCAGGAATATTTCAAAGATAAGGATGCTAGACAAATTCAGAAACGAAGATCTCTGGAAGTTTTCAAATCTAGATCCCATAGACCTTCAAGTGTCCAGGAGGAAATGGAAAAAGGTCAGGTCGATAGTCTATCGATTTACCTCACGACCACCGCCCCCTTCCATTAGTGTAGAAAGTTCCATCCAGCTGAAATTAACTCTGGCAGATGTGTGTATATAAAGCAACTCCCAATGAGAAAAGGCCTAAAGGCAGACCAAGAAGCAGTTGGTTGGAGGAAGTGGAGAAAGACCTTAAAGCTATAGAAGTGAGAGAGTGGAGGAAGAAGACCATGGATCGGGAAAAGTGGAGAAGAGTAGTATGGCAGGCCAGGGCCCTATTGGCTGTAGAACCAAAGGATACCTTTCTTTCATCCCCACCAGAGCTTAAAGTGCAATAGCCATGGAGACACCACGGGAGATATAGCGGTGACTTAAACCATAATCTGAATTATCCACTGGGCCTCACCGAATACCGAACCAGGGACCGAATGTAGTCTCTTTACCGACCTTAATGAGTAGAAATCCGAATGGTTAAAACTGTATAAACAAAACTCATTGAAGAGCCGCATTCTGTTATATAATATTTGAGTGTTGGGTTCCAGTTTTTGTTAAAGCTCATTACCTATGGAAGGAGACTCGTTGATTTTGTTCTATTAGTCAAATTAGATTTCAATGACTACAGTCAGTCAGAGGGTGGAGTTTTAAGATTGTTATTTAACGTTATATTTAGGAGGGGGGTATATAATTCTTTCTTTTAAACCCGTTTTTAAAAGTCTGTATTTTTAGGGGGCGGGATGTTAAAAATTTGACCTAATTTTACTAGTGGGTCACCTAAAGTTTGACACTGGTTGACGGGGAGGGGGGGTCTAAAATGTGCTTAAATTAGTCAAAGTAATTAATGGACGAGCCCTGAGCTTAAATTATCTTCATTTTTTTCAATTAAATTGATACATTTTCACAAATAGTTCTTGAATCTTTGTCTTTCAATAATAATGACAGAAGCTTCATTGAGAGATTGTGTAGCTGAATGTTGGATTTTACCTGTTACGTGGTACCTATTGGCTAGTGCCTGTTGGTTAATACCCTTTCCTCTCTTATACTGAACACACTATAAAACATTTACAGATCTTCATTTGTTTGCAACAATAATATATTAATTTGAAACCCAGCCTTTTAAGCGCTTAAGGTGAACAGAGTATTATACTTCCATTGAAAAGATAATCTGTTCATTTAAAAATGACAAAACAGGTGTGTAATCATTGCTATTAACTTTTTTTCAGACAAGAAAATACAATTTTGAATTATCTTAAAGCTGGAAAATAAATTGACTTCAACAGCAAAGTAAACAACCAACAGTCAACAGTCATCCACAACGATTAAAGAAGTCGGTTAAGAAGTTGATAAACTATAGTTTTTTTCCATCGTAATCAACATGCTACAAATTAGTTAAAAGCTGACTAAACAGTCAATTTTTTTTTCATTTTACAAAGGTTATGTGAACAAAGTGTGTACGCAGCTCATAGTACATGTCTACCTGTTGAGATTTTATAGGCCAAACCTTTTCATCTGCAGCTTGGCACCTACAGATCATCACTTACCAATAATTCTTTCATATCATCAAATCTTTTCATGTACAAATGAGATAAACAAAAAGTTTTGTTATGATTGAGTAGAGCAGTTTGTAATATATGAAGCTCATACATGTAGATTAATAACAGCTAAAAGGCCACAATGTGCTCTTAAATTTCATCACTATGTCACTAATCACTATGTCACACTACTCACTATGTCATTGCTCACTGTGTCACTACTCACTATGTCATTGCTCACGGTGTCACTGCTTACTATGTCATTGGTCACTATGTCACTACTCACTGTCATTGCTCACTGTGTCACTGCTCACTATGCCAAAGTTCACTATGTCACTACTCACTATGTGTACAGAAACTTGTTCACCTAAGTATACTGCTGCAAGAAGCGATGCCGCGAAATTTCTCTGCTTCGCCGCGGAAATTCTCTGCTGTTTGAGCATCTCCATATAAATACATGTCCTCAAACCAAAGCGAATTTCGCGTATCTAGGTAGCTCGCGAAATTCGCCCCTCTTTCGCGGCAATGTATTTATATTTTTTTTTGCTGTCGGTGGGGGCAGACATTGGACCTGCGTAAATACAAGGAAACCTCTGAATCTGAAATAAATAGGTTGCCAGCACTGTCCGGCACGAATGAACTTTATATAGTTAAACTTTGACTAATTTTAACTTCAAATTTTAGTTACAAGTAATCAAAAATAAAGTTACAATTTAAACAATTAAATTTACATATTTTTAAAAACTTTTTGTATAAGTATTTATTAAAATGAATTTAATACCATTTACATTTTACAATTAAGAACACTTACATTTTACAATTAAGAACATTTACAATTTATAATTAAGAACATTTACATTTTACAATTAAGGATATTTACATTTGACTGTTAAGAACATTTACATTTTACAATTAAGAATATTTACATTTTACTAGGGCTGCTGATTAAACTGCGTTAATTTGCGATTAACGCGTCAAAAAAATTTTGCGATTAATATTTTTAACGCAACACATAAATGCGTTTATTATACCAAAATGATCAAAGTTCACCAAAACAATAAATAACAGAATTTCTCTCAACAATTTAAAGTTAAGGTCCGTTGAGTTATTAAGTAGATCTACCACCCCACCCTGTCGCAATTCGCTCACACCCTGACCCCCAGGTAAATCGACAATAGTCTCACTTGTAATATAAAATGAAGACAAGTAAACCTCCTGCTCCCTTCTCGGTCGATGTAAAAAGATAAAAAGTTTCATTTACTAGTTTACATTATATACTATACTTTATTGGTGGAGGTACTATAGTGTATTGTTGAAGGTAAAAAAAAAACAAGTATAATGAACCCGGTTATAATTAGATGAAAAAATGAGATGCTATAAATGTTGTATCATCCTTTTTTTTTGCACATAATTTTGTATCGCATTTTGATAATACATCATCTTGCTTGTCACGTCTGCAGCAACTGCACTAATATTTCCATATACATGACACTTATAATTAGTGTCTAGACAGTGCCTAGACATGGTCTAAACTATGCTATGCAACAGGCCCATAGCGTGCGGGGGGACGCCCCCCTGCGTTTTGTCTGGCCCCTCTTGCTTATTTGTTCTACTTAGTAAAATGTATTACCTGCCCCCCTCCTGCTATTGCCTGCCCCCTGCTGTAGAATTTTCCCGCTACGGGGCTGCTATGCACACATCTGTACAGTAGGCAGTGGTTGCATTTTTTCAGAATAATTGTGACACTGAGTTAAATTTTATATTAGGGCTGTTGATTTACTGCAATTAAAGCCTAATGAATGCGTTAAAATATGCGATTACATTTTAACACAAACAGATAAATGCGTTACATTTTACCCAAATGCTAGCATTTCAGAGTTGCAGAAAAAAAAATCAGTAAACAACGAAATTCTATAACCAGATCAGACAATGTTAAAAAAAAGCAAGAAAAACACCCGAACACAGAAACTGTCACGTTTACATAAAATCATAGAAGCAATATGACCTTGAAACAATAGGATTGTCATTTCTTAATTCTAATTTATGACCTTGAATACAATTAGTGAACATCATTATGTAGACGCGTGCTATATAGTTCGATACGTGCCATCGTTTGGAAACGGGACAGAGGGGGTAAGGTGGTTGGTAAGCAATAAATTAACGTCATCTTTGTGGGGGGGGGGGAGAGGCTGATAAATGTTAAAAATGAAATTGGGTTGGGCGAGGGGGAAAAACCGCGTTAATAATACGGAGTGAGTACATTCTGGCTATACTATTATTGAATAAAAGAAAAAGGCACAATGTTTGTCGACAGCGAGACATCATTTATTGCCTGGCAAGTCTATTAATTAACGTTCTGAAACTAGCGGTGTCGATATGATGAAAAGGCATATTTTGCTATAATCAAAATGAAACGAAAGAAAAAATTTTTAATGTTGACACACGAAAGAAAGAACAAAAGAAGATGAAAAATGAAAGCCGACCGATCAAATTTTTGCTTTGAACGTTTGAAAATTGCCATGCGGTAACATCAAAGAGTGTCATTTTACGAGATTTTTTTATTAATATAACTGACAGACCGATACAAAAATAAAATTTTCTTTTCTGTTGTTCACTAAAACATTTTACAAATAGTTGATAGTAAGAAGGTAAATGAATGAAAGAGTATAAGAGTAACATTTATAGACATCGACGCGCAAAGCAAAAACTTCAAAATAAGATTAAAAGTAAATTTGTCCTTCAACTCGCCGACCGTGGTTGTATTTGTTGGGAGGTGGGTGGTATTAATATTGGTAGGGTTGATGGCTGCGATTACTGGTAGTGATGAAATCTATGTAGATGACGAGGTATTAAAATCGTTATTGTTTTTCTGCAAATTGTGGTAATAGAAAAGTATTGGTATCGAGTATCGGTAATTTTTCGCTTAAAATGTATCGGCGATACACAAATCAATACTTGATACAAAAAGGATCGGCATTACAGCAAACAATACTAAAAAAGGTATCGCCGATACTGTAATTGCCGATACCGATACTTCGATACTTACAACCCTGTATATGCAAATGTTTAATAAATCATTTTAAATTAATTATACCTTTTTCGTAAATTAAACTGACTTGTTTGTTATGCCAATATTATGCTATGATATTATGACATACTAATTTGAATACAAACAAATGTATTATATAGTGTCGATTAAAATGTGCGCTAATTTGGTTAAAAATTTTAATCATGCGTTAATTTCGATCAATTTTTTAATCGAACAGCAGCTCTACATTTTACAATTAAGAACATTTACATTTTACAATTAAGAACAATTACATTTTACAATTGTAGTAAACTCTTTTACTCTTGTTCACAAACTACAAACACAGGCGTGGGTTCTAAGAGTATTTACTATTCATCAATCAAGACAACAATAACATCATGGCCACTCTCTTGCTGGCTTTCACGTCACTTCTCTGTCGCGTCTCTCTCCTACGTCATCGCGTTCAATTCCTAGACTGCATGGTGCGCTGAAGCACCGGGGGAGTCACAATACAATTAATAATATTTACATTTTACAATTAAGAACAATTACATTTTACTGTTCAGAATATTTACATATTACAATTTAGAATATTTACATTTTACAATAAAGAATATTTATTAAATTACCATCAATAGACGATATGACACAAAGTTGTACAAATTTACTATGCGACAAATAAAAACTACATGTGCGAATTCAGAATTTAAATTCAAAACTTTCTGTGTGGAGCCATCCATATAGTACGTCACACAATTTTTGACCATTTTTGACCCCTTCTCCCCCTGTCACAAAGTGTCAAAAATCTCGGAACCCCCCCTCCCCCCCCCCTTAAAGTAGCGAAACTTGACCTCAACCAGTGATTAAATAAAAAAAAATGGAAATAAAACAATGCGACAAATTATATGAGCAGCTCTTGTGCTATATTGAATATGTTTATAGTGGGCCTGTGAATTATGTTTAATAAAAAAATGTTTAATTAAAAAAATGTTCACTAGACATCATCCATCCATGATGAAGTGAAGAGTTCATCCATAGTTACGACTGACATAAATTTGTCCCCATCATCGTTTCCTGGAAGAATAATTGCAGACAGAGCAACTTCATCCTCATCTAGCCACTCAACATCCTCTGAATGTGCATTTTTCATTCTGCTAATAATTGTCATGAGTTCTCTTTACAATCCAGTAGCCATTCTCAATGGACGGATGCGTTTTACCTGAGTTGATTCTGGAAAATTTTGGGTTGGCACATTCTCCTGCGCCGGAGCTCTGTGTTGCCCTCCATGTATGTTCAACACTGTTTGTGAGTCAAAGTATAAGTGACACACTTTGCGAATTCGATCTTTTAAGCTGGTCTGCAAAGATGGTTGCACTTTAAAAACTCCCCCTCGCCCAACCCATCAGTTGTTGGTTGATCGGGATTGGAGGAGGAAAGAATCTCGGAGGTAAAAAGTTGAGATATGAGCTGCTTACTATGTCGCAACATTTTATGTCCTGACACTTCACAATTTGAGTGAAGTATTGGCTGGCGTGTACATGATGGTCAAACTATTCTTCATTCTTCGACATCAGTCTTGCTGCATCAAATTCAGTTTTCTCAGGGTTGATATATTCTGAAACTGTTGCAAATCGGTCAACAATCACATGCGACCAGATTTCAGCTAAAGTTTCACCTGCAAACTTGAAGTTTGTTCTTTCCAAATCCTCATTGATTGTTCTGCCCTGCGAATCGAGGTGACTGTCGTAATGTTCATTTGGCAATATGACACAAGATTGTTCTCTGCTCAATGGAGCTATTCGACGTTTCACGCGATTAAAAGCACTTCTTCCTGGTGTATTGGTTGCAAGGAATAATGCTTCAAGATTATTTTTAACGAAGTGATGGATCGCAACTTAAATTACCTTTTGCTTGCGAGGATTTTCACTGTAAAAACGACAATATATTTTATCACATTTTCTCTTTTATCTTTTGTTATTTCATCGAATTCTTCCAAATCCAATAGTCTTTCAAAGTCTAAGCCATGAGCAAAAGCAGTGGATGAAGAATGCTTCCCTGATTGTATTGCTATGTATGTTGGACCTGAATAGCTTACAACTTCCAGTTTTCCTAGTTCATCTTTTTCAATGCGAATTCCAGCATAAACAGATGGAATAAGTTTGTTTTTAACTGCAAAAACCCAAACGTGGTCTGATAAACTGACACGATATTCCACATGCATTAGCAATGGTGCCTGTTTATTTGCTGCGGTCAATAATATTGGAACTCGTGCTTATCATCCTGGCTAATGAAGCACACTTCGTTATGTCCGAGCACTGATGATAATTCCTCTAAATGTCTCAGTGTGGCTGTGCAGAAGTTTTCATCCATGTGTTTGGAGTGGGAATCGTTCTGAGTTCGGATTAGCTTGACTGGTACTGTGAAAACGTGTCTTTTCCCTTCTATTGTTGAACTTCGTCAAGGCAACAATCGAGTGTAAACGGTGCTCCGGCTGACATGGAATCTGTCGAGGAGTTAAGGTTGATTTAAATATACATTAATTGATTTAGTTTGTGCATGTGTGTTAATCACACTTTTTAAGTGACTCTAGAGAGTATGAATTTTTATATTGTTATGTGACGTAGTTTTTCTAGTTTGACGTCATTTAAGATTTTGCTTAGAAACAAGCTTTGAAGATAGAGGCAGTTACTTTTTAGATCCTGAACGTATAGGACGTATTTTTGTCTAACTTTAAAAGAAGTTACTATTTTGCTTTCATATAGCAAGTTGTGTATTATTTGACTTTTTAAAGATGTGCCTGTATTACGTGACTTTATCCAAAGTTTACCACAATATTTTAAAGTCTATGATTATTAATAAAATGAAGAATCAGCAACACTGACTTGAACGTTTGTTTTCAGAATTGTTTGAGTACCATCAGCGACACGCTACCACAGCAGCGCCTCCACATTCATTCTGACTGCAACTGCAGTCAGACACCAACATCAATACCATTTACAACCTTCACAGAATCCATCAGTGTTAAGTTGCTCAGTTAATTGGTCTAATGTTCTAATACTTCTGTATATGTCGTTTTTCATGTGCAGCCGATCCATGTAAAGCTATGTTGAAAATTGCTTTGAGAAACAATGGTTGATCACAACATATTGAAAAGATATGCATTTCATGCTATTTTGACATAAAACTAATTCAAGTGTTTCACAAAATTTTCGATAATTATTTTTAAAACTATTAAGTTTTACTAAATAAAATATAACATTACATTAGAAATGGAATAGAAAAATATAAAAAATAAGACGTCACATTAGGCTTGAATCCCCTGTCACAAGCTGTCACACTTTCTTACACCCCTCCCCCTTGGAGCGTGACGTACTTTATGGACGGCCCCTGTAAATGAGGCGTTACGTTTTCAGCTTTTCTTGATTTTTCTCACTCCGCCCAAGTTGCATATTGTTCCACTTCATAATCTAAATTTAGCATTTACTACAGTAAGAGAGTAATTCTAAAACTCGCTAAGAAACTTGTTTGATTTTCGCTTCCACCATGTTTACAGAAGTAAAAATAATTACAAGAAAAGCAAAAACAAACGAATAAAATAAAAGCTAAAATTATATAAATAAACCAGTTATTACAAATGCTCTATTTACCGCCGGGGATATCCCCGGAACTGAAGACTGTCATCCCCGGCTCTGCTTTAGCTAATTTCATCCCTGCCGGGGATGACATTTATCCCCAGCTCTGCAGAATTTATTTTTCATCCCCAGCACTGATTTTTTCTTAAGGTTGAAGGGTCACATGCACGTGATGTTGGGACGCAAGACACATGGCTTCCAGCAGAGCGGCCATTCTCCCGTCCCTTTTACAGCTTGGAGAACAGAGAGCGCGTCAGTGAAGATGACAATGTCTGTAGCAGGCAAAGTACCTTCACCGATTAGCTCCCCTATGTGGTCCACTGCCTCAGTAATGGCTGTCATCTCTGCCTCGTAAGCACAGAGCGACCCACATAGGCCAGCATGGTCTTTCACAAAGCCAGTTTGTGAGAGAGTGATGTGGGCCCCAAACGAGGCGCTTGTCCGGCCGTCAATAATGGATACAGAGGCATCAGTATAGGCCAGTATAGCGTTCCCCGAATAGTTTCCAATCATCTCCATAGCCACATCCGTGATGGATTGGAGATCCTTTGCGTTCCCAGCATTGGTTTCGACCAGGGTCGTGCGTACCTCGGGCATGTAGAAAGCCTCGCCAGGAGGGACCCTAGAGACTGTCTCTAGCATTAGGCGGTCAGTCGGCAGCTTGATCTCGGAGGCAAGTCTTACTGCTATCGCTAGCCGTCAGGCCTGAGTCCGTTTGCAACGGGGCGCCAGTTCTGATCGTCCCAGCCTGGGTCAAGTCTTTCAGTAATTTCCACGTCTTTTGGCTTTCCCTTAGATCCAACTTCTCGCATGTATCAGTCCATTTCTGCTTTTTGGCCTCAGCAGACGCCCTTTTTACTTGCTCAGTTAGTTTATTGTACTCACGGCGCGCCTCAGCCGTTTTCAATCGACAAGCTTTCTTACGAGCGGCTTGTCTTTGCCGAACTAACCTTGCAAGGGCTGTAGTCCAAAATGGTCTGAACTTACGTTTCGGAAGGCTCTTTGGGATCGTCCTACGTGCGGCACCTAAGATCGCTTCAGTGATCTCCTTGTAAACAAAGTCGACTGTTCCACACTCGGTATCTATCCTCTCCAAGGCTGCGTCACCTGCAGCCTTGAAGGCGTCCCAATTTGCTTTTGAATAAACCCAGCACCTGTGCTTAGCTCCTGGGTTTCTCTCAGGTGGAGGAATATCCACTGAGACGAGAACGGGTTTATGATCACTACCGACACAATCTAGCACGCGGAAAGAGGTGTTACAGGCCAGGTCAGCCGAGACGAGTGTTAAGTCGGGTCTCGTTTCGCTCCCACTCGCACCGTGCAGCAAGGTGGGTACAGACTCATGGTCCTGCAACCTAACTAGATTTGTAATATTACAAATCTCCTCAATCCTCCGGCCAGCCGCGTCAGTGCGTTCATATCCCCATGCCGGAGACATGGCATTGAAATCACCACATACGAAGGTGCCAAGCAGAGTATCCTCAGCTGTTATTAGACTGAGCTCCGTCTTGGGGGGATTGTACACGTTGACACAATGGTACTTCCTCCCATCCTTATAAACATCCACCGCAAGCGTATCCGTTTTTCCGCGTGGACCGTGGGCGCTGCTCGGCTGAGCATTTAGCGTATTTCTGACCAGGGTCACCAATCCCCTGCAGTTCTTACACCCACAACGGAAGCACGAATAGCCAGTGATGTGGACCGTCCTAAGTCCAAGGATGCACTCTTGTAACATTGCAACATCCACGTCATTCTCGTTCAAAAGTTTTGCGACTTCTAGGCTCTTGGGGATGAGACCCCGGACATTCAGTTGGACAATCCTGAATTGAGCCTTACCAGAGCGTTTCCCAAGTCTTCGCTTGTCAGTTGTGGTGCCGGCCACCTCAGGCGGGGAGCTTTCGGCTACACCCGGTAACAGTGACCTGCTCTCCTCAACTTTCGGCTTCCCGCTGACAGAGCAATCAGCGTTTATCGCCGAGGGCTGGGCTTGACAGTTCTCAGTCTCTTTTGTCTCGCCGGGCACCATAGGCGGGGAGCTTTCGGCTACACCCGTTGGCAGTGCCCTGCCTGTGTCAGTCTTGGTGCCGGCCACCTCAGGCGGGGAGCTTTCGGCTACACCCGGTAACAGTGACCTGCGGTCCATGACTTTCGGCTTCCCGCTGACAGAGCAGTCAGTGTTTTTCGCCGAGGGCTGGGCTTGACAGTTCCCAGTCTCTTTCGTCGCGCAGGGTGGGGCTCGGCGCGTAGCCTCTCCCCTCTCTGTCACCCTGCCAGAGTCGGTTTCTGTGCTGTCGGGGTGCACCTCGGGGGTGCGCACAGTGACTGGGTTGCCCTTGGTAGGGTTTCCCAGGGGCAGAGGCCGACAACCTTCTGCCCTACAACTCGTTCTCCCGCCGGGTACCAGCGGCGGAGCAAGCCATCTGTCCAGCCCCGTTAACGGTACCCTGCTGGTCGTTTCGGTCGGTTTTCCGCTGGAAGAGCAGCCAGCGTTACCCGAGGACTGGGCTCGACCTGCCACAGCCACTTTTGGGGGTCTGCCTCCCCGTCGTCTCCGCGTGTTCGTACGTTCTGGTTTCGTGCCGACAGAGCAGTCAACACTAGCCAGGGGCCGGGCTCGACCTGCCTCAACCTCTAGTGAGGGTGGGCGAATTCCCTCGCAGCGCCGTTCAGCGGTCACTCGTGCCTGGGTCAAGTTGACAGAGCAATCAACTGTTCTCAGGGGCCTTGCCTGACCTAGCTTGGCCTTCTCCTGTGATGGGGCGCGACTCCCATTTCTTCGCTTATCAGACGGTGGACACTCAGTGCCTTCGATCCGTCTTAGTGGTTCTCGTGCTGAGCCGAAAGTAGCCATTTTTACGGTGCCAGACCTTTCAGCCGAAGTCGTGGCACCGGGGCGAGTAGTCGAACTTTTTTCGATGGCGGCCCTACCGCCCTCTAACCATCCATCGAGGCATGTTTGGGTGCTGCCCAGACCCGCTTTTTTCCTTTCCTTATCCTTTTCCATTTGCTTTTCGGGTGCCCCAGGGAGGGGCGGGTTGGGTGGTCTGACAAGTAAGCAGAGCAGCTCAGTTGCCTCCCTTGCCTCGACCCAGGTTAAACCAGTGCCGGGGCGTGCCTACCGCCGGACATGTCTGATCTCTCGGAATGAGAGTGGGTTGGCGTACCTTTTTTTTTGAAACCCCGATCTGCCATCGAGGGGCTGGCTCCGTGCAATACCAGCGTTCGGTCACAGTATCGAGTACACCAGGGTTCACTACCCGCGCTCGTCCTGCAGCGGGGGAGCGTTTAGCAGTTCCCTTGCGGGCTTCCCACCACCATTCACCTAAGAGCGTTCAGGTGCCCTCCAGAGCGGGGTGGGCTGGTGGCGTAGGTAGCGGCATTACCTAAGAGACACTTTTAGATTTCGCGTTGTTCCCAGAGCAGGGAGCTTCCCAGAGCAGGGAGGCCCAACGTTACTTTCTATTGGATCACCAAATAACGGTCACATTTTGACAGTCTTTATTGTCTTCTGTCAGACATGAGGCCGGCCAGCACCTAGGGATGACCTCAGCCCCCCATAGTGCCGGCCGGGTGTGGATCTCAGTAAGTATCCTCCAGACGAACAGCCCCGACCAGCCACGCGTACTGTAGAGGTCCGATGCGATTGACCCACGTCAGAAACGATGCCGCCAAGTTTCGTTTTGCGAGCCCTTACCCGTTCCTAGGGTTTGGGTTTTCCGAGACTAATAGTCGAGGGTTCCGCGCCGTACGGATCTCGTTCTTACGTAACTTTCACTTACAGTGCCATGTTATGGTCCGAAACGGCTCAAGGCCCCCCAAGAGTAGAGGGTCGTGAAACCGTATCTTAAGAGTCCTCGCGTTCCAGTACTGGGAAGCCGGGGATACCGGCCACGCACAGTCGTGGTACGCTTTTCGCAGTTTTGCACTTTCGTGCTCCCAGATTAGCCGTTAGCCCAGAGCAAGGCTACCGTTGTCCGCCCGGACCGCTAGGAGGTTCTGGGTTTTAAGGGCCACCTGGGGAAAGTTGTCGAGAGCAACACATCCCAGCCAAGACACACAAGACGTAAAGGCGCTGGCGTCTCCTGCCCACATGCACTAGGACCGATGGCAGTAAAGTTCACCATCGGCGACATGCACGGGGAGGGGTCCGACGCTCTAGCGCCATCCATTTTCAGGGCTGGTTGATTCGGCAGGTGAGTTGTTACACACTCCTTAGCGGATTCCGACTTCCATGGCCACCGTCCTGCTGTCTAAATCAACCAACACCTTTTATGGTGTCTGATGAGCGTCTGCGTTTGGCACCTTAACCGGGCTAAGGGACTATCCCTAGCAAGATTTAAGACAAGACAGAAAAACAGACTATGGCTCCAAGTCACTGCTGATGGAAAAGTAATATGTACTTATTGTATTTCAGTTAAAGAATTAGTTTTGTACTGCAGGGAACGAGTGCGAATAGAGAAAACATTTGTGGAAGGACTCCCTATACTGGAAATAAATTCTAAAAATACACAATTAAAAAACTCTAGTGATAAAATTACAGAACATGGTAAAAGTACATCACATGGAATTTGTGCAAATATTAAATTAATTGAAGAAAAACGATTGATTGAAGAATGTTTATTTAAAAGCGATAACTTATGGCAAATTCAGCATCAAAATCAAGTAACAGTTAAATCACGTATTTTTTGCACAGCGTGTTTCTGCATTTATTTCTCATACAGAAATTATGCTTCTTCAGGAATTCAATGGCCTGGATGTAGGACAGTGTCTCGTTTCAGATTATTCATGCAACAATATTAGAATTTTTACTGCTAAAAAATGAAAGAAACTAAAGAAATGGATTTTTATTTATGAACTAATAATAATCAAAGAAGCCCTTGAGGTTGTTAACAGTTTGTCACTATTTTTACAAAGAAGATCATCCTCTGTTAGAACAGCAAATGCCGAAATTTTAAATGCTATAAAAACAATGTCAGCTTTCAGAGTATGATGGCGTCAGCAGTCAGGATTTTTTAAAGGAATTTTCTCGCACAGGCAGTTTCAAAATAATCAAGCTTATGCCACCAACTTATGCAGAAAAAAGTTTCAAAATTTAAGGAAATGTTTTTTTAAATTTTGGCTGACAACATCTTCTGCCGTTATGACAGCATACTGACGTTGAAACATGCTAAAGTTTTACGTAAAGCAAACTGGCCGAAAAACTCTAAAGAACTGGTGGTGTATGGAGATCGTGAAACTATGGAACTTCGCAATTTTTAAAAACTTCAGCCATAGTACACCAATTGAAGCATGTCATACTTCAGCCATAGTACACCAATTGATGCATGTCATACTTCAGCCATAGTACACCAATTGAAGCATGTCATACTTCAGCCATAGTACACCAATTGAAGCATGTCATACTTCAGCCATAGTACACCAATTGAAGCATATCATATTTCAGCCATAGTACACCAATTGAAGCATGTCATACTTCAGCCATAGTACACCAATTGAAGCATGTCATACTTCAGCAAGAGTACACCAATTGAAGCATGTCATACTTCAGCCATAGTACACCAATTGATGCATGTCATACTTCAGCCATAGTACACCAATTGAAGCATATCATACTTCAGCCATAGTACACCAATTGAAGCATGTCATACTTCAGCCATAGTACACCAATTGAAGCATATCATACTTAAGCCATAGTACACCAATTGAAGCATGTCATACTTCAGCCATAGTACACCAATTGAAGCATGTCATACTTCAGCCATAGTACACCAATTTCGCATGACAAATGATGGCCTTGACGCTGAGACAGAACTTAATGATTTTTATAAGATGACATGTTCTGCCAATATCTAGCGCATAATGCGAGAGTGGATTCAGTGCAATGAATTTAACTCACACATCTCTTCGCAATTCAGTAGATGTCGAAACCATCAAACACTTGCTGCTCATTAAAATTAATGGTCTACCACTTCAATATTTTGATACAAAGTTGTATACCACAATGTGGTTAAAAGACGGAAGGCATTCTGCCAGCGATGTACCTTCTGGCAAAACAACAAAAGAATTATTTAAGACAATTATGAGTAATGTAATATTTCATTTCAACAGAGAATAAATGAAAAGTTTGCTTTTTTTGTTTAAAAAATCATTTCTTGTCCTATTAATGCGCCGCTTCAAATTTGTTTGAACCAACATGAACTATGTTAATAATGAATTACCAAATTTTATATTATTTTTGTTGGATTTTCTAAGATGTAAATCGAAGAACCTATGATAATAAATTAGTTACTTGTCCATGGTTTGTAAATTGAAGATCTTCAAAAAAATAATGTTGGCTTTTCGCCGCCGCTGGGGATGCTGTGGATATCCCCGGCAATAAGAATGGTCATCCCCGGCTCTGCTTTAGTTTTTTCATCCCCGCCGGGGATGACATTTATCCCCGGCTCTGCAGAACAGAAAATTTTTTTCATCCCCGGCACTGGTTTTTTCTTAAATCAAGCACTGGTTATTACACTTTCGGAGAGCTAAATGGAAATTTACGTTGTTTACATTTCTGGGTCTACACCAACGGTATACAAAAGAGAATTTACCTGATTGTTTACATTTCTGGGTATCCAAAAGAGAATTTACCGTGATTGTTTACATTTCTGGGTCTACACCAGGGGTATCCAAAAGAGAATTTACCGTGAATGTATACATTTCTAGGTTTATACCAGGGGTATCCAAAGGGAATTTATCATGATTGTTTACATTTCTGGGTCTACACCAGGGGTATCCAAAAGAAAATTTACCGTGATTGTTTACATTTCTGTGTTTATACCAGGGGTATCAAAAAGAGAATTTACCGTGATTGTTTTCATTGCTGGGTTTATACCAAAGGTATCCAAAGAGAATTTAACGTGATTGTTTACATTTCTGGGTTTATACCAGGGTTATCCAAAAGAGAGTTTACCGTGATTGTTTACATTTCTGGGTCTACACCAGGGGTATCCAAAAGATAATTTACGTGATTGTTTACATTTCTGGGTCTACACCAGGGGTATTCAAAAGAGAACTTACCGTGATTGTTTACATTTCTGGGTTTATACCCGAGCGAGGCAGCATTTATTAACTGCCACAAAATGTCCATCTAATTTTTTCTTAGCTAATTTGTATTTTTCTGAAAATTTAGTTGTAGCTTTAAGTCACAATATCTTTGTTTTTTTTTGTTGTTGCTTTGTGTGAATAAAGTTAATTCATGCCCATCAATAGCCATTTATTTCTAGCAAGTTAACAGTGCCTCATTATGCCTTACCATGTATTTATTTATAGCCAGTTAACAGTGCCTCATTATTCCTTACCATGTATTTATTTATAGCCAGTTAACAGTGCCCCATCATGCCTTACCATGTATTTATTTATAGTAAGTTAACAGTGCCATATCATGCCTTACCATGTATTAAATTATAGGAAGTTAACAGTGCAACATCATGCCTTACCATTTATTTATTTATATCAAGCCAACTGTTTCACATAACGTCATATAAAATTTGTACTATTTAATAACATACTTTAAAAAAAAATTTAAAGGTTTTTATTATGTCGAAAGTATCTTTACTTTTTAGAGCATTTTCGAAAAAAAAATGCTTTATTGTCCCCGTTTTGTCTGTCTGTCTGTCTGTCCGTCATCACCCTAGAAATGCCCAAAAAAAATATATTCAATATCCCCATCAAACTCATATACAATATCATGGCATTCCTATGCCCAACTCAAAAAAAAAATATGCGGAGTTTGCCAAAGCAATTCAAATAAGACAGTATGACAATACCAATGTCAATACTCTTAATTCTCAAAAATACTCAGTAATCATATCATCATATACCAAATATCAAATCATAATACTCACTTTATCAAAGTAAAAAAAATCAATTGTTATCATGTGCCAATTATAAAATATCAATTTCACCAAATTATAATTATCTCAATCAGTTAATCACTATATTCATGTCATTACCAATATATGTGCTTATAGTTATCATTTATTAGTGCCATTACCTACCAAAAATGTACAAAAACATTCTCTAAGCCATTCATTATAATAATAAATTATGCCATACAATTAATGTATCATAAAATTTATTGTATTTTATTATGCCAGTCATAACTATTTCAGCAATTTAATTCAGCAGTTTAAAAGTGACTATTTAATTAATCTAGACAAAATGTCTGGTATGAAATTTTCAGAACCTTTAATATGTTCAATTTGAAAGTTATAGTCCTGCAAAAGTAAGGACCATCTTGTTAGTTTAGCATTATTTATTTGTTTACTTTTGAAATTGACAAGTGGCTTATGGTCTATTAGGACTAAAAATTTTCTGCCTAGCAAATATTTTTGCAATTTGATGATAGACCAAACAATAGCAAGGCATTCTCTTTCTATTACTGAGTATCTTTTCTCTGTGTCTGTTAGTTTTCTACTAAGATATAATATGGGTTTATTTAGATTATTCTCTCTTTGCATTAAACAAGAACCAATAGCAATACTGGAGGCGTCAGTGCATAATACTAATTTCTTATTTGGATCAAAGGCATTTAAAATAGGTACTATTATTACTATCTGTTGGTTTTACTAGCCCCTGACCTATGCTGTAACCTAAAAAATCAATATCACTGTATCCTATTTTTATTTTATCAGGAGATAATGTCAGATTGTTGTTTTGAAGTATGGTAAGTAGCATTATTATTACTTTTAGTAAGTATGATACTTTCCTATTATTACTATTATTTGTATCAAAATATTTTAACAGAGACTTATCCTCTTGCTGTAGTCTGATTAATTCTTCTTTAGAAATGTTTAGGATGGTAAATGTATCCTGGTTATCTATGCTGGGTTTTTCTTCTTGTTTATTTAGAGATTGAGCTCTGGTAGTAACATTAAGTACTTGTGATAGTTTGTTATGTTCTGTTATGTTATGTTGTGTGACACTTGTACTATCTGATTTTACAATAATGCATTTGTCTAATTGTTCCCTCATTTTATCCCTATCTGATTTTACAATAATGCGTTTGTCTAATTGTTCCCTCATTTTATCCCAATTACCAAGATTGCTTACGGCAATTTTATGTGCTTTTTTATGTCCTATCAGTAAATCCACAATTATCTCTGATTTTTCAGGCAGTGGGACATCTATTAAATGCTTTTCTACAATATTTATATAGTTTAAAATATGTCCTGATCCATTCCATCTAGGAATTTTAACTGGTATTTCTACAGTTTCAATATTTTTAATAGCAGTATTTACACTATCACTGTCAGTTAAGTTATTCTGAACAGATTGAAGTGCTTTCTGAACACTTATTTCTTTACTGCCTAACCACTGAGTAAATAGTTCACTTGAATTGTCAGGTTTAATATCTGGTATATTGCCTTTTATTGGGGGAGCTACTGGTGGTGTCATCGCAATAGCTTCTATTTTGCCACTGATCCATGGGGTATCAATTTCTATTATTGCTTTCTTACAGTTCAGAATCTGACCATTACCTAATTTAACGTTTTCAGAACTATTTATTATGCAGTTATCTGAAACAAGTGAGGAATCTACAACCACACAACTGGCTCCTGTCTCTCTTAGACACATGACAGGTTTCTCATTGAGGAAGCAGGGGTAAAATACTAGACTGCCATTATTGTTCAACAGTGCATTTACAGTATTATGTTATTTGTTTTACCTAGGGTTCTACCTTTGTCATTGTTTTGTCTTGGTGGACTGTTATTTGGTGACTGTCTCCTATTATTCTGTCTTGAGTATCTACTAAAGTTCCTATTGTAGTTGTTTCTAGCATATTGTTTGTTAGGTAAATGTCTATTATTCTGTATATTACTGTTATTCCAGTACCCATTCCTGTATTTTAATTGTCTACAGTTGGCCAAATTATTTTAGCAGGTATAATGCTGTATCTTGACCTATTGTATTCACCACTATTGTTGTTATAGTTGTTATTTTTATGTCTGATGACACTAAAAGTGTTATCCTTACTCTTAAACATGGGGGCATTCTGATTGCTATCTTTATAGTCTGATAGTGTGGAAATGAGATCTTTTTTACAATTTACTTTTCTTAATTTCATAAATGAAAATAATTTTTCAGAACTTAGATTTAAAATCTTATCCACTAACATTAATTCTATGATTTGTTGAGGATCAGATGAATCTATCTCTTCTGCTTTAATGAATTCCTTCAAATATGATTCTAATTGGCTCACATAAGCTGTAGGGTGTTCTGATTCAGACATGAAAGTATTATGAAACAAATTTCTATAATATTCCCCAGTTTTGTTATAATACTTAAGGAGGTGGTGTTTTAGTTCACTAAAGGTTTTATTTTCAGGATGTTCTATCATATGTAGGACGTTGAGGGCCTCATCATGGAATGCTCACAATAGGTGTTTGGTCCACTCATTTTCTGGTGTTTTGTTAAGCCTAAACTGACATTCACACTTAGCTAAAAATATGTCAATATTATTATCTTTACTATAGTACTGACCTAACCTTAGTTTATCATTTGCATAATTTGTTGTTGGTGTTCTTGTATTTTGTTCTTGTTCTATTTTTTTAATTTGTACTTCTGCATCTAATCTAAGTCTTTCCTTCTCTAATTCTATCCTGGCTAGTTCCCTTTCCTTTTCTAATTCTATCCTGGCTAGTTCCCTTTCCTTTTCTCTATCTTTATCTAACCTTTCTTTCTCTAATTCTATCTTGGCTAGTTCCCTTTCTTTTTCTCTTTCTCTATTATTTATTCTCTCTACCCTCTCCAATTCTTTTTCAATGAACTGCAAGAGTTTCTCCCCTGTTAAACCTAACTTTTCACCTCTTTCTTTATAAATCTCCTATAAATCCTTTTCTATCTCTTTAACATCCATATTTATGGTTTAAGAAACCAAGCAATAGGCAATTAACAATTTCTAATATTAATGATCAATAATTCAATATAATATCTCAACAAATACTGTGAGAAGAAGAAAAAATGCCCTGGCACTGATAATGATAATTGGTACTAGTCAAATAAATATTAACAATATCTCAATGTTTACCCATCTAAGTGTAGGTAGTTCGATATCCGGAATTTGGCCGATTTTTTACGGTCACCGGAAACGGCATTTTTTGCGTGCGTATATAAGTCGGTGATCTACACCAGCATGTTCTCCAACGCTCTTAGTGGCAGTTATTCTCATAAATCGCTATTCTTCGTGTGTATTTTTATTGTGGAAGACCTATTGTGTCTCTTTGTTCACACAGTGCCGCATTTGATCTATTTATTTGGAAGTTCTGCTATTCGGAAGATGAACAGTAAGTTTGACATTTATTTTCATATTTAATTAAATTGCAGGGGTTATTCATATTATGATAGGGAGATTCTTCATTCAAAAACTATAATAATGTCACAAGTTAGATTTCAAAATCACTTTAGCGTGGTAGTTTTAGGTTGCACCAGTTAGTGATGTTAGGTTTTCAAAATATTTTTTCTGCCGATGTCAACCGGAAGTGATGGTAACAATGGCTTAGTGTTTACTTTCTTTTTGAAAGGCCTTTCTAATCTGGATATATCTTATTGTAAATCACATCATCTAATGGAAACATTTATTTGATTGATTATTTCAACTACACTTTTATCTAAAAAAAATATTATAATATTTTAAAAATGATTTATTGAAATTTAGTTAACTTTACAATGACACAGTTATAATCCGAGTATATTCAATAGTGACAATAGTAACACTTTATATTGTTGGGTTTTATTTTTTTTACATCTAGCTTTTAAAGAACATATGTCTGTCAGTTTCTTCACTAACATTGATGTAAAATAATTAGAATTTTCCCTTTGCTTCAATTTTACGACTTTCAGTTACTGACAGTGACACAGCCTCTGTTCTGACTAAACAGCCTTTAAACATTAGTGAGGTCACAGAATACATTAATGCAATTTATTTTATGGACACAGATAATGTGGATGTAGACTTTATCTTAAAAAAGGCCATGTCCAGTTTATCTATATGAACCACCACGTGGCTCCACTTATAAGATGTAGTGAGAAGGAAAAGAGGGCTGTTTGTTTCCCAGGATGTTATTAAGGGAAAAGTAAGACAGGTTCAGGATAACTTCAGAACCTTGAAACGCAACATCAAAAGTTGGCCTCAAATGAAGAATCATTTAGAGCAGGACTTCAATTTTACACAAAAGAGACAGCCTGAGCAAAGATCTCCAGTAAACCAGGCTGCCAAGAGATCCAAACTTGAAGATAAGGAGAATCACAGTGTTTTTCCTGCAGCTCCCTGCACTCCACTACCTTCACCACTCAGTACCCTTCAACCTGCAGCACCTGATACTCCTCAACTGGCTGGTACAACCCCTACAAGGCATAGTGCTCGTTGTTGCCATCATCGGCGTCTGATTTCTTTAACTGCTGGTCTGAAGGAACGGCTAGAAAGAGCTAAGGCAGAGGTGAGAGTTTTAAAGAAGACCTTCCAGACCAGCAAAATTAACCAAGAGCTGCGCAGGAAAAATAGTTTAATTGAGAAGTTACGCGAGGAAAGAAGGCAACTCAAAAAAGCTAACTTCTCATTATTAAAAGAGAATAACAGTTTGTGCAGTCAGCTTGAGGAGTTAGCCAATTTTAAGAGGCTGGCCAAGAGGAGACAGGAGCGCATCACACTTTAAACGACATAGTCTCTTCCCTCAAGACATCATCAGCAGAGAAACACAGCTTTTAGCTTAGACCAGCCAGACAGAGAAAATTACAAGAAAAATACTACAGAACGGTGCCATACATTACTGTTGTGACGTCCTGTGTGAGTTACAGTTGTTGTCGCCCTGTGTGAATTACAGTAGTTGTCGCCCTGTGTGAGTTACAGTTGTTGTCACCCAGTGTGAGTTACAGTTGTTGTTGTCGCCCTGCGTGAGTTACAGTTGTTGTCACCCAGTGTGAGTTACAGTTGTTGTCGCCATGTGTGAGTTACAGATGTTGTGATGCTCTATGTGAGTTACAGTTGTTGTCACCCTGTGTGAGTTACAGTTGTTGTTGTCGCCCTGCGTGAGTTACAGTTGTTGTCACCCAGTGTGAAATACAGTTGTTATGTTGCACTGTGTGAGTTACAGTTGTTGTCGCCCTGTGTGAGTTATAGTTGTTGTCGCTCTGTGCGAGTTACAGTTATTGTCACCCTGTGCGAGTTACAGTTGCTGTCGCCCTGTGCGAGTTGCAGTTGTTGTCGCCCTGTGTGAGTTATAGTTGTTGTCGCCCTGTGTGAGTTACAGTTGTTGTGATGCCCTGTGTGAGTTACAGTTGTTGTCGCCCTGTGTGAGTTACAGTTGTTGTCGTCCTGTGTGAGTTACAGTTGTTGTCGCTCAATCTTTGTTAACATTCTGTCGTTGCCGCACAATATGAACGGTCCACTTTATTACTGCTACAGACCCTTAGTTCACTAGATCATACAGTGTTATATATAGACTTATTGCATCTATGTGTTTATTTTTATATACAAAAATCATCATCCACTATTATAGCAAAAAAAAAAAAAAATTATACTTTACTAGACTTGAACACTCGAAAATAAAAATACTGTAAAACGCCACGTTTTTCAAATTTTCCGAGGACTAAATAATTAGATCAGGACTAGAATAGAGTCACAATATTTTAAGACAAACAGATCCATCAACCCATAACCACTAACATAGTAAAGCAAATTAAAACTTTAAAGCTTATAAAAAGAAAAGAAACCCTGAAACTTATCACCACTAAAAACAAATACAAATAAATAAAAGTCAGATTCATAAATCAATAAATACATGTACGAAATCAAAGTGCACGCAATGAGTTATGCATTGTCAATTGAACAATTTTTAAAAACATCATAAAAACAATTCAGATCCTACACCTACAAAATTTAAAAGGAATAAAAATTGAAAGTAAAATAATAATTTAAAAGGAATATAAAGGGAAGCAGATACAAAGGGAAGCAGATACAAAGGGAAGCAGCTCTTCACTTGTCAAATTGAAAAAAGGTATTATAGACACCCTTGTATTGCAATCTGTGGATTAAAAGGTTTTGAAGAGCTAGTTGACATATACGTTTTTTTTTCTTTTATGACATTTATCAAGTATTTGTGCAACTTACAATAAATCTCACTATAACAGACCTAGTTCCTAATGTGGCAGACGCTTGTCTGTCGAGATAACAGACCTAGGTTCTATCATAGGTAGGAACCTTGTTTTAAGTTGTTCGCGATCCATTCCAAATTGAATAGATTGAGAATAAATGTGAATTTTGGGGAATGAACTAAATAAATTGATTCCAGAAAATCATTCAAAATTCAAATATTTTCTGTTTTCAATCTCCAAGACAAGTATTGGGAAAAAAAACAGCCAAAATGCAAGAGACATCGAAGTAGCTAACGAAGCCATCCAAAATATTTTGTATTTTGATAACATTTTATTGTTAATAAAGCGTGTATACAAGGGCCACTCAGTAATGTTGTTATTGGATATACATTTAAGAATACCGTGTAAAAAATTTACCAAGTTGTCTATAGATTTTAGAATAATTTTACACGGGAAAAAAAGACGATTTAACTCTTAAAAAGTTGCAAGAAAATTTAAGGATAATTTCACTACACAGAGAAATTATATAAAATTTCAAAAAAGAAAACATTGTGATAAACTTCTCGGCCAACTCAAGTCTAAGTTTTTTTAACTTTATCAATGGAATAAATGTTCGATATCACACATAACAAACGTTGAAAATAATAAATCATTTAAACATGATTGCTGGGTATGTAAATATAAAGATAAATAAAGTAATCAATGGATCGATAAAAAAGTAAACCTAATACAAATATATGGCTTATACATAAATTACCCATCAATAACTTACATCCGACTATCTGTGGTAAAAAATGTTTGGCCTGGATGTATTGTAAGTTTGTCCATTCGTCAACGTCTCATTCATTTCATTCTCAAAATAAGTAGCACCTGTCATATTTGTTTGGCCAAGTATCCCGTATACAGTATAATTCACCTTCAAAATAATCAAGCTTTCCTCGATTCTGTGTATTGTTTTTGTTTTAACACTCCTCTTCCTTCCCGCCCGATACTGACAGTATGGTCCAACGAAGCCTTACAGACATCTGCACCTGCAGTTGCCCCACACACTGTTGGACAGGAGAAGTTTACCGCCATTGGCACAAGGTATGCCGTTACAGACACTACGGGCTACCGTTGGACTAACTTGTGAAGACATGGTGATAAACAAGATAGTCACCAGAACAAATTTGGAAGATAGTTTGTTTGGAGTTGAAATCACTTGGTGAACAGACTTGGTGTAAAAGTTCCACAGTAAGAGACCTGAATGTCTAGAAGATGTCCAAGATCTTGACAGGGTCTTCTGAATGTAAAATAATCTGAAGCAAGGATCAGATGGGCAACTCCTGTAAACATTATCTCTGTTCAATGTCTGTAATGACCCGTGTCTACGCTGAGATTCTAATGTAATTCCTGGACCATGCTCTGTACAATATGATTTCACCCATTGAATGAATGGACGACACTTACTGGATAGCTCCATGGCTGAAGCTGTAAAAAAAAACAGCGGTTGAAGTCTATATATGCAACTGAGTGGCGGAGTGCGATCTGTTATATACAACACCAAATGGCTCAAACTGTCCAGAGATGCCAACTCGCTGCAGAAAAATTATCCATAAATAAACGATACGTAACTAGAATTATTAAAAAAACAAAAAAAAAATGTTTTAAGTTTTTATGTACATAGCAAAAAAAGCAATATGCAAACTAAAATCATTTTATATTTCTTAACACCGATATCTTGATGCAGTTTTTTAATTATCTTCATCATTACTTGTGTAAAGTGTAATCAATTAAAGGGCACCTTCGTTGGGGGAATGGCCCAATATATCATTGAAAAAAAAGAAGACTTAAACATAAAATAATTACTGACGCAAATTAATTAAACCAGGGTGGGCAGAATTTTTCTATGGAGGGCCACATTGAAGACTTGATTGTTATCGGCGGTCCGCATATATATATATATATATATATATATTAGGGTGATAACTATTTTCATTATTTTTCGTAACGAAACTGAAACCCCTCACATTCGAGGAACAATTATATGTAGATGACAGTAGCAACATTAATTTTTTTTTAAATTGAAAAAAGTTCCCCCTATTTTTAATTTTTCGTTCACATATCGCGCAGTTTGAACTCGCCCCAGCTTGGGGTGAGTTCACAATATATAACTATTTCATTATTGTTATAACTTCTTTTATTTTCTGTTTCAGGTGCAAATATATAATATATATTCTGGAATATTTTAGAACATTGTGGAATATTTTTGAATATTTTGGATAAACTATCTCGTTTTCAGTGCAAGATTGCAAGTCTTACTGTCAGGATAGTGAAAGTAGATAGACATGGATAGATAGAAAGACATATTGTTAGACAGATAGACAGATAGGCTAAACAATCTCACACGGATGCCTACAAACCGTCAAATTCTTGGAAACTTCACTTTTCTGTTCAATAGCCAGAAACGGCGACTGGATCGAATCAAAATTATGATTACGGATATAGAATTGCTTTGGAGGGAAATTCTAGACTTTCCACTATTATCCAGCGCACTCATCAGAAAGAAACTCAATTGCCTGATTGATTTATATGACAAAAACAAAAAGAATCCGTCTGATAAATTTACTACAACACTTTCTCAGTTATTTGATGTCACCAACGTTAATGGAGAATGGAAAAGCACGGAGGATAAAGAACTCTACCAGAGGCAAGTTAAGAGTGGAGGAAAGATTGGTTATTCAATGGTCAAACAAGCCCCTTTGGAATCAATCCACCCAAGAAAACGAATCCGACTATGAAAAACCCAATCACAAGCCAGCTCTTCTCAATCGCAACCTATACAAACACATACAACTGTCTCAGAATCTTCGGATTCTGAAACCTCTGCTTCTTCACCCGACTTGCCAACCTATTCTTCCACGTCATCTTCTCCTGAATGCAAACCGAAATACCAAAGAGCAAGCACTACAACAGCGGGTTTGCTAGTACTGCAAAACAACATTTCTACACATAAAGCATATGATGTTCTTGCAACCATTGCTGAACAGGGTCACGATGTGCCAGTTCCAAGTCAGGCGGGTGTCTGGAAACGAGTAATCTCTGTAGGACGTAAAATGAAAACCAAAATTGTTCAAAAACTTCAAAGCAAAGAACTCTATTGTCTCCAGTTTGATGGTAAAAGAGTTCAAGGGGAAGAGTATCAAGTAGTTCTGCTGAAAAATATGACAACCGAAATCAAACTTGGTATTATTAAATGTGAGAGTGGTTCTGCCGCGGCCATTCACAAGGAACTACATCAGCTACTTGATGAATATGATGCTTGGAAAAATATTGGCATGATAATATGCGACACGACCGCAGTAAATACTGGTCGTTTGCATGGGATGGTAAAGCTCATACAGGATGATGTCTTGAGCAAGGGCTTTCAGAAGCCACAATATATTGGGTGTCAGCACCATGTACTCGACCTCCTTTTGAAACATGTCATGAATTTTTTTATCCAAGAGCCAACGAGCAAACCAAAACTCAACTATTCCTTCATTGACCAATTAACACAAAACTATGTCACTCTTCAGGCTGATTACCACCTCGTTGCGACAGATGATGTTAGCACAGACGAGAACCCTGGATGGCGAGATGATTTCAAGTTCTTATATGAATTATGTCCGGCATATCGTCATTACAAAACAACTTCACGTTGGCCTCGCATCAACTGGAAGAAACTACCAAAATTTACACCAGGCAAGATGGAACTCACGTGCGATATATACTGTTATATCATTTTTTCTGATACCAGAGTGGCGCAACATCCTCACTCCTGCCTGCAACTTCATCTGCTACGAATGGGCAAATGCTTGGTTCCATTCTCAACACTATAATGAAGCGTCCTTCAATGAACTGTTTACCTCACTCATCAGGATAAAATGCAAGAAGGCAATTAAGTGTTTAAAGACCCATTGGTCAGTCGAAAAGTCATTAATTGACATTCCCAGATCTAACCAAATTGCTGAACGTGCTGTGAAACTGATGGAGGAACTTCATGCAAAATCGAGAAAATTTCAATTTTTGAATCTGAAGTTCATAGGAAAAAATATGTTTTAAACATTTCTTGTACATTCTGTACATATTACTAACTGATCTGTATCTTATTTGTTAATAAAAGTTGATTAGTTATTATTATTACTCTTTTGAGTTAAGCTAAAAAAAATAATGTCCTTTTTTTTGAAAAAAGAAATATTTTTCCACTTTTTTCTTACGAAAAAGGGGGAGGAGGGGGAACTTTTTTTAAAAAAAATCAAAAATGCGATTGATATTCTTAAATTACACATAAAAGTTCCTCGATTGCAAGTGGTTTCATAAAAATATTTTTTTTGTTATCACCCTAATATATATTTATATATATATATATATATAGAGAGAGAGAGAGAGAGAGAATTTACAACGTATTTAAATATGAATTAATGATAATAACCATGTATTTGTCAGTTATTTCGCATTCACACTTACAATATGTTCAAGCATACGGGCCGCATAATATACGCTGAAAGGCCGCATGCGGCCCGCGGGCCGTAGTTTGCCCACCCCTGAATTAAACAATCCTTTTTAGTTACTACTATGTCTCTTGATAGTGTAGGTATGGGACAGCGACAACATGTTAAATAATTGTAAAATAGAAATTATTCACTAGATCACATAGAGATCTCATTATTATGTCTTAATTTAATTACTTAAAGTGCAATCAGTTGGAATACAGCCGTTCTAATAGATCGATATAGACCTAATGCTGTAATTTGCAGTATCAATTAAATCTGGGGCTAGGAGAGCCCCATCAGTACATTCCAAAACAACTGTCTCTACCTAGGACGAGTGATATTTTTTCTTGTGGCACGGCACCCTTTTTCCTTGTTAAAAAAAGTACTGTTTACTGCACAATATTTACTGTTTACTGCACTATATTTACTGTTTATTGCACTATATTTACTGTTTACTGCACTATATTTTCAGTATTATTTCTTTATGACACGACAGACATAAATAGGTGTTCTGGTCCCTGTAAAAAAAAAAGAAAGTACACTGCCTAGGATCCATAACGACATAGGAACGGCTTGGGGGTTCAGAGTATAGATATAAAGAACTAGATTGCTTAGGGGCTATGTAAACGTGTTTATATGGACGGTGCGATGTTGTTTGTTGCCAACTCAATAGGAAGACAACCCAACCTATTGTCATGGACTCCCCATCGCTTCGATTTTTAGCGCATTTTCGAGCAGTCGAATGCGCTATTGTTTCCGTTTAGTCCGTCTGTCCGTCTGTCATCACCGCCTGTCATCACCCTAGATCTCAGCAACCATAAGTCCTAGACCCATAATGTATATACTTTTTTTGTAGTTCTTGGCCTACCATTCCTGCATCCAAAGTCCATTTCGCGATCTGACCTCTGAGGGCTGGGAATCAGTGTTTCTTAGGTCTTAGGGTACCGTTTTTTACAATATAAGCTATATTAATAATTATGTCATTTTCATGGCCCCATTCTGAACCTTATACGTAGCGATACGAGAATAAGGACCCTAGGGGGGGGGGGCCAAAAAGTATCTATCCCCTAACATGAATTTGGTTTAAACAATTTTGGTCATGCCCTCTGAGGTCTGGGCATCAGTGTTTCTTAGGATACAGTTTGTTACTATAAAAGCTATATTAATAATTATGTCATTTTCATGGCCTCATTCTACATCTTATACATAAGGATACAAGAATAAGGGCTTTAGGGGCCTCGAGAGTATGTATCACCCTAACATAAATTTGGTTTGATTAATTTTGATCATGCCCTCTGTGATCTGGGCATGAGTGTTTCTTAGGGTACCGTTTTTTAAATATTTTTTTTCAGATATATGCATTACACAGTTGAATTTATAAACATTTCCAAAATTTACAAATATCTACTGAAAGCTAACATACGTACTGATACATAACACAAAAATGCGCTATCACGTCCTGTGTCAAGAATGGAACAGGCTTAAGATGCTGGTTTTTATTGTACAGTGGGTCATCGGTTAACAAATATAATCCGTTCCAAATGTATGTTCGCTATCCGAATTGTTTGCTAACCGATCACCGAATTCACGATATATATTAACGGGAATCCGATTAATTTATTCTGGGGATCCAACAAATTATTTGTTTTAAAAATGTTATGCACAAGTATAATTTATTAGTAAGTTTATTTATTACAAATATAATAAATACATATAGTCTTGCTTATTAATCAGTCCTTTTCCTTTCTTTGGACGTTAAATAACATGTCCAATGTCGATTGTTTTTCGTTCAGGACTTTCAGGAAATGATTGATAGCAATGTTATTTGTAGAGATCAGCAACCCTATTGACATCAGCTTGGTTTGGGTCCCATTTTAAGACTGTTGCTTTGACATCTTCCCACTTCTTCAAAAGATCTTAATGCTAGATCTCCTTATAACTTTGCAAACCAGCCAGTGGTAGCCTTGAATTCTAGATTTTCGGATAACAAACCTGGAGTTTTTTCTTTCAATTTCTCAAAAAATTCTCTGGCCTTCTCTTGAATGATGGCCATACTAGTTACATGTCTTTTCAACTCCCGTTCATTTATCCAAACTAAAAGCAAAAGATCAATTTTTTCATTGATAGCTCCTCAGATGTAATTTTCGTTACTTCTTTAGTGACATCTTTATTAGATAGGATTGTGCCTACTGTAGACCTGTTCAAGCTGTACTGCCTAGTAACATCATTCAATTTTTGTCCACTCTCTACTTTAGTTATAATCTCTTGCTTGGTTTTATGGTGAGCACAGTTCTTGACACTCCACTTTTATTAGGTTCCATACTATTGTCAAATTTTCATGGGTTTTTACAAGGCGTTTAGAGAAACACAAACGAAAATCATAAGGACAGAAACCAACTTCACATGTATGATACACAATTGACAAAGTGTCGTCACATACTACCGTACGCATCGTACGGTGCTGCCTCACTGATACATGACGAATTGAGGTATGGTGTCGGGTGTATCGAGAGCAGAGATGTTTTCGTTAGAATTAGTTTTTATTCGTTAACCGAATATTGTTAGCTGTCCGAACACAAAAACACAAAATATTTCCTGACAGTGTTCGTTGTCAGATTTGTTTACTGTCCGAACTGTTCGTTAACCGATTACCTACCCCACTGTTCTCCAAAAATGGTGGAAAAGAAAGTAAAAAGGGGTCCAAGTTTGAGAGGTGTCAAGGAAGCATAGAGTAGGTGAACGGAGTTCAGGTCGGCGTGTATTATGAAAGGATGTGTGCACATTTTGGTGCGCATGTTATAAAACAAAACTTGTGGCGCTCTGTTAGTGAACAGCTGCAAGTGACGTACAACGCATAGATTTGGTACGTTTATTTTGCATTCGCCCATGCCATGTAACCGGTTTATTCACATACATGATGTTGGTGTGTGTGTGTGGTAGGATGATCTACCTGGAGGTATGTTGTGTAGTTAAGACAATACGTTATGTAGTGTAATATAGAAGTAGCATTGTGTAGTTATATCGTACATGATGTTGTTTGTAACTTGTAGGCCCTGAATTGAATGTAAACTATCCGAGTAGTACTTAGCGTGAATTGCCATTCCTGAATTGCATCTTGACAGCCCTGACACCTAGCCGTTCTGGAGGGATCTTAGACCTAGACGGCCCAGGCTTGAAAGATCACTGGACAGTATAATGTAATAGCTGATGCTTTATAATATAGTCTACTTATTGTATGTCAGTACTATTTGGAACATATGCCAGTTTCAATGCTGTATTAATTTAACTGGGTGATGGAAATTAACACATAAATATAATATTTTCTGTATAGTAATTTATAAGTTGCATTAAAGTTATTTGTTTGACTATTTATCAGGAGTTATTGATTTGTATATGATATATATATATATAAATATATATATATATATATATATATATATATATATATTAGTCAAACAAATAACTTTTATATATATATAAATTAGGGTGCCTCTCAAAAAAAATTCTGAGTTTTTATCCTGCCACCCCAAAAATGTGTTAGTAATGTTATAAGAATAAAATTGGTAAAATTTGAATGTTTTCTGATAATAGTTATTGGTAGCTCAACAGTGTCAAAGTTTTGCAATAATCAGTGTTTCGCGACATTACCCCCCTGCTATTGCCTGGCCCCTGCTGTAGAATGGCTGGCCCCTGCTGTAGAATTTTCACACTACGGGGCTGTGTGTATGCATAAGTGGAATTTTAAAGAAAGGATGAGAAAGACTCGGCCAAGTCTCTCTCTCTCTCTCTCTCTCTCTCTCTCTCTCTCTCTATATATATATATATATATATATATATATATATATATATAAACTATACTTATAAGACACATTTGCTGTCTGTCTGTTCCCTTATAACTCAAGATCCAGACAACCAAGTAACGTAACATTTGTTACACATACACATAATTACATGGGGAAGGTTAAAGGACAGGATTCGTTTCATCTCGATGGGTAGTTTAATTGTAATTAATTATTTTTTTTAGTATTTAACTATATTAAAGTAATCTCGACGGCGCCATAAATAAAATTCCTCTGTGACGTCATTTCCCGATGATCGAATAGAACTTGCGCGCTGGTGCTGTATCGTGTCTTTGTGCTGCAAAGAATTGTTGATGTTTTTTCATGCTCCCTGATTTGTACAGTTTGAGGAAGGTAAAGGAATGAAGAAGGATTTTAGAAGAAGTGTGAAGCCATAATAATAAGTATATATATATATATATATATATATATATATATATATATAGAGAGAGAGAGAGAGGGAGGGAGTGAAAGATAAAGAGAGAGGGGGCGGGGGGGAGAGAGGAAAGGAGGGTTCGAGGGAGGGAGGGAGGAAGGGGATAGAGGGTGGGGAGAGAGGGAGGGGGGGAGGGGGAGAGAGGGAGGGGGAGAGGGAGGGGGAGAGAGAGGGAGGAGAGAAAAAGGGGGAGGGAAGGAAAGAGAAAGGAAGGGAGGGAGAGCGGGGGTAGGGGAGGGAGCGAGAGGGAGAGAGAGATAAAGAGGGGGCAGGGAGGGAGAGAGGAAATGAGGGAGGGAGAAAGGGGGAGGGAGTTGGGATGGAGAGAGGGGAAGAGGGGAGAGAGAAGGGAGACGGGAGAGGAGGGAGGGAGGTAGAGGAGGGAGAGAGGCGGTAGGGAGGGAGAGAAAGGGGAGGGGAGGAGAGAGGATGGGAGAAATGGGAGGGGTGAGATATAAAGAGATAGTGGGGGTAGGAAGGAAGAGAGGGGAGAAGAAAGGGAGGAAGGGGGAGAGAGAGGGGACAGGAGGTGAGAGAAGGAGGGAGGGAGGGAGATGGGAGACTTAGGGAGGGGAGAGGGAGGGACGGAGAAAGGGAGGGAGGGGTAGGGAGGGAGAGAGAGGGGGAGTGAGGGAGGGAGAGAGAGGAAGGGAGAGAGGGGGGTAGGGAGAAAACAAAAGGTCAACAGAAAACCTTATTTTAAACCCGGGCAAAGCCGGGTACTTGCAACTAATATATATATATATATATATATATATATATATATATATATATATATATATGTGTGTGTTTGTGTATGTGTTTGTGTGTGTGTTTGTGAGTGTGTGCGTGTATGTTTGTGTGTGTGTTTGTGTTAATAAAATAAACTATATGGATGCCGTAGTAACAAGCCATATACAGTTTTTGTTGCAGTTTTAAATAAAGAAAATAAGTCAATTTTAAATAGATTATACATTTTAATACTTTTGTTAGGTGAACTTTTTAGTAGAACAAGATATGGATATAATAAACACTTTTTAAGTAGGCCAATTCTAGAATTTCTGCACATGCGAATCACTTATCTGAGCACCGTTTCTATTTTAATTTTTTTTTATTTTTCGCAGATCATAATAGTCTTATCTCAGGGAAGATATGTATCGAATACATGGGCGTGGACACGTCAACAAAGGAAACTAATTCTGTACTTTTAACACATTGACTCTTAAATCAAAGTGTATTTACCTACATAACCACAGAGTAAAATTAAAATGAAGCATCTCAATTTTTTTGTTATTTATATGTACGCCTCTGTTTACTTATTTTTATTTATATAGGCCTATATGCCTCTGTTTTATTTCTTGTTGTTTATCGTTTACTTCTTTTTATTTATATGCACGACTGTGTTTATTTCTTTTCCATTCTGACATTTTCGTCAATGACAACTTAAGGTCAAAGAGATCAAATCTTAACAGACGACGTTGTGACAATGAAACCGTTGTTTATTTTGTTCCTCATCATCTTGTCAGTTGAATGTCAAATCTGGATGACTGAATATGACCAACACTTTCAGTTTGCATGTCCTGCTGGACAGACCATAAAGTCACTTACAAGTATTCATGACAATCACAGAGAGGACCGTGTTTGGAACTTCACGTGTACTGCCCCACCTCACGGAGTGACATTATCTACTTGTGAATGGAGCGGTGAGTTACTTCATGTTGTACAAGGTCTGCCTCTCTGTTCTAATAGACGTTTACTTCATGTTGTACAAGGTCTGCCTATCTGTTCTAATAGACGTTTACTTTATTATTTACATTTAAATATATTACAAATATTCTCCAAATGATATTTGTCTCAAAAAATAAAGACAACAAAACGTTTTTAAAGAAAAAAGAAACGACTATTTTACCACATAATAATTGTAGTTGACTATTTTACTACATAATAATTGTAGTTGACTATTTTACTACATAATACTTGTAGTTGACTATTTCACTAAATAACAATTGTAGTTGATTATTTTACTACATAGTAATTGTAGTTGACTATTTTACTAGATAACAATTGTAGTTGACTATTTTACTACATAGTAATTGTAGTTGACTATTTTACTAAATAACAATTGTAGTTGACTATTTTACCACATAATAATTGTAGTTCACTATTTTACTAAATAACAATTGTAGTTCACTATTTTACTACATAGTGATTGTAGTTGACTATTTTACTACATAGTACTTGTTGTTCTATTATTAAAAGACAAAATGCGTTTGAAGATAAAATAATTTTTTATTGTAAACAAATCTTGTTTAAAACGTATCACAGCAACTAAATTGCTGAAGAAAAAGATAAGGCCATAATTTTGAAAGCTCTAGTGGCAATTTTTTTAGAAAGCTTTGACTGTGGCTGGAAACTGAGGTATAGTTTTATAAATAACGAAGATTATATAACAACACATTGAAAAAATGCACCAACATTTGCAAACTGACATATGTATAAACATATGAACGCAGTCAGGTGAAAACACACATTCGTAAGTAGGCCTAAACTTGTACAAACACAGATACAAGTATACACATAGACACAGACTCAAGTATACACATAGACACACAGACTCAAGTATACACATAGACACACAGACTCAAGTAGACACACAGACTTAAGTACACACATGAACACACAGATCCAAGTACACACATAGACATGCAGACTCAAGTACACACATAGACACACAAACTTAAGTACACACATGAACACACAGATCCAAGTACACACATAGACATGCAGACTCAAGTATACACATAGACACACAGACTCAAGTACACACATAGACACACAGACTCAAGTATACACATAGACACACAGACTCAAGTACACACATAGACACACAGACTTAAGTATACACATAGACACACAGACTCAAGTACACACATAGACACACAGACTTAAGTACACACATAGACACACAGACTCAAGTATACACATAGACACACAGACTCAAGTACACACATAGACATGTAGACTCAAGTACACAATGAACACATCGTCGTCGGCATCCGTCCGTCTCGAGAGACGATGGTGTAGCTAAGATGAGTCTACAAAACACCGCCGGGAATGGCTGTGCAGTCCGACTTGGGAGTGGCAATCCCTGCCGCACTTGTCACACTTGAAGATAGTTGGTTGTTGTTGTAGTTGTTGTAGCTGTTCTTTTTTCCGCTTCCGTCTTGTTCTTTTCAGGGCAGCATTATCCTGTCGCTCAGCCTCTGCGCGCAATGATCCCTGCCGGACAGCGAGCCTCCATGAGTGGCGGTCGGCTGCTTGGCTCTCCAAGGAGTTGGGGTTAATGGAGCACTCTTTCATATCCTTTTTGCAGGTGTCTTTGTAGCGCATTTTAGGTCGCCCTGTTTTCCTCTGGCCGGTAACTAACTCGCCATAGAGTAGGTCTTTCGGGATGCGGCCTGCGTCCATTCTTTTGACATGACCGAGTCATCTGAGGCGTCTCCCGCTGAGAACTGCAAACAAGCTGCTCATGTTGGCCCTCTATAGCACCCCAGTGTTGGGGATCTTGTCTTGCCACTTTATCTGCAGTATACGTCGCAGGCACCTCATGTGGAAATTGTTTAGCTTTCTTTCGTGCCTCGCGTAAGTGGTCCACGTCTCGCATCCATAGAGGAGGGTACTAAGTATGCAGGCCTGGTAGACGCGCAATCTGGTATTTTCGGTGAGGCTGGGGTTTTCCCACACACGTTCCTTTAGTCTCGCCATGACTGTGGCTGCCCTAGCGATTCTGCAATCGATCTCCGGGTCTATGAATAGCGAGCTGGAGATGGTGGACCCGAGGTAAGTGAAGTTCTCGACGACCTCTAGGGTGTGCCCATCGATGTCAATGCTTGGGGGTGTATCTGTACCCTGTGCCATGACATTCGTCTTTTTCAGGCTGATAGTCAGTCCAAACTCCTTGCATGCATGGGAGAGGCGGGTGACAAGCTGCTGCAGTCCGTCTTCAGTGTGTGATGTCAAGGCTGCGTCATCAGCAAAGAGCAGCTCGCGAATTAGGACCTTTGTGACTTTGGTCTTTGCACGGAGGCGGGCTATGTTATAGAGCTTGCCATCGGACCTTGTATGGATGTAAACACCCTCGCTGCAATCCTTGAAGGCGTATTGGAGGAGCATGGAAAAGAAAATGCCGAAGAGTGTAGGTGCAAGGACGCAGCCCTGTTTTACTCCGCTGCTGACTGGGAAGGCCTCGGAGATTGCGCCGTTGTAGCAAACCGTGCTATGCATGTTGTCGTGGAAGGACATGACCACTGCAAGCAGGTGTGGGGGGCAGCCAATCTTTTGCAGCAAGCTGAAGAGTCCACTTCGACTTACTAGATCAAACGCCTTTGTGAGGTCGACGAAAGCGATGTAGAGTGGCACCTGCTGTTCCTGACACTTCTCTTGAAGTTGACGTAGTGAGAAGATCATGTCCACTGTTGATCGGCCAGCCCTTTAAGCCACACTGTGACTCTGGGTAGACTCGGGAGGCGAGGGCCTGCAGGCGGTTTAGAGCGACGCGGGCGAAAGCTTTGCCGACGATGCTGAGGAGGGAGATGCCCCGGTAGTTATTACAGTCGCTCCGGTCCCCTTTGTTCTTGTATAGTGTGATAATTTTGGCATCCCTCATGTCTTGGGGGATATAGCCCTGTTCCCAGCATCGACTTAGGAGGTCGTGCAATGGCTTTAGCAGTGTTGGTTTTCCGCTCTTCAGAACTTCTGGTGGGATTCCATCGCTACCGGGTGCCTTTCCGTTTGCAAGGCAGTCGATGGCTTTGCTTAGTTCATCCACGGTGGGTGTGGTGTCTAGCTCCTCCATGACAGGCAGATCTGGGATAGCGCCAAGAGCGGCATCAGTCACAGTGTTCTGGGTTGCGTATAGCTCCAGGTAGTGTTCGGTCCACCTCTGCATCTGTTTTTCCTGGTCCTTGATGACCTCTCCTGTTTTGGATATAAGGGGGCGGTTTTGGAGGGAGTTGGGCCTATTGCCTTTTTGATGCCCTCGTACATCCCTCTTGCGTTTCCTGTATCGGCAGCTGCCTGGATGCTGCTACAGAGGTTCAACCAGTAGGAGTTGGCGCATCTGCGGGCGGTCTGCTGGGCTTTGCTCCTGGCTGTCCGTAGGGCTTTTAGTGTGTTGGCACTGGGCCTTGCCTTGTTGGCCAGTAGGGCTTTTCTTTTTACCTCGGTAACGGGTTCCATTTCCTCCCAGTGGGCCTCGTACCAATCGGCGTTTTTCCGCTCTATCTTTCCATAGGTGGTGATGGCGGAGTTATATACGACATCACGCAGACGCGACCACCTAGAGTCGATGGTGTCAACTGCTAACTTTTTTTCACTGAGTGTAACTTCCAGACTGCTGATAAACTGTTGGTTTTTTTCGGGATTTCTGGCACAGTTGATATTGATGCGTGGGCGACCTTTTTTCTTGGAGTGATGCAGTTTCTTCGGCGTTATGCGCACCTTGCTTGCCACGAGGGCGTGGTCCGTGTCGCAGTCTGCACTGTGGTAGCTGCGGGTGAGGAGGATACTGTCGATATTCCCTCTTCTGGTGAGGACGAGGTCGAGTTGGTGCCAGTGGCGGGAGCGTGGGTGCCTCCATGACACCTGATGTATCTCTTTGCACCTGAAGAAGGTGTTGGTCACGCACAGGCCATGGTGGCACGAGAGCTCAAGCAGTCTCTGGCCATTTTCATTTTTCTTTCCCCTCCCAAAGCTTCCGAGACAGGTGGGCCAAGCCACATGGTCAGCTCCTACCCTTGCGTTGAAATCACCAAGGAGATAAAGGCTATCGGTGCTAGGAATCTTCATCTAGGGACTGGTAAAATTGATCTTTCTCCTCGGCAGTGGAGCAGAGGGTTGGAGCATACACGCTGAATATGTGAGCTGGGCCAGAGGACGTTGACAGTCGGAGGATTAGTAATCTCTCAGAGCCGTCTGTTGGGGGCTCTATGAATCTGACAAGCGTGTTTTTCACCGCGAAGCCAACACCGCCTCGGTTGGTCTGAGGACTTCCCTTGCCAATAGAATGTGTAGTTAGCTTCTCTGATGGTGCCGGTTTCAGCCAGCCGGGTCTCCTGTAGAGCGGCGATGTCGATGTTTAGTCGTGAGAGTTCCCTGTCGATGACAGCGGTCTTCCTTGCGTCATTAATCTGCTGAAGGTCAGATGTGAGTCCGGTACACATGGTCCTGATGTTCCAGCTTGCGAATCGAATAGCTGGAGGCTTCTTGCTAGTTCTTATCTTGAATTTGCCTGGTGCGTGTGTTTTTTGGCCCACTTTTTGAGAAGTGCATCTCTAATCCCCACGCACCCAGTAGGGCAGGTGAGCCATGGCGAGACAACACCCAACTGGCTGGGGGCTGCCCAGCTTGAGGCGGGCGGTAGCTGTCCAATGAGGCGCGAAAGAGACCCCTGGCGCTCGTTTCCTTCGCCAATCGGATGAGCTTAGAACCGGTAACTGTCCCCTTCCGTGTTGTATCGACATCGTGCGACGACGCTGGAGTATCCTCTCCAGTTTAGCTACAGAGCCTGGGCAGGGTAATATGGAGGGATAGCTGTTGCCCGTGCAGCAGTCCCCCCCCTCTCCGCGCAACTGAGGGATCCAAGGGAAAGACAGAGTCGATACGGCTTGGCTTCAGCTGCGCCGCAGGAGTTGCCGGCGTTGACAATATAGGGTCTGGCCGCCTTGGGGACTCCAGCTCCGGATTTCTTTTCAGGGTTTACTCCCTTAGCCTATCCTCGTAGGAGGTATGCCGCTAGGCAGCGGAGGTTTGAAAACAGAGTTTTCCTTCTCCTAGATGAGCTACCAACCGAGGTTGACGAGCCCCATCTTCAAGGTTGTTACTGCCGGGGGTTGGTAGCGGGGATAAGCTCCCACTAACTAATAAAATGCTCCCAATGGCGTGCGTCTCAAATAGCCTCTGACAACCAAGTCCAACTCTTGGCCTTCTCGTGCGGCTTAGCTACTAAGCCCGGCGAAACTGTTTCCACTGACAGGAGAAGGGGCGAAGGCGGTTCACTGGCGCCTCAAAACCAGCCGCTTCGGGCAGAATGAACACATAGACTTAAGTAAACACATAGACACACAGACTGAAGTACACACATAGACACACAGGCTCAAGTATACACATAGACACACAGACTCTAGTACAAACATAGACATGCAGACTCAAGTACACACATAGACACACATACTCAAGTACACACATGAACACACAGACTTAAGTACACACATGTGCACACAGACACAAGTACTCACATAGACATTCAGATTCAAATTCAAAGAAATTCACTAAATTAGTTTTACTTATAAACAACAATGTACTCTTGGGTACGGGTATAGAGTGTCAACTGCTGTCCTTATATAACACAGAGTGTGAGATTAATCCTTAAAATTTCGTTTCGATCACAAAACTTGAATATTTATTTATTTATATACTGCAGACAAGATGCAGCAGTTGCCCAAAGTTTTATTTAAAGAGATAACTCTGCCAAATTGGTGGTTGGGGGGGGAGGTCATATGACGTGTTCAAATATAATTATACCTCACAGGATGAATGTTATTTCTATTAAATACATTTCAATTTCAAATAGCTCATGCAACATATCAATACTTCTCCTTATTATATAACATTGATCAATTCGTTTATTTGATCCCTCACAAAGTTTGGTATTATATATTTGTTATGAACAACAATTAATCTGTAACCGTACGGATGATGACTGATATGCTAAAGATTTTGATACATCAGAAGATCTTTATAAAATCTAGTGCAGTAACTCAAATACCTTCACAAAAATATCGTTCTAAATGACATAGAGATATTTACGTAACTGTGTATGATTTTATTAATAAAACTGAGTTCATTGTAATATAAACTTATTTTTAACTTATTACCTTTAAGTTTTTACTATCATTTGTTTATACTGACACGTTTTATTTGTATTCATAATGGTCTGAATTTTTTTTTTTTTTAAATAGGCTATGAGAATGATTTTGATCAGCTGTTGGAGTACCAGTGTCCCAATGAAAGTATGATCTGTGGGATAGAAAGTGTGCATGACAATGGCCATGAAGACAGGAAGTGGTCATTCTTTTGTTGTGCCCCAGAAGGTAAAGTTTGGCCATATCTAATAGTGCAGATATATTTATTGTGTCACACATAACCATAGGCTAGACATTCATCTTATTACACTAAAGGAAAGATTTTGTAACATTGTGTCCTTCTATAGACATTAATATTGTTACGTAATATCTTGCTTTAGAATACATAATGTCTTGATATATATATATATATATATATATATATATATATATATATATATATATATATAATATATACACACGATATCCATTAGTAGACATTAATAGAAAAAGAAATGAAAAAAATGCACTATATTCTGTAGTAGACATGTATATAGTTAAATCATGTTCTGTAGAAAACATTCATATAGTTAAATCATATTCTGTAGTAGACATTCATATAGTTAAATCATACTCTATAGTAGAGAATTTTACCTATCACGCAAATAGCTCGTCGCTGAGTTGTGCGCATCTCCATTACAGTCAGTATTTGTATAATTTTATTACATTTTTAACTAAATCTTGATAAACTGACATGGTGCGACCAAGCAGTCCACCCTGAGAGACACTTTATACAGTAAGCAATCGACCTTAAGAACAAAGAAAGGTTTTCGAAATGTGTAGAATGTCTCCCTTTCTGTGAATGAGGTAGGAATTTCTTATGTTACCGACATATGTTCTAAGATACAAAATCTTTGGGAACCCCTGCAAACGCTCTACACAATAATCTAACATCCCACTCGTATCAGTGGAGCACAATTAATATATTATCACAATAGTCTCACAAATAAAACAATTGTAATAACTTTGATACAAAACAATGTCTATACTTTTATTTAGTTTAAATGACATTTTACGTGTAAATATTTCAGGCTATGTGACTCATGGCTGTGAATACACTCCATATGAAAACACTTATGACAATATGCTGAATTACAGAGTTCCAGATGATTTCATACTTAGAGGAGTGGATAGTGTCCATGACAACAGATATGAGTAAATCTACACACATTTTCAATTCGTTAGATATCCAAATAAATGATAAATGAGTCATGTTTTATTATTATCAAAATCACATTTTTAATGCGCAAAGAGTTTACGAATAACAATTTTAAGAAATATTCTCAAAATATAATTCTTATCAAGTCAATCACAATGGAAAGGTGCAATCCAATTATACGAGTAAAGCAATTTGCAGGTTATGTGCTAAAAGGTTTGCCTCACTGAAAAAAATAACGCACTTGCAATAAAGTTATGTCACAACAATATCAGCTCCACCACCTTGCTAGGAGATTCAACCTCTGTTTTCTAGTAATAATAATTTCTTTTCGAGTTTTACCCCAGAGAGCCTTAACAAAATGTGTTTATTTAAATAATTAAAATAAATTTCAATTTAAATTATTCTGCCATAAATATTTAATAAAATGATTCTATTTTTGGTGTATTACTTCAATTTTTTTCTTTGAGCTAAAAATATATTTTTGATAAACAAAAGGTCAAATATATATATTTGAGATTCAAGCACCTGTACGCCATCATGTGGTATCGTTTCCTCTAATGCTTGCAAGACCTTCATCGAGTGGTCTTCGGACTGACAACCTTTCTATAGCTTTGGGACTCTGCTATAGTAACATTCTTTGAAATCTTTCGGTGGCTCTCTGAAACAATGACCAGTCCATGTCCAGGTTGATGTGGTCATTAACCACATATCTTCATTTTGTCTAGTCGCTTAATATTCAGATGAACTGTATTCAGTGCTTCAGAAGGATTCAGAGGCAACTGTATTCAGTGCTTCAGAAGGATTCAGAGGCAACTGTATTCAGTGCTTCAGAAGGATTCAGAGGCAACTGTATTCAGTGCTTCAGAAGGATTCAGAGGCAACTGTATTCAGTGCTTCAGAAGGATTCAGAGACAACGGTATTCAGTGCTTCAGAATGATTAAGAGACAACTGTATTCAGTGCTTCAGAAGGATTCAGAGACAACTGTATTCAGTGCTTCAGAAGGATTCAAAGGCAAATGTTTTCTATGTTTCAGAGGGGCTTTAAAGGGAACTGTATTCTATACTTCAGAAGGCTTCTTTTTTCTGTCGGATATTATGTTGCTTCTGGGCTAGAAGACTACGTCAACAGCAAACGTTACGTCCTATAAGTAATGTGTCATAGACCCTGTATTCCAGTTATTGTTTCGTTTGTGGTCTGCCACACGATTATTTGCGACTTAAGAAAAATCATTTTCGAAAAAGAAGGTATCATTGACCTATCCCTGTTTTAATATGAAAGTCGTCTGCAAGATTTTTAATGTAATTTACCTGTTATTTTAAAAAAATCACCTTTTTTATACTTTCTCCTCAGAGATCGAATCTTCAAATTTGACATATGCAAATTGGATCCTATTGGGGAAATAGATGGCGTTGTTGTTGGTTGACCAAATCTGTTGTTTGTACGAAGTTAAATAAATTTCAATTATTAAGCGTATTGTTATGTTATTTCAGATTTTATTTAAACTTTGTTTTTAAATTTTGTTATAACATATGTTCTGTGCTCACTTAATAAACATACTTCATCGGCGACAATATTTATTTGAACGGAATTCTTTCTCACAGTGATTGTAATTTTTCATATGATACGTTGTTACACATAAATGTTAAATTGACCGTAAACCACTGAGTTGTATAAAATTATAATAAAAGTGGAGTGCTCATTGGACTAAAATATCTGAAGATATTTATCTCCCGCCATATTGTTAGGTGTCGTTAAGACTTAAAAGGTAATCCCAGACCAATACGGTAACTAGACCTGGCAAATTCCTTATATGTTTTGCTACAAACATATAACAATCGAAATATTCAGACAATTTCGGATCTCCGCTGTAGAGCAAATAAAAAGTCTGTTTAATATATAAAAATATTATTATAGGGTTGCGGAATTTACGAATTCCCTAAAAATCTGAATTTCTGTTCCATGGAAACTTAACATTATTATACGCCATGGAAAAAAAAACAATGTTGCTGCTAAAAAACATTGTCTCAATAGTTCAATAAGTCAAAATTAATGCATTTTCCTAGCTAAAAAATACATCGACTTATATTGTAAGAAGAACACCATTTAAACATAATTGAACATTGGAAGAAAGCTAATAGTTAAATAAATGTTTGCTAGGTAAATAGTTATTCTAAGTCTGTTTTTTCTCCACTAGAGTGAATAAGGAAGTTGGTATATTGTTGTGGAAACTTTGATATTCAAGTGAGCACTATAAAAGACTTCCAATTAAAAGTAAATTTCATTAATGATCACTCCAGTTATGAGCTTGGAGATGCTTATGTGGTAAAGCACTGGACTGTCGACCTGAGAGTCCCTGTTTCGGTCTTTGATGAGGACCAATAGATTTTTCAGGTCATGGTTAAAGTCCTGACTTTATCTCCCGTGATGCCTCCATGGTCATTCCACTATTGGTTACAGCAGGGATGAAAGAAGGGCATTATAAAAACTGACCCATTTGAGTTTATAGGATCTAATTATAAAAACCGTCGCATTTTTGGTTCATAGGATCTAAGAGATTTTATCTCATCCTTACAGGGACACACCTCAATTATGTTCATTCACGAAAATGTTACACAACTTTGAGGTTATAAACAGTACGTAGTAGAACATTGCAGTTGTCAGGATTAAATTAGAGTCTGTCAATTAAGGTTCGTACAGTAAATGTTCTTTATTCATAGAGTTTAAACAGTAGTACGGGTCTCTATCATATTAGTTTTAATAAATGTCAAAGACAAATTTAAAAAAAAATATTGTATAGAGTTTTTATTCAAATCAGTTTTTTTAGGCAATTTAGACGAAAATTTCCAGTGATATTTCGTTTACTTTACAAAAAATCTGACTCTTTTAACATGATATTTAATAGGAAACTGGAAGGATGACCTCTAGGGCTGAGGGCACTAGGCAGTCGTATAGTTGGCCTACCATATTCACGGCTCTGGTATTATGAATAGTTCAACTTAAGACAAATTGAAAAAAAAAAAATGTAACATTTTAAAAACACGCTTTTATTAATATATTAATGTATTCAAAAGTGAAAAATAGTACCGTAGGTTGGTGGTTTGTGTTTTTATTGAAGTCACGTGCACTCATCAGATTAAATAATGTAGAGTTTATGGAGAATTTATTTTTCCTTATTGATGATAATATCATTACGGAACAGATCAACTTCAAATAAAAACTCGGTAACTGGAACTATAAACATATTCTGAAGTCAAAGAGCTTATTACTCGCTCTACATTTGCAGAAAAAACCAGTTAATAGATACAGACAGAATCAAAATCGAGGTTGATTACTATCGATTACTTTCGGTGCAAGCTCTATATAACTAATATCAAGTATAAGCTAAGTTAGCGAAAAAAGATTTAACAGTAACTGTCCTCTTTAGTGTCAAACTATGTTGTTAATAAGAAAAAAACAATTATTTCAACCGTCACACATAAATAAATAGTCTGATAATGCATTAAGCTAAATAAATTGATTCAACAGACATATAATATAAAATGGAACTATTGTTGTTACAATTTTTTAGTTAAATAAATATAACCATGCGTGTATTCTCGATCATTGTTTTAATCCTATGACAGCTCTATGAACACAATATTTCTTATTTTAATTAGTTTATGAGAGTGACTTCCATCAACGTTTGGACCAGTGCTCGATTTAAGAAAAAAACCAGTGCCAGGGATAGCAAAAAAGTCTGCAGAGCCGGGGATACATGTCTATGGTTTCATCCCCGGTAGGGCTTTATTAGCTAAAGCAGAGCCGGGGGTGACAGTTCTCAGTGCCGGGGTTATCCCCGTCATCCCCGGAGGTAAATCGAGCCCTGGTTTGGAACACCAGTGTTAAGACATGAAGTGGTCATTCTTCGGTTGTGCTCCAGTTGGTAAAATGTGAATAAGTTAAATTCACAATATATTAAAAAATCCAGACATTTTATGGTATAAAGTTTCAGTCTGTTAACATCAGAAAGTAATTAAGAATAATTTGAGTGACAGCAAAACAAATGTAAAATAACGAGTTTTTTTTTTTGTTGTTGTTTCATTATCCATCAACATTATTGTGACGTGTATATTTTGTGTAGAATTAACCCCCAGCCCCTCCATGTACTAACGCCCCATCCTAACGATCATTCTGCACATTCCAGGTTCACCACTGGGTCGAGGTCCCAGCAGTAAAAATATTTTGTAGTATCGTGGGTCACGCCCCCCCCTGACCGTAGCTTGACCTGATGTTTTGACAGGATGCTAGTGACCTTGGACTTTTTTAGTTAGTACGGTGCTGGAAGTCATACGAGTTAGACGTAGTTAGAGTAGTGTAGGTAGTTCTAAGATTCTAAGAGTTAGTTCGGTGTAGACAGCCCTGAGTAGTACTTGTAGATTGTAGTGTAGTAGTAGACGTAAAGACATAACTAGGCAAGGACTTATATATTGTATACCTATTCATCTATGTTAGTAACCATTAAAGTTTTGATCTTTTGTTCATATACCAAGTGTTGGTGTTGATATATATATATATATATATATATATATATATATATATTTATATATATATATATATATATAAATATAAATATATATTAGAGAATTGTGTACGTAACATTTGGCGATCCTACACTTGTAAAGTATAAAGCAATATAATAACGTTACATATTTGATTCACAACGTTACATATTTGGCGAGCCTGCTATATATTAAAAATTTGAACGTAACATATTTGGCGAGCCTGCTATATATTAAAAATTTGAACGTAACAATTATCCATAATATTTTATACTAGCTGAACAGGCCCGGTACCCGGGCCGGCTATTAGGCACGCAGTTGGAGTTGAAAATGGTGATATAAATTCGAGCGCTTTAACCATCAGTCTATATACAAAAATAGCATGTCTATCTACTCGAAGTTGCCCCAAAGGACATGAAGAGATTATTGTAGCCAAAACACATTTAAGGGACATTTAATAATACATCAAATAAGTTCATATTTTATATAGTTTATCCCCAAGAAAATAATCCTCATTATGGGCATAGAATCTTAACAAAAACAACCCCCGACCATTTAACTTTGAATCTAACATCCAACTATTTCTTCTATTTTTAATTCTCTTCCACTTAGCCCCACACTCATTCTTCCCTCCCTCCCCCGCCCGCCAACCCCCTTCCACTCAAGACATGCTCGAATCGCAGTGGGTCTCAATGTACATACAACAAACCCTGTTAACAATACCACGTTACACTTCTACCTACCCCCCCTCCCGTTAAACGCTCCTTTCGCAACCCTACATCCCCATTCCAACAGTTCTTTTTTTATATTTCTATAATTTATCATGTTTAACATAACGTATTTAAAAAAAAAGAGAGACGTGAGAGTAAAAAAAATAGCGGTTTTGCATCTCGAATCGTCTGCTTGACCCCCTCCCCCCTTTCCGCAACCATTAAAAATCTTAATTGATTAATAAGAAATCCTTGTTGTGTTTAGAATTCCCCATTTTTATTCAAGAAAGATTCATTTGATGAACAAAATGCGCACCAAACATACTCTCATTTAGCATACATTGTCTCTTTTCAGTTTATATAATTTTGGAATTCCCCAGACTATTTTTATAGAGACGGTTGATGACGCGCGCTGTTTTTTTTAACTCAGCAAAGGTGTGACGTAGAACTTAGACTTTTTTTTTTAGCGATGTACGCTTTCAACTCGTGCGGTGTCGTGTATTTGTAACGTGCAGACATGTGGCTTTTATCGCCATGAACATACTTTACACCACACGGTGTGAAGGTCTGTCGAACGGTCGGTCGAAACACCGTCTATGTTAGCCGATTATGTTAAAATAGATTAATTATAAAGGAAAAAAAAATGATTCCAAGTTTGAATTCGAATATATATGGATTGGATCATGCTTACTCTTTTTAAATAGGTCGTTTGTTTGCCATTGTCTTTTTTATTTGAAAGGGAATTAATACGAAAAAAAATATTTTTTTGTAATTTATAGGACATATTCTTCTTGTTTTATTTCATAAATTCCTTTCCATAAATTCAACGACCAGGACGCAACTAGTATTTAGAGCGACAGCCAATTGGATTATTATTTTTTTCAACGCTCATGGATGATTTTCTCCAAATTATTTCCTCCCAGTTTGTATTAAGTTTTTTTTTATGAATGCTGGTACAGTAATAAAACCAATAACATTCGATAAATTCCTATTTTATTTGTTGAAAATATTTTTACTTTTGCCAAATTGTTAATTTAATTAATTTTAAAATGTTTTTATAGAATTATTTGAAAAAAAAAAGGATTTAAGATAACTAACAAGTAAAGCATTCAAACTTTGAATTAATAATAGCAGCTGAACAATGAATGCATGTTTTCAAAAATCTTTTAAATTTTGTACTGAAACATCCACAACATCAAAAAGTCCAATGTCATTTTCTAAAGAAATTTGTTATTTACGTCAAAAATTCTTCCTACTCCCCATGTGATCATTGGTCAAGCCCCACCTCTCCCGCTTACTTTAAGTTGTTGACGCTCTCAATGGACGAGCCCAAAAACGGAAACAAAAACTGATATTAGCAATCGGGAAATGGGATGTAGTTAGTGTATTATAAACATGCACGTAATAACATCCCATGTTTTTCAATAAACCTAAGTAATATACGCAGATTGAAATTTTAAACATAGTTTGTTCTTTTTGTTAGACCATCTGACGTGTTCACCTATCTGGTATTATTTACTTTCTTAGCCTAATGGTTAATCATAATGTAGTACACAACTTTCACTGTCCTAATGGTTGACCATAATGTAGTACACAACTTTCACTGCCCTAATGGTTGACCATAATGTAGTACACATCTTTCACTGCCCTAATGGTTGACCATAATGTAGTACACAACTTTCACTGCCCTAATGGTTGACCATAATGTAGTACACAACTTTCACTGCCCTAATGGTTGACCATAATGTAGTACACAACTTTCACTGCCCTAATGGTTGACCATAATGTAGTACACAACTTTCACTGCCCTAATGGTTGACCATAATGTAGTACATAACTTTCACTGCCCTAATGTTTGACCATAATGTAGTACACAACTTTCACTGCCCTAATGGTTGACCATAATGTAGTACACAACTTTCACTGCCCTAATGGTTGATTAAATGTAGTACATAACTTTCACTGCCCTAATGTTTGACCATAATGTAGTACACAACTTTCTTTGCCCTAATGGTTGACCATAATGTAGTACACAACTTTCACTGCCCTAATGGTTGATTAAATGTAGTACTCAACTTTCACTGTCCTAAAGAACAGTTGAATTGTCTGGTTAATAAAAATAAACTAAACTACTTGGAATTTACAATTTCATATTTCGTAAAATTTGGAGGATTCTTTTGAGGCAGCTGTTTGTAAAGGTTTGGACTTTCCTTAGTGTGGTCTTAGACATCTTCCACGTTTCCGCTCCATACAGCAGGACTGATTTGACGTTGGTGTTAAAAAGTCGAATCGTGATGTCTCCGAACAACTCTCTGGAGGACCAGACATTCTTTAGTTGCATGAAGGTGGCTCTAGTTGTACCAATTCTTGATTTGGAAGCTTTTTGTGAGCTGTCCTCCATGGATTACTCTGCAGGACATACCATTGTAAGAGTTCTTTATAATGTTACCTAGCTTTAGTGGGATTCCTTAGTGCCGAAGGAGCTCCCCGATGGTCCCTCTATCTATACTGTCAAAAAGTCCACAAAGTTGGCATACAATGGTGAGTTCCACTCCAGGTACTGCTCAACTATGATGCGAAGTGTTGCAATCTGATATGTCTTCTTCGTCCCAGATCTTACCAAAGAGAGGGTATAGCATCTCTACCGATGTATTCAAGTTTGCCTACAAAACAGACGTATATAGACTCACACAGAACAGACGGTCAATAGATGCGTACACAACAGACAGTCAATAGATGCATACACAACATGCATCCAACAGATTCACACACAAATTAATAAATAGATGCACAAACTGTACGGGAAGTATGCCCTTCCTCATATATATATATATATATATATATATATATATATTAGGGTGCATCACCAAAAAAAGTTTTTAATAATTGATCTGTCAACTATTTAAATTTGTTCCATTGATCGAAAAAAGCATTGTGTAAAAAAAATAAAAAAAGCTGATATATTGCCTCAAGATTGCACTGTGTGAGAAACAAATTCAATTATTGCCTCCAGGTACTATTACCACACGTGATCAAGTGCCAAAGATTCGTGCATTTGCTACATTTGTAACACATGTTTATGTCGTGTGGTGGCTCACTTGCAAAAAGAATGTGGATGCACCATGGAATGATCTACAGCTCTACAAGCGACTTTTGGATTACAACGATGTAAAAAGAGACATACCCAAGTCAGCAATCCGTGCCCTGAATAGGCATCTGCGGTACCTCACTGCTGAAATGATCTCACTTGAAGTACCTGTGTTGGAAAAGCGAGCTCTAGCAGATGCTCTGCTAAGGCTTCGACCAGTGGTTGCCCTCCAAACTCCACATAATCGATTTGGAAATGGTTGGGGAAAACCACGATTTCAATCAATTGATTTTAAAACTCGGTTGTGTGATCTGGCTGGAGTTGACTCGTGGTTTACTATATACAGACTTCAACTGGACACAGGATTCCTCCAACTGCCTGTTGATGATTAGTGCCAAACAGCTTCTTACATTGCCAGTGCAGAAAATGTTGCTGCTATTAACGTTGTTAACGATTGTGCCGAGAGAGGAGTGAAACTGGCATCTGACTTTGTTGAAGCAGCGCGAACGGATGAACATTTTCAAAACATTCTTCAAGTGGTAGAAATGGACCGCAAAAACATCTCAAATGTGCGTAAACCTTACAAACGTGCAACAAAGTGAAACTGAATTAAATGCAACAGTAATAAATAATTTAATACTTTAATGTAATTTTTATATAGGCTAGAATAAACTTTTTTTTTCTTCACATGTCATGTTTTGTGATTTCTTGGGCGGGGGGGGGACCTCTAAATCAACTCTGATTTGAAAAATATTTTACACAAGTTATTACAAGTTTTTTACTCTATTGTGGTGATGCACCCTAATATATATATATATATATATATATATATATATTAGGGTGTCCCAAAATTGCTCGAAAAAAATTTTTTTTTAATCTTTGGTGTCTCACCCCCTGAAATGTGTCTCTTGGGTACAATGAGTGAATTGGTGAAGTTGTAGCTCATTTCAACAACATTTAGAGGTCCCCCAAGAGCTTTTAAAATTCCAGTATTAGGCCAACATAAAAATCCAGACGAATCATGGCTCAAATAATTTGCAGTTTTTGCATGCCCTAGTTGAATAAAATGAAGTTTAAATATACTTATATTTATCTCATTGCTACCATAAACTAGAGTTGAAATTGTGTGATTCTTAATTAGAAAATGTAATATATGCTAGAAAACATATAAAATACCTAATGTGCAAAATTTAAGCAATGTGCATATTTTTTGAAGATTTAATTTTTTTAAAACTAAGCATGCTAAATTGTCAGGCATCATATCACCAAAAGTTGCTGCAGTGCTGGACAGAACGAACACCAGCATTAGAAAATCAACAATGATACTTGCATCCGCATTCAACGAAGCTGGTGTTCCGACATCTGACACAGTATTTTCCAAGAGCACAATGCATCGTCATCGCAAGCTTTGTCGTCAACAAGCTGCAGCATGTATAAAAGAAGACTATATTCCCTCAAAATCAATTGTACATTGGGATGGTAAGCTATTGCTTGCTTTACAAATGGTTGGGTTGTAGGTTGATGTCAGCATTCGCAGTCCTGGTGCCCTACATAGGGCAAGGTGGATGGCGAAAGCAATCTATGCATGGAAAATCGATCTATTGTTTGCAGGCAATAAAACCATCTTTCAGTTAACAGCTCGAGAATTACAAGGTAATCAGCGCTTTAATCGGTTTACCATATGTGTTTATCTTCAATCATGGTTTTCATGCAGGCTCACCGCAGATGCACCTGTGAATGATATCTTGTTGATAAAGCGTTTATACGAATATGATGATGCTGTTCTTCGATCGACTGAATTGAAAATGATGGTGCGTCACTCGTGGTACTTAAGTCCGGAACTGTCGACGCTTGCGTTATTTCAAACCTTTTTGTCGGACAAAGAAAAAACTGGCCTTGTTCGGACAATGCAATTAGAACGTGGACCGCATCTCATAAAAACACTATCAAAAAGTGTTGTTGATTGGCGTACTACCACATTTTTTGAAACATCAAACATTGATGCCAGTTTTCTAGATGTTCCTGTTGAAGCCTGGCCAGATACACCATCTTTTAAAGTTGCAGCAGATTTGGTAAAGAATCTGGCTAGTATCAATGACTCTGCAGAGCGAAGTACAAAATTTCAATGACAGTATCACCAAGAATGAAGAACAAAGACAAGTTTTGCTCCAAGTTGTTGAAAAACATCGGAAAAATTTTGCAGAGTGTAATCGTGAACAGCTGGCTAAAATTTAAATTTGAAGAACTTTTTTTAATTTTTGTCTACCCTACAGTACAAAATGCAAAATAATTAGCAGGAATGCTTATTTGCATTGCTTATTATTATTATTTTTCAAGCAGATTGACATTGATTCAAGAATTAACTTGACCAAATGAGTAAAACTTTGTTTTTCATAATTTTTTTACTTAAATTTCAAATTTAAAAATATAAACCATTCAAGATTTAAATATTTTATTTCATTTAATATTATAAACAATACTAAGCATCAATTTGTTACTTAATATATAAGTTTCGCATATAATGCAACATTAACGCTGTATTAGATTTAACCGCGAATGATTTTACACCAAAATCTGGAACTTTAAACCTCTTGGGGGACCTCTAAACATTGTCCAAATGAGCTGAAATTTTGCAGGTTATCAACTGTTACCATACAGACATATTCTGTGGGGTGAGACTTCAACATTTCAAAAATTCATTTTTTGGGACACCCTAATATATATATATATATATATATATATATATATATATATATAATCCCTGACATTTTTATTATTTTTATGATCATTTACAATAATCAAATTCATCCAATACTGGCTACATTTTTTAATATACCTTGTTCTATTAAGAAACTGTCAGTCTGCGATGAGTGACATACCTTGTTCAATTAACAAACAATCTATCAGCTTGGTTGAGAAAAAATGGAAAATATGTATTTTTGTAGATAATAAATCGAGCCCTTAAAGTTGCGAATATATATTTTGATAAGATGAAATATGAACATTTGAAAATCGTGGAGTTTAAAAGTAAAACAAAGTTATTGGTGTTTATTTCAGAATTTATCTTTTTTCACCTTTTGTCTGTCTGTCTGTCCGTCATCACCCTAGATCTCAACAACCATACGTCCTAGACCCATGATGTATATATCATTTTGGAGGTCTTGGCCTGCCATGTGTGCATCATAAGTCCATTTCGCGATCTGACCTCTGAGGGCCGAAAAAGGGGGCTTATTAAGTACCGTTTTTTACAATATAAGCTATATTAACAAAGGAGCGCCCTAGATCTTAGCAACCATAAGTCCTAGACGCATGATGTATATATCATTTTGTAGGTATTGGTCTGCTATGTGTACATCAAAAGTTCATTTCGCGACAGGACCTCTCAGGGCCGGGATTCAGGGTTCCTAAGAAGCTTATATATTATATATAGATTACAAGCTAAACAAAGGGGCGTAATCATTCTTTTTTTGGAACAGTGATTAAACATGACTTACTTCCCTCTCTATTTATACATGAAAATGCTCTTAAACGTCCTGTTTTTACATGCTTAATTTTTGCTTTTTTTTACATAACGTTTTTTTACAAAATTATAAAAATCATTTTATTTTTATACGAGTCCTATGTAATATTTACGTCAAACACACAACTAAAAAGTGACCATGGTGTAGTGTTTCAATGTGTTAGACAATATATGGCACATTACTGGAGAATACACATTGTTTTTTAATTAAATGGTTTGGTTCAATCTACTACGGTCGGGTAATTAGCTTAATGATGGTGAGACACTAACTTTCAGTGTGCACCTATGGTACCGTGTGGAACCAATCACTGGCTTATCTGCATGGTCCAACTGTGGTACAGTGTGGAACCAATCACTGGCTTAACTGTATGGTCCGCGGTACAGTGCAACTATTTCCCCACACCACCTCATGTCATGTAATCACCGATGAACCAGTTGTTTAGTGGTTTTGCATTTTTCAGACTGTGATGAGTCGCCAAAATAATTTACTAGCACAATAGTTAGTTATTTTTTTAATCTTATAATTTTAATATGTTTTCTTTCCATATATCAGCTATTTGAGCAAAATGATTTTATGACTAGTGAATTGTAGAAAAATAAATAAATCAAAATTAATGTTCAATGCACTGAGCCCCTTTTCACTTGTAGACTTAGAACAGCTGACAAATGTTTGGGTCGTTCTCCTCCCTCGAGATGGTCGTTACTACTGGTACTGTATTACAAATATATCTCTCAACTGTATCACCGATAAGTTTTAGAATGAACATTGTTACCAATATTTCAAATTATGTTATATCTAACTTGATCCAAACCTGTTGTATCCGTCCATAAATTCTATACCCGATTATATATTGATTAATTGTAATCAAAGAGCGAAATTGAAATGTTTTCTTCAGACTAAAATATATAAACATTATTAAAATGTGATAGAAAACAACATTACATTTAGTATTTAGTGAATCAATAACTGTATTTTATTGATATAAACTGGTAAACAATGAAACACAACGAATCAAATAATTTTAAAATGTATTACACCGACAGCTATGTATAGTTTGATGATGTAAAAACATGTTTGTATTCATTAGAAGCATGATTTATGGTGTCCTCAAAACAAACACACAAAATGAACTACTCATTGTGCTGCCCAATAATGCAGTGCTCTACATTATTCTTTCATAACAAAATGAACAAACAAAATTTAAATTAATCAACATTCAATAACCCCCAAACCAAAATAAAGTAAATGCCATTATGTTCTCTAATATAATCATAAAGATCTTTTTTATTCAAACTTTGATTTAGCGATGTTAGATAGTTGTATAAAATAATTACACATGTACAAAGGATATCAAACGATCTAACAATACACATTGAATGTAAAGTTTTATATATTTAGATACTGTTTTATTTTATAAAATAAAATGTATAGACACCAGAAATGACAACTGTCACAATGTTCCTATTTACTAGCAACTATGTCACAATGTTCCTATTTACTAACAGCTATGTAACGATGTTCATATTTACTAACAACTATGTCACAATGTGCCTATTTACTTACAGCTATGTCACAATGTTCCTATTTACTAACAACTATGTCACAATGTTCCTATTTACTAACAACTATGTCACAATGTTCCTATTTACTAACAGCTATGTCACAACGTTCCTATTTACTAGCAACTATGTCACAACGTTCCTATTTACTAACAACTATGTCACAATGTTCCTATTTACTAACAACTATGTCACAATGTTCCTATTTACTTACAGCTATGTCACATCGTACCTATTTACTAACAATTATGTCACAATGTTCCTATTTACTTACAGCTATGTCACAACGTTCCTATTTACTAGCAACTATGTCACAATGTTCCTATTTACTTACAGCTATGTCACGATGTTCATATTTACTAACAACTATGTCACAATGTGCCTATTTACTTACAGCTATGTCACAATGTTCCTATTTACTAACAACTATGTCACAATGTTCCTATTTACTAACAACTATGTCACAATGTTCCTATTTACTAACAGCTATGTCACAACGTTCCTATTTACTAGCAACTATGTCACAATGTTCCTATTTACTAACAACTATGTCACAATGTTCCTATTTACTAACAACTATGTCACAATGTTCCTATTTACTTACAGCTATGTCACATCGTACCTATTTACTAACAATTATGTCACAATGTTCCTATTTACTTACAGCTATGTCACAACGTTCCTATTTACTAGCAACTATGTCACAATGTTCCTATTTACTAACAGCTATGTCACGATGTTCATATTTACTAACAACTATTTCACAATGTGCCTATTTACTTACAGCTATGTCACAATGTTCCTATTTACTAACAACTATGTCACAATTTTTCTATTTAGTTACAGCTATGTCACAGACAAGGAGTAAATATTTCACACAAGTACAAGATTTATCCAAAATAGTTCTACTTCTATTATTTCTCATGTAATAATGTTTCTGCATAGAATGTATTCAATCTTCATCTTCCACAAAAGGTAACGGAGGTCTCACGGAACTTTTCATTCCCAATTTTTCTATGAATCAAAAGAAATTTTATTGTAAGACGTAAGATTATTATTAGAAAGCTTAAGTAAACTCGTGTCAATCTTTAAAGTACAAAGACTTCTCAACGTCTATGTGTATCTCGTTCTGTCTGTGCTACTAACAAAGACTTCTCAGCGTCTTTGTATGTCTTGTTCTGTCTGTGATACTAACACAAACCTCTCAACGTCTATCTGTATCTCGCTCTGTCTGTGCTACTAACAAAGACTTCTCAGCGTCTTTGTATGTCTTGTTCTGTCTGTGATACTAACACAGACCTCTCAACGTCTATGTGTATCTCGTTCTGTCTGTGATATTAACAAAGACTTCTCATCGTCTTTGCATGTCTCGTTATGTCTGTGATACTAACAAAGACTTCTCAGCGTCTTTGTATGTCTCGTTCTGTCTGTGATACTAACTGTCCAAGAGTCTTAAATCCGAATGTCTTATACATTTATTGTTCTTGTGATTAACCTTTTTATATTAACAAGCTAAAATATATATTTGATTTAAAAAAAAATACTATTTTAATCTCTCATATTGCTCAACGAATTGAAATATTTAACATAATGGCCAATGAACTTGCTTATAACTCGAATATTAAGACTAATTTAGAGTTGATGTATAACTGAAGTGGAATAATTAGTTTTACTTATAACTGAAGTAGTATATTTATTACTTACTTATAACTGGAGTGGTATATTACTTACTTATAACTGGAGTGGTATATTACTTACTTATAATTGGAGTGGTATATTACTTACTTATAACTGGAGTGGTATATTGCTTACTTATAACTGGAGTGGTATATTACTTACTTATAACTGAAGTGGTATATTTATTACTTACTTATAACTGGAGTGGTATATTCCGCTAAAGAGATTTCTTCAACATCAGAGTACTCCTCATCTAAGTTACCATAGTCACATACTGTATACAGCTCAGAGTCATAGAGGGATTGACAGGCAAATTCTTTCTTCAGCCATTCTTCGGGTTTATCTAAATTAAATTGTGTATTATTTGATGGGATATTTCTTAATTAGGATGGAGGTAAACATCACTTGTTGACATTATGACCAGTGCAAAAAAAAGGGTACCGGAACGCCGTCGTGCCATACAGAAATAACACTGAAAATAGTGCAGTAAACAAAAGTCTACGAAAAAAGTGCAGGGACGCCGTTCAAGTGCGTTCAGCCAGAAAAAAGCACTGAGTATGTCGTAATATCTCTAAATGAGTACATAGTGAACTGGTATAACATGCATTGATGTGTCTATATATACAGAGAGGCAATCATAGTGAACACCACTACTGGTATAACATGCATTGATGTGTCTATATATACAGAGAGGCAATCATAGTAAACACCACTACTGGTATAACATGCATTGATGTGTCTATATACAGGGAGGCAATCATAGTAAATACCACTACTGGTATAACACGGAGTGATGTGTCTATATCTACAAGGAGGCAATCACTCATGTGGTAAGACCATAGAAATGTGTTGCAATTATTTGATACTGAGTCTACACTTGAATGGTAAATCCTGTACACAATGCTGAACACTATTGTTGTTGTTTATTTTATACTGTTTTTTATTTTAAAATAACTATATAATGCATAATCTGTAATAAAGACAATTTATAATTCATACCAGATGTGCTGAAAGGTTTAAACTTTGATGGCTTCGGTGCAATTACCCCCAGCGTCTTGCTAACGTAAGCCAGCAGACCATTTTTAGTAATGGCATAGTAGCCTTTATCAATGATATCTTTGAACTCCTTTAGTGCTGCATCGTCTTCAAATTCATCATCAGCTATCAGCGATTTTTTACTCGGTCTGAAAGTTATAATCTCAGATTCGGTGTCATAGTCTAGAATATCTGAAATATATAATAGTTTTCAAGATCAAGTAAAAAAACTGATTGAAAAATGAGAGAACCATACGGCATGCCTCTAAATTGTAAGTACCGCAATAGGATACTACAGTTGTGATAGAACTGGACATGTGGCTGGCAGATGCATTCATAACATGCCATTTGGTTTCTTTATAATATGTGTGTGTTGTTTTATAATATGTGTTTGTTGTTTTATAATATGTGTGCTCGATAGGGAGCGACCGATATGCCTTATTACCGATAGTCCGATACCGATATTTTTCCCCCGCATTTTTGCCGATGCCGATATTTTTAATGCTAGCGATCCTAGCGACTGCATAAGAAATTAAAATCACGAGTAATGTAATGTTAAATAAGTGACAAGATGGCGGACCGCTAACCCCGTCTGCCAAGTTGCTAAGCTCAATCCAGTGATTACTATAACCGGTTGGCTTGAAGCCATTCAAGCCACGGCCTAATGGGCCATCGGCCGATCCGATGGTTAACGGATAGTGCCACTATCGGTTCGATACCGATCCGATTATCGGTCGCTCCCTACAAAAAAAAAAACGGCCGATCCGATAGTTAACCGATAGTGCCAATATCGGTCCGATACCGATCCGATTATAGGTCGCTCCCTAGTGCTCGATTAGTAAGTTCTGAGAGCGCAGCACAGATTAACATGGCAAATAGGGGTTGTAGACCTAATTATTTACAAATTAATGAATTATGGCTAGGCTACATTTTAAAGAATTATTGAAATATCGCAAAGGTGCCACGACTTATCATATTAAAATAAACAAAAATGAAGCTCTTATATTAGTTTGATAATTGATAAATTAAACACATAGAGACAGAACTGTGGTAATGAATGGCACTCAAGATTCAAAGTTCTTTTTAGTTACATTAACTCAATATATATTTTGAAAATATTTACACATTTTTTTTTGATAAACGGCGACATAGTCGGAATCTAGAATGCAGACAAGAATAAGAATCTAAGCTGCATTGATAAACATTTTGTCATAATCCCATCAGCCACGACATACTTTACCTCTCTTCACTTCAACAGCATCTCCATCATCATCATTTTCATCATCATATGGTAGATAAGGTTTGGAAGGTGAGACGCCCGCTTCATCTAAATAAATCAAATATAAACAAAAAAATTCTCCCAAATCATACTAAACTATTTACTGAGAATACATGAATCATAATAAACGAATGTTTCTTTCATTTCTATTGAAAATATTAGTTACCTAGACAATGATTATTATTACATTGAGTAAGTAATATTAGTTAACTAGACAAATGATTATCATTACATTGAGTAAGTAATATTAGTTGCCTAGACAAATGATTATTACATTAAGTTAAGAAGTCTTTAAATATAGCTGTTTTTTTTACAATTTATAAGAGGCTATTTGACCTAGTTACATACGTTTAAGATGTTTTTTTAAAGATGTTTTTTCACTAACTGTCAGACCTAGTTACATAGTTTAACGTATGTTTCCAGTTGCTGTTTGACACAGTTAATTCAATTAATGTTTTATCATCTGTACTGACCTCGCCGTATGACCTCTGTTCTCGAGTCGTAATAATCAGACACTTGTGTAATTAGAGTTAAAAAATTATGTGAGAAATTAATTAACAAGAAATAACATACATGAATCTAAATTTATTAATTACATTAATGATAAAATAAAAACAACCAAAAAGTAATATTATGACATTTGGAGCATAAGTTGTTGGTCGATATACATCATTATTTGTAAATAAAATAATTAATATTTTATGTTTTACATTTACAAAATGTCTGACATGTTTTTAGATGTGTCTGGAGTTTTTTTATAGATAATTTTCAATTTTATACTGAAATCCACTATCTGACATCCACTACCTGACATCCACTATCCTGACATCCACTACCTGAAATCCACTACCTGACATCCACTATCCTGACATCCACTACCCTGACATCCACTACCTGACATCCACTATCCTGACATCCACTACCTGACATCCACTACCTGAAATCCACTAACTGACATCCACTACCTGACATCCACTATCCTGACATCCACTACCTGATATCCACTACCTGACATTCACTATCCTGACATCCACTACCTGACATCCACTACCTGACATCCACTACCTGACATTCACTACCCTGACATCCACATGTAATAAAATAAATAAATCTTCACATTCATCTTCTGATGTAAATTTCTTCTGTTTATTTAATAGAAGCTTCAAATACAATAATATATTATAATAAAACATTCATTTTTATCCGTCTAATTGCACATCTAAATCGTCTATTATTGGTATCGACAAAAACTAGGCCAGAACACTGATTATAAACATAATATAATTACACAGCCGGACAAAAAAAATTTTTTTGTGAATTGCCAAGAATGTTTGAATGAATTTTTAGCAATTCATGGGTGCTGATTTCAAAACTGCCAATGCTATTGCTGAATTGGCTCTAGTTTTTGAGATATTGGACACCCTTGAAAATATGATTGTACCCTTTGTGTAAAACTAATGCAATAGGTTTGGTGTCTGTTGTTTAATTAAACTATACCAAGTAATAACTTGTTTTTTTTTTATATTTCATCTCTGCTTTCTAAAGACATCATGAGTTCATCACGAAGATGCTGCAAAAATAATCAGAATGTATTCTGTTACATCTCTGGACAATACATGTTTGAAAAGCAAAGAAGAAATATAACCGACTTTGTACAGCAGGCATATTTGGCTTATTTCGTTGTGAAGCTGGGAGACCAAGACATGTCTTGGATTCCCCATAAGGTTTGCAAAAACTGTGTGGAGAGCCTACGGTAGTGGACAAATGGTGAGAAGAAAAGTCTAAGTTTCGGTGTACCAATGGTATGGCGAGAGCCGAAAGACCATTTTGGTGATTGTTATTCTTGTATTGTGAATGTTAAAGGCTTCATTCGCCACAAGAAATCTAAGTAAGATTATCCTGATCTTGAATCTGCAATTTCATGTAGCAGTGAAGTTCCTATACCAGTGTTTACTGGATTATTAGAGCTTTCACCATCAGACCGACGAGGGGCAAGATCTGGAGTTTTTGGCAGGTGAAAACAGTGGAAGCGATTATGAAGAAAGTTCTTAAACACCTCAACCATTCAGCCAAGAAGAATTCAATGACCTAATACGAGACCTAAATCTGTCCAATCAAGCATCTGAGCTTTTAGCGTCCAGGCTCAATGAAAGAAATTTTCTCAAACCAGAAGTTAAAATAACATTTTATCGGAAAAGAGAAGAGTTTCTTCTTCCATATTTCAGCCAAGAGGAAGATCTTGTTTACTGTAATGACATCCCTGGACTTCTGCTCCAAATGGGACTACAAGACTACCATTCCGAAGACTGGCGTCTTTTTATAGACAGTTCCATCATAAGCTTGAAATGCGTTCTGTTACACAATGGTAACCGTTATGCATCTCTTCCCATTGCTCGCTCAACAACACTTAAAGAAGCGTATGAGAATATCAGAAAGTCTGTTATTATGAGCATCAGTGGTCAATTTGTGTTGATCTAAAAATGGTAAACTTCTTGCTTGGGTAGCAGTCAGGATACACAAAATACAAATGTTTCATGTGCCTTTGGGATAGCAGCGCAAGGCAAGATCATTGGACAAGAGTGACATGGCCTACAAGGGAAACCATGACTGTAGGTAAAGAAAATATCATCAACAAGCCACTGGTTGACAATAAATAAGATCATTCTCTCACCGCTTCATTTCAAATTAAATTTAATGAAACAATTTATTAGGGCTTTGGACAAATCTGGCAATTGCTTAAAGTATATTTGCAGATCATTCCCCGGATTGAGCATGGAGAAGCTGATAGCTGGGATTTTCGACGGTCCTCAAATTCGGAAACTCATCAACGATCAAAATCACCTTGAAGCTTCTTCATGGAACAATTTTGTTTCAGTTGTCAGGAACTTCTTAGTTAATAACATAGCAGAGAATTACGAAGAACTGGTGCAAGATATGCTCGCTAACTTCAGAAACAGTGGAACAAATATGAGCATCAAGGTACATTACCTGCACAGTCATTTAGACAAATTTCCAGGTAACCTTGGGGACTTCAGTGAGGAACAAGGCGAGAGGTTCCATCAGGATATGAGGGTGATGGAGGAGAGATATCAAGGAAGATGGGACATACATATGATGGCTGACTACTGTTGGAGCCTCCAGCGCAATAGCACCAACGACACATACAAAACGAAGTCGTGCAAACAGCGATTTGCTAATTCATTACCATAGACAATTAACATATTAATTAATTAATTTATTAGACATAATTAGTTTTTCAAATGAAAATGTTTTCTTCTATAACACTATTACACATATTTTTGAACAAATTTCTGCATGACTATTAACAGTTTCACTACTATTTATTAGTATACTATTTTACTTCATGCCATTCTTGACAAATTCCAAACACGGTGCATACATTATTTAATTAATTTTAATTATCTCGTAAAATAGAGCCAATCTAGCAAAAGCACTTACATATTCTAAATCAGCATAGTTGACTTTGTATAAAATGATTCAAATATCACTGGCAATGAATTCACTGTTTACCAGTGTTATACTAGATCACTTAATTACAGGCTATGCCTCACATGAAATTAAAACTCAACATAATCCATACAGTTAAGACAAAGAAAAAGTAAAACATGAACAACTTTTACCATCATATCTTGCATGTGAACTTGAACTAGTGACCACAATATCTGGGAGTAAAAGAAAACAATATGAAGTACAAGACATTTGATTTCACAAATAGGAGTTCATAATATAAATAAACAATAACACAATGTAAACAATAGAAATATTTTCATAGGTAAACAACTAATTTCACTTTTAATTGGTTTCTAATTGTAAGATAATCATTTTTAAATTTACTATATTTTTATCGGCGAATAAATGATATGAAAGATTATCAAACCAACAAAATACCATTTATATTTGAATCTTTAGTATAACATATAACAAGCTCATGACACTCTCAGCCTAACGATATAACTTATACGCATGTCGCTGATCATTTTCCAATTGCGTAATTTCGTAACTAAATATTTCTTGCTCGTAGAAATGAAACAAAACACAGTGTATGCGGATGAATTATACTTTTTTATGATACATTTATAATGCCCTCCATCCCACACTCTCATCTCAACCAATTCCATCTTTCACAGAGTCATCCCTATTGCATCACCCATTCTTTTTCCCACCCTACCACACCCTTCATCTCATTTGTTTCCAGTATCATATGCAAGAGTTTCACGTAGTATAATTATATAAGTGTGTGTTTTCTTCACAAATAATGACCATAATTAACTATCACATGGACTAGTGCAGTGGACGGCAAACTTATCAGCCAAAGAGCCAAATATAAACATTACAACAATTTAAAAAAAAATTGGATGCCAAATCTGCTTGTTTAGTAAACTTTTATAACACTAAATAAGTAGTACACTAAATAAGTTGTTTACTAAATAAAACTAAATGCCAGAGCTGCACTTAAGGAGCCAAAGAGCCACACGCGGCTCCGGAGCCGCACTTTGCCGACCACTGGCCTAGTGGATAAAGTGTTTCATTCATTTTAATTTCGAAGCTGTTTCAATTATAGAAAGTGTCAATCAAAGGTGTGACATGATTACAATGTTGTTGTTATCTAGCTAGTTATACACTTAACACTTATCTTGCTTGTCTATATAACTACACACATATTTTTGTATACTTATGTACGGGTGGTGTATTTCCTTTCTTTTTAACATTATAATTTTTAGGGGTATTTTCCCATTATTATCATTACTATTGTGAGTAATTAGCTTCGTTATTATACGAAATGTTAATTTATGGACTAGACAATTTTAAAATTATGTAGAATCTACACAGGTGCCGAATTTGAGGTTTCTTATAAAATGAGAATGTCCTAGATTGAGACAGATTGAGTATTTAATGGCAGTAAGTTACGTTAAAGAAAGCTTATAAAAACACTTGTTTCCACTTATAATACTAGAAAAGATTGTCCACGTTGCGATCATCTTTTGACAAATGTAGTTGGACGAACTGAGAGGTGACATGAATTCAATTTACCTTTTCTAGATTGAACTGAACGAACTTTTCTAACGGAACCTTTGGACGACGTTTCTAAGTGAAGAAAAAAATAATACATTTATAATGTATAATATTTGTTTTCTGCAAACTTCTAATCACAATGTAATTTATCTCAAATGGTATACATTTTAAATGCCGATTAGGTTTTACCAAAATACTAGATACTCGATTAAAATGCAGTGATCAATTACTAACAGGAGATACACACAGACACACACAAATCTTATGATAAAAAAATTCAATTCTAGTGAAAGAGATACAGTTTTGTTGATACATCATTTACAGAAGATGATACAGCCAAACGCAATTAAACATATTCTAATATATTGGCAAGAGATGATGCAGACAGACACAATCACTGTAACACGCATCTATTGACAGTAGATTCCAACTCACTGACACACACACACACATATATATTATCATGAGATGAAGACAGAGTTGCTGAAACATACAGCTAGTGACATTCTCAATGATATAAACATTTACTGAAATGCGACACAGTTAAACACACTCCCACTGACATCTATAGTGTGGGCCAAAAAAGTGAGAACATCGAATAAAATACGAATTATTTAAAAATATAATGTAATTAATTGTATTGTTTCATGTAATTTTGTTCGCCAAGTATTTAGCCAATCAGAAATCCTGTTCAATGTGTCCTCCTTGCTTATCAACAACATTTTCTAAGCGTAGACGCCTCTTCTTTATCCATTGTCAATACATCGCTGTCCCAGATTTCTCCACTGTTCAGTTATTGCCAACTTCAGCTGCTCCACTGTGGTAAATTTTCGTCGAGGTAGACTTTTTCTTGCAAAGCACCCCCCCACACCCCATTTGGCATAATCTTCTGGGTTTAAATCAGGGCTTTTCGGTGGCCACATGTCTGGCTCAATGAAGTTAACATTCTCCTGACGAAGAAAGTTGATCGTATTTCTGACTATGTGAGAAGGAGCTCCGTCTTGCTGTAATGTCCAGTTTTGACGACCACATTCCGCTTGAATTACAGGCAATAAACCTTCTCTCATAACATGTTCACAATAGTATTCGCTGTTTAGTTTGGCACCTGGTTCAATGAACACAATATGAGTTTTCCCCATTAGAGAAACACCAACTGATACCTTGATACCATTTCTACGCAATGTTCTCATTTTTTTTGGCCCGCTCTGTGTATATGCAGGACAGACTCACTGCCATCTATATAGGCCTACAGTATAAACAGACTCACTGCCATCTATATAGGCCTACAGTATAAACAGACTCACTGCCATCTATATATGCCTACAGTATAAACAGACTCACTGCCATCTATATAGGCCTACAGTATAAACAGACTCACTGACACGTACACACACATCTATTGATACGAGATGTAGTTTAATTATATACGTACAAACGATGTGCACATATTACATCAAACATTTCACCAATATGAGAATACATGTTGTCATATATATACACCACCATGTATACAAATGATGTCATGTGACAAAATACCGCGTGTTTTGTATGCATACGAATTGTAATGCTGATCACCAGACACAGTGGAATTCATTATCAAAAAGCAAGACAATCTCTAAATTACTAATGTCATGTGATGACACGGTCTGGTTTGTGTGTGTGTGCGTGTGTGTGTCATGCAGTGCAGTGTTATCATTTTATGTCATAATATGTAAGTTTATAAATGTATTGTTGTCATATTAAACTAGCGGATATAATGTTAGTGCATAACAATGAGCCCAGGTGACATCACACATTTGACCAATAGGATATCAGTTGGAATCGATAATTTAAGTTGAAAATCCGTTGATTCGACTCTAATTCTCACAAAAGTATCGATTCTTTCAATTCAGATTTCGATAAATTATTAATCTCAAAAACTCACTTATAGCCTTCTTTGATTCTTCCAAAATTTTGTCGATTTCTGATGAATGAATAAATAAAGTTAGGTTAAAAACGAAAACAAACACAAATTAACAAAGGCAAAATAAATGTAAAATTAGAAAATGATTTCTATAATTAGTATACTTTCATAGCACTGTGTTAATGAAGTAGAAACAACTGACAGTAGGTACAGTTTGTGGAATATTTTTGTTTTCCTATTTGCGTTATACATACAAAACAAAACACTTGTTTGAAATCTTTGGAGAAGTCATCCATAAGATCAAACCACAGTTTTTTTTTAAACAACTATTTACCTTTAGATTCTCTATGCACTATTGACGGAAGAGAAAATTTATCATCTTCATCCTCTGACTCTGTAAAAAAAAAATGAGATGCAAACTGTCCAACATATAATACATTATCCTGTTTGATCTCATTATGTAGATATTCAATGGTAATAAATGATGTCTACATAAAAATACATCGTACAGGTGGATGCAAATTAAAATACATTAAAAAAACAGAACCCCTAACATTTAATGATTATTTATAAGACTCAAACACATCTGGTAAAATTCGCTAGATAGTTAGCCGATTTCCTAAAGTTTCATAAATATTGGTTGTTTAGTTTCATAAATATTGGTTGTTTAATTTCATAAATATTGGCTGTTTAATTTCATAAATATTTGTTGTTTAATTTCATAAATATTTGCTGTTTAGTAAAAGGATATGCTTTTTTTTGCCTGTTAAACAAATACTCAAAATACTAGACATACAGGCAATCTCTAGACATACAGACACCGTCACTAGACATACAGGCACTGTCTCTAGACATACAGGCAGTGTCTCTAGATATTACAGGCACTGCTTCTAGACATAAAGGCACTGTCTCTAGACATGCATGCACTGTCTTTAGACATACATGCACTGTCTCTAGACATACAGGCACTGTCTCTAGACATACATGTACGGTCCCTAGAAATTACAAGCACTGCTTCTAGACATGTAGGAACTGTCTCTAAACATACAGGCACTGTCTCAGACATACAGACACCGTCACTAGACATACAGGCACTGCTTCTAGACATACAGGCACTGTCTCTAGACATACAGACACCGTCACTATACATACAGGCACTGTCTCTAGACATGCATGCACTGTCTTTAGACATACAGGCACTGTCTCTAGACATACAGACACCGTCACTAGACATACAGACTAATCACTAGACATACAGGTACTGTCTCCAGACATACAGGCCCTGTCTCTAGACATATAGACAATGTCACTAGACACACAGACACCGTCATTAAACATACAGGCACTGTCTCTAGACATGCAGACACCGTCACTAGACTTACAGGCACTGTCTCTAGACATACAAGCACTGTCTCTAGACATACATGTACTGTCTCTAGACATTACAGGCACTGCTTCTAGACATACAGGCACTGTCTCTAGACATGCATGTACTGTCTTTAGACATACAGGCACTGTCTCAAGACATACAGGCACTGTCTCTAGACACACAGACACTGTCTCTAGACATACATGTACTGTCTCTACATATACACGCACTGTCTCTAGACATTACAGGCACTGTAGTAGACATACAGGCACTGTCTCTAGACATTACAGACACTGTCTCTAGACATACATGCACTGTCTCTAGACATTACAGGCACTGCTTCTAGACATACAAGCACTATCTCTAGACATGTATGCACTGTCTCTAGACATACAGGCACTGTTTCTAGACATACAGACACCTTCACTAGACACACAGGCACTGTCTCTAGACATACATGTACTGTCTCTAGATATACACACACTGTCTCTAGACATTACAGGCACTGTCTCTAGACATACATGTACTGTCTCTAGACATTACAGGCACTGTCTCTAGACATACATGTACTGTCTCTAGACATTACAGGCACTGTCTCTAGACATTACACACACTGTCTCTAGACAGTACAGGCACTGTCTCTAGACATACATGTACTGTCTCTAGACATTACAGGCACTGTCTCTAGATATACACGCACTGTCTCTAGACATTACACACACTGTCTCTAGACATACAGGCACTGTCTCTAGAAATACAGGCACTGTCTCTAGACATACATGTACTGTCTCTAGACATTACACGCACTGTCTCTAGACATTACACGCACTGTCTCTAGACATACATGTACTGTCTCTAGACATTACACGCACTGTCTCTATACATTACACGCACTGTCTCTAGACATACATGTACTGTCTCTAGACATTACACGCACTGTCTCTAGACATACATGTACTGTCTCTAGACATTACACGCACTGTCTCTAGACATTACACGCACTGTCTCTAGACATACATGTACTGTCTCTAGACATTACAGGCACTGTCTCTTGACATTACACGCACTGTCTCTAGACATTACAGACACTGTCTCTAGACATACACGCACTGTCTCTAGACATTACACACACTGTCTCTAGACATTACACACACTGTCTCTAGACATACAGGCACTGTCTCTAGACATACATGTACTGTCTCTAGACATTACACGCATGGTCTCTAGACATTACACGCACTGTCTCTAGACATACATGTACTGTCTCTAGACATTACACGCACTGTCTCTAGACATTACACGCACTGTCTCTAGACATACATGTACTGTCTCTACATATACACGCACTGTCTCTAGACATTACAGGCACTGTAGTAGACATACAGGCACTGTCTCTAGACATTACAGACACTGTCTCTAGACATACATGCACTGTCTCTAGACATTACAGGCACTGCTTCTAGACATACAGGCACTATCTCTAGAAATGTATGCACTGTCTCTAGACATACAGGCACTGTTTCTAGACATACAGACACCTTCACTAGACACACAGGCACTGTCTCTAGACATACATGTACTGTCTCTAGATATACACACACTGTCTCTAGACATTAAAGGCACTGTCTCTAGACAGTACATGCACTGTCTCTAGACATACATGTACTGTCTCTAGACATTACACGCATGGTCTCTAGACATTACACGCACTGTCTCTAGACATACATGTACTGTCTCTAGACATTACACGCACTGTCTCTAGACATTACACGCACTGTCTCTAGACATACATGTACTGTCTCTACATATACACGCACTGTCTCTAGACATTACAGGCTCTGTAGTAGACATACAGGCACTGTCTCTAGACATTACAGACACTGTCTCTAGACAAAAATGCACTGTCTCTAGACATTACAGGCACTGCTTCTAGACATACAGGCACTATCTCTAGAAATGTATGCACTGTCTCTAGACATACAGGCACTGTTTCTAGACATACAGACACCTTCACTAGACACACAGGCACTGTCTCTAGACATACATGTACTGTCTCTAGATATACACACACTGTCTCTAGACATTACAGGCACTGTCTCTAGACATACATGTACTGTCTCTAGACATTACAGGCACTGTCTCTAGACATACATGTACTGTCTCTAGACATTACAGGCACTGTCTCTAGACAGTACAGGCACTGTCTCTAGACATACATGTACTGTCTCTAGACATTACAGGCACTGTCTCTAGATATACACGCACTGTCTCTAGACATTACACACACTGTCTCTAGACATACAGGCACTGTCTCTAGACATACATGTACTGTCTCTAGACATTACACGCACTGTCTCTAGACATTACACGCACTCTCTCTAGAAATACATGTACTGTCTCTAGACATTACACGCACTGTCTCTAGACATTACACGCACTGTCTCTAGACATACATGTACTGTCTCTAGACATTACAGGCACTATCTCTAGACATTACACACACTGTCTCTAGACATTACAGGCACTGTAGTAGACATACAGGCACTGTCTCTAGACATTACAGACACTGTCTCTAGACATACATGCACTGTCTCTAGACATTACAGGCACTGCTTCTAGACATACAGGCACTATCTCTAGAAATGTATGCACTGTCTCTAGACATACAGGCACTGTTTCTAGACATACAGACACCTTCACTAGACACACAGGCACTGTCTCTAGACATACATGTACTGTCTCTAGATATACACACACTGTCTCTAGACATTACAGGCACTGTCTCTAGACATACATGTACTGTCTCTAGACATTACAGGCACTGTCTCTAGACATACATGTACTGTCTCTAGACATACAGGCACTGTCTCTAGACATACATGTACTGTCTCTAGACATTACACGCACTGTCTCTAGACATTACACGCACTGTCTCTAGACATACATGTACTGTCTCTACATATACACGCACTGTCTCTAGACATTACAGGCACTGTAGTAGACATACAGGCACTGTCTCTAGACATTACAGACACTGTCTCTAGACATACATGCACTGTCTCTAGACATTACAGGCACTGCTTCTAGACATACAGGCACTATCTCTAGAAATGTATGCACTGTCTCTAGACATACAGGCACTGTTTCTAGACATACAGACACCTTCACTAGACACACAGGCACTGTCTCTAGACATACATGTACTGTCTCTAGATATACACACACTGTCTCTAGACATTACAGGCACTGTCTCTAGACATACATGTACTGTCTCTAGACATTACAGGCACAGTCTCTAGACATACATTACTGTCTCTAGACATTAAAGGCACTGTCTCTAGACAGTACATGCACTGTCTCTAGACATACATGTACTGTCTCTAGACATTACACGCATGGTCTCTAGACATTACACGCACTGTCTCTAGACATACATGTACTGTCTCTAGACATTACACGCACTGTCTCTAGACATTACACGCACTGTCTCTAGACATACATGTACTGTCTCTACATATACACGCACTGTCTCTAGACATTACAGGCTCTGTAGTAGACATACAGGCACTGTCTCTAGACATTACAGACACTGTCTCTAGACATACATGCACTGTCTCTAGACATTACAGGCACTGCTTCTAGACATACAGGCACTATCTCTAGAAATGTATGCACTGTCTCTAGACATACAGGCACTGTTTCTAGACATACAGACACCTTCACTAGACACACAGGCACTGTCTCTAGACATACATGTACTGTCTCTAGATATACACACACTGTCTCTAGACATTACAGGCACTGTCTCTAGACATACATGTACTGTCTCTAGACATTACAGGCACTGTCTCTAGACAGTACAGGCACTGTCTCTAGACATACATGTACTGTCTCTAGACATTACAGGCACTGTCTCTAGATATACACGCACTGTCTCTAGACATTACACACACTGTCTCTAGACATACAGGCACTGTCTCTAGACATACATGTACTGTCTCTAGACATTACACGCACTGTCTCTAGACATTACACGCACTCTCTCTAGAAATACATGTACTGTCTCTAGACATTACACGCACTGTCTCTAGACATACAGGCACTGTCTCTAGACATACATGTACTGTCTCTAGACATTACAGGCACTGTCTCTAGACATACATGTACTGTCTCTAGACATTACAGGCACTGTCTCTAGACATTACACACACTGTCTCTAGACAGTACAGGCACTGTCTCTAGACATACATGTACTGTCTCTAGACATTCCAGGCACTGTCTCTTGGCATTACACGCACTGTCTCTAGACATTACACACACTGTCTCTTGACATTACACGCACTGTCTCTAGACATTACACACACTGTCTCTAGACATTACAGGCACTGTCTCTAGACATTACAGGCACTGTCTCTAGACATTACAGGCACTGTCTCTAGACATTACAGGCACTGTCTCTAGACATTACAGGCACTGTATCTAGACATTACAGGCACTGTCTCTAGACATTACAGGCACTGTCTCTAGACATTACAGGCACTGCTTCTAGACATACAGGCACTATCTCTAGACATGTATGCACTGTCTCTAGACATACAGGCACTGTTTCTAGACATACAGACACCTTCACTAGACACACAGGCACTGTCTCTAGACATACATGTACTGTCTCTAGATATACACACACTGTCTCTAGACATTACAGGCACTGTCTCTAGACATATATGTACTGTCTCTAGATATACACACACTGTCTCTAGACATTACAGGCACTGTTTCTAGACATACAGACACCTTCACTAGACACACAGGCACTGTCTCTAGACATACATGTACTGTCTCTAGATATACACACACTGTCTCTAGACATTACAGGCACTGTCTCTAGACATACATGTACTGTCTCTAGACATTACAGGCACTGTCTCTAGACATACATGTACTGTCTCTAGACATACAGGCACTGTCTCTAGACATACATGTACTGTCTCTAGACATTACACGCACTATCTCTAGACATTACACGCACTGTCTCTAGACATACATGTACTGTCTCTACATATACACGCACTGTCTCTAGACATTACAGGCACTGTAGTAGACATACAGGCACTGTCTCTAGACATTACAGACACTGTCTCTAGACATACATGCACTGTCTCTAGACATTACAGGCACTGCTTCTAGACATACAGGCACTATCTCTAGAAATGTATGCACTGTCTCTAGACATACAGGCACTGTTTCTAGACATACAGACACCTTCACTAGACACACAGGCACAGTCTCTAGACATACATGTACTGTCTCTAGATATACACACACTGTCTCTAGACATTACAGGCACTGTCTCTAGACATACATGTACTGTCTCTAGACATTACAGGCACTGTCTCTAGACATACATTACTGTCTCTAGACATTAAAGGCACTGTCTCTAGACAGTACATGCACTGTCTCTAGACATACATGTACTGTCTCTAGACATTACACGCATGGTCTCTAGACATTACACGCACTGTCTCTAGACATACATGTACTGTCTCTAGACATTACACGCACTGTCTCTAGACATTACACGCACTGTCTCTAGACATACATGTACTGTCTCTACATATCCACGCACTGTCTCTAGACATTACAGGCTCTGTAGTAGACATACAGGCACTGTCTCTAGACATTACAGACACTGTCTCTAGACATACATGCACTGTCTCTAGACATTACAGGCACTGCTTCTAGACATACAGGCACTATCTCTAGAAATGTATGCACTGTCTCTAGACATACAGGCACTGTTTCTAGACATACAGACACCTTCACTAGACACACAGGCACTGTCTCTAGACATACATGTACTGTCTCTAGATATACACACACTGTCTCTAGACATTACAGGCACTGTCTCTAGACATACATGTACTGTCTCTAGACATTACAGGCACTGTCTCTAGACATACATGTACTGTCTCTAGACATTACAGGCACTGTCTCTAGACAGTACAGGCACTGTCTCTAGACATACATGTACTGTCTCTAGACATTACAGGCACTGTCTCTAGATATACACGCACTGTCTCTAGACATTACACACACTGTCTCTAGACATACAGGCACTGTCTCTAGACATACATGTACTGTCTCTAGACATTACACGCACTGTCTCTAGACATTACACGCACTCTCTCTAGAAATACATGTACTGTCTCTAGACATTACACGCACTGTCTCTAGACATTACACGCACTGTCTCTAGACATACATGTACTGTCTCTAGACATTACAGGCACTATCTCTAGACATTACACACACTGTCTCTAGACATTACAGGCACTGTAGTAGACATACAGGCACTGTCTCTAGACATTACAGACACTGTCTCTAGACATACATGCACTGTCTCTAGACATTACAGGCACTGCTTCTAGACATACAGGCACTATCTCTAGAAATGTATGCACTGTCTCTAGACATACAGGCACTGTTTCTAGACATACAGACACCTTCACTAGACACACAGGCACTGTCTCTAGACATACATGTACTGTCTCTAGATATACACACACTGTCTCTAGACATTACAGGCACTGTCTCTAGACATACATGTACTGTCTCTAGACATTACAGGCACTGTCTCTAGACATACATGTACTGTCTCTAGACATCACAGGCACTGTCTCTAGACATACATGTACTGTCTCTAGACATTACAGGCACTGTCTCTAGACATTACACACACTGTCTCTAGACAGTACAGGCACTGTCTCTAGAAATACATGTACTGTCTCTAGACATACATGTACTGTCTCTAGACATTACACGCACTGTCTCTAGACATTACACGCACTGTCTCTAGACATACATGTACTGTCTCTTGACATTACACGCACTGTCTCTATACATTACACGCACTGTCTCTAGACATACATGTACTGTCTCTAGACATTACACGCACTGTCTCTAGACATACATGTACTGTCTCTAGACATTACACGCACTGTCTCTAGACATTACACGCACTGTCTCTAGACATACATGTACTGTCTCTAGACATTACAGGCACTATCTCTTGACATTACACGCACTGTCTCTAGACATTACAGACACTGTCTCTAGACATACACGCACTGTCTCTAGACATACAGGCACTGTCTCTAGACATACATGTACTGTCTCTAGACATTACACGCATGGTCTCTAGACATTACACGCACTGTCTCTAGACATACATGTACTGTCTCTAGACATTACACGCACTGTCTCTAGACATTACACGCACTGTCTCTAGACATACATGTACTGTCTCTACATATACACGCACTGTCTCTAGACATTACAGGCACTGTAGTAGACATACAGGCACTGTCTCTAGACATTACAGACACTGTCTCTAGACATACATGCACTGTCTCTAGACATTACAGGCACTGCTTCTAGACATACAGGCACTATCTCTAGAAATGTATGCACTGTCTCTAGACATACAGGCACTGTTTCTAGACATACAGACACCTTCACTAGACACACAGGCACTGTCTCTAGACATACATGTACTGTCTCTAGATATACACACACTGTCTCTAGACATTACAGGCACTGTCTCTAGACATACATGTACTGTCTCTAGACATTACAGGCACTGTCTCTAGACATACATGTACTGTCTCTAGACATTACAGGCACTGTCTCTAGACATACATGTACTGTCTCTAGACATTACAGGCACTGTCTCTAGACATTACACACACTGTCTCTAGACAGTACAGGCACTGTCTCTAGACATACATGTACTGTCTCTAGACATTACAGGCACTGTCTCTTGGCATTACACGCACTGTCTCTAGACATTACACACACTGTCTCTTGACATTACACGCACTGTCTCTAGACATTACACACACTGTCTCTAGACATTACAGGCACTGTCTCTAGACATTACAGGCACTGTCTCTAGACATTACAGGCACTGTCTCTAGACATTACAGGCACTGTCTCTAGACATTACAGGCACTGTATCTAGACATTACAGGCACTGTCTCTAGACATTACAGGCACTGTCTCTAGACATTACAGGCACTGCTTCTAGACATACAGGCACTATCTCTAGACATGTATGCACTGTCTCTAGACATACAGGCACTGTTTCTAGACATACAGACACCTTCACTAGACACACAGGCACTGTCTCTAGACATACATGTACTGTCTCTAGATATACACACACTGTCTCTAGACATTACAGGCACTGTCTCTAGACATACATGTACTGTCTCTAGATATACACACACTGTCTCTAGACATTACAGGCACTGTCTCTAGACATACATGTACTGTCTCTAGACATTACAGGCACTGTCTCTAGACATACATGTACTGTCTCTAGACATTACACGCACTGTCTCTAGACATTACACGCACTTTCTCTAGACATACATGTACTGTCTCTAGACATTACACGCACTGTCTGTAGACATTACACGCACTGTCTCTAGACATTACAGGCACTATCTCTAGACATTACACGCACTGTCTCTAGACATTACAGGCACTGTCTCTAGACATACATGTACTGTCTCTAGACATTACAGGCACTATCTCTAGACATTACACACACTGTCTCTAGACATTACAGGCACTGTCTCTTGACATTACACGCACTGTCTCTAGACATTACAGGCACTGTCTCTAGACATACACGAACTGTCTCTAGACATTACACACACTGTCTCTAGACATTACACACACTGTCTCTAGACATACAGGCACTGTCTCTAGACATACATGTACTGTCTCTAGACATTACACGCACTGTCTCTAGACATTACACGCACTGTCTCTAGACATACATGTACTGTCTCTAGACATTACACGCACTGTCTCTAGACATTACACGCACTGTCTCTAGACATACATGTACTGTCTCTAGACATTACACGCACTGTCTCTAGACATTACACGCACTGTCTCTAGACATACATGTACTGTCTCTAGACATTACAGGCACTATCTCTAGACATTACACACACTGTCTCTAGACATTACAGGCACTGTCTCTTGACATTACTCGCACTGTCTCTAGACAGTACAGGCACTGTCTCTAGATATACACGCACTGTCTCTAGACATTACACACACTGTCTCTAGACATTACACACACTGTCTCTAGACATACAGGCACTGTCTCTAGACATACATGTACTGTCTCTAGACATTACACGCACTGTCTCTAGACATTACACGCACTGTCTCTAGACATACATGTACTGTCTCTAGACATTACACGCACTGTCTCTAGACATTACACGCACTGTCTCTAGACATACATGTACTGTCTCTAGACATTACACGCACTGTCTCTAGACATTACACGCACTGTCTCTAGACATACATGTACTGTCTCTAGACATTACAGGCACTATCTCTAGACATTACACACACTGTCTCTAGACATTACAGGCACTTTCTCTTGACATTACACGCACTGTCTCTAGACATTACACGCACTGTCTCTAGACATTACAGGCACTGTCTCTATACATTACAGGCACTGTCTCTAGACATACATGTACTGTCTTTAGACATTACAGGCACTTTCTCTAGACATACATGTACTGTCTCTAGACATTACACGCACTGTCTCTAGACATTACACGCACTGTCTCTAGACATACATGTACTGTCTCTAGACATACATGTACTGTCTCTAGACATTACAGGCACTATCTCTAGACATTACATGCACTGTCTCTAGACATACATTACTGTCTTTAGACATTACAGGCACTGTCTCTAGACATACATGTACTGTTTCTAGACATTATAGGCACTGTCTCTAGACATTACACGCACTGTCTCTAGACATTACACGCACTGTCTCTAGACATTATACACACTGTCTCTAGACATTACAGGCACTGTCTCTAGACATTACAGGCACTATCTCTAGACATTACAGGCACTGTCTCTAGACATTACAGGCACTGTCTCTTGGCATTACACGCACTGTCTCTAGACATTACACACACTGTCTCTTGACATTACACGCACTGTCTCTAGACATTACACACACTGTCTCTAGACATTACACGCACTGTCTCTAGACATTACAGGCACTGTCTCTAGACATTACAGGCACTGTCTCTAGACATTACAGGCACTGTCTCTAGACATTACAGGCACTGTCTCTAGACATTACACGCACTGTCTCTAGACATTATACACACTGTCTCTAGACATTACAGGCACTGTCTCTAGACATTACAGGCACTATCTCTAGACATTACAGGCACTGTCTCTAGACATTACAGGCACTGTCTCTTGGCATTACACGCACTGTCTCTAGACATTACACACACTGTCTCTTGACATTACACGCACTGTCTCTAGACATTACACACACTGTCTCTAGACATTACACGCACTGTCTCTAGACATTACAGGCACTGTCTCTAGACATTACAGGCACTGTCTCTAGACATTACAGGCACTGTCTCTAGACATTACAGGCACTGTCTCTAGACATTACAGGCACTGTCTCTAGACATTACAGGCACTGTCTCTAGACATTACAGGCACTGTCTCTAAACATTACACGCATTGTCTCTAGACATTACAGGCACTGTCTCTAGACATTACAGGCACTGTCTCTAGACATACAGGCACTGTATCTTGGCATACCAGTGTGTCTAGATTGACGATTTTCTAACGACACTTGTTTCCTATTCATTTGTATCCAACTTGAAGATCGATATAGCACAGATCTCTGTAATCACTAAACTAACACTGACCTACATGAATACTAATGTAACACAACATATGTCATTACCTTTAATTGGTTCTTCTTGTTCTGGAACCACCGACACGGTCACCATGACATTAGATGATGTTTGTGGAGGTCTAGGTTTAATTAACTGTGTAGACTGGAAGCTTCTTTCTGGAATGTACAGTTAGGTCATCGTGACTTTAATTATATCATACTATCCAACCATCTAATGTAGTACAAATCTAGTGTCAACTTTTTTTATTTAAATGAAATGGAGGGAAAAATGATTGTTCAGGTTACTATTTTAACTATTTATGTTCGTGTCTAGTCTGCTTGAAATATTATGTAATTAATAGATTCCGTCTACACGTAACATTTGACTGCTGTCAAATAACTCAGATGAATTTTAATGTCACGAATTTCTACCAGAATAGCGTGAGCTTTTAAACGAAACATAAGTAAATTGTCTCAAACCTAAATCGCAGGATATATAAAAATTACTGGCTAGATATTATTTTGAGAAAACCTTCAAGATATTTTTGTTTTATTTTGATCCGTTAGAATTTTATCTTTTTTTTTTTAAAGCCGACTAGTTAAAATATATAATAAATGGTAAACTAATTGTTACACAACTTTTAATGGCTTCTTTCCTCTCTATCTCTGCTAAACGCTGCTCTGCTAGAAATCTCTTTGCTCTTTCTGTCAGAAGACTTTTGACTTGTCTTTGAGCACTGAATATATCCTGATAAATGTAGATGACACAAAGTATGTTGATCAAAGCCAATTGAAATTATACATGAGATATTACTTTTGAATAAGTTAATTCTGTAATATGTGCTGAAGTTGACTTAGCTCTGTAATGTGTGCTGAAATTGACTTAGTTCTGTAATGTGTGCTGAAGTTAAATAACTTAGTTCTGTAATGTGTGCTGAAGTTGACTTAGTTCTGTAATGTGTGCTGAAGTTGACTTAGTTCTGTAATGTGTGCTGAAGTTGAATAACTTAGTTCTGCAATGTATGCTATAATTTTTGTTCATTCTTCCATATCAGTCGCATCTCAGAAAGTACATCAACCTTAGTACGGGCCTGTGTACAAGAATTGTTTTGTTCAGTAATGTATTAATAATTCAGAGCCTGAAATCGAACAAGTTCAAGTTCATAAATTGTAAACTACTGATTTTTTTTTTATTATTGAAACGGCAAAATAAATAGTTTATATTAAAAAGGTTTACAGTTGTACGAAACAGAATAGTTTAAAAAAAAAAAAAACTTTGTCAGCTAGCTTTTAGAATTCCCATAAAAATAATGACATGACTTGTTTCGTGCCAAGATATCATTTAAAAAACAATTAATAGTTTTCTCCTTTTAAAAAATATTTTACTTTTACTTTGGTATCATATTTTTTTTTACAAAGCAAAGACCAGCACATAAAAAAATAGGAAAGATTGTCTGCCTGATGTCACTTTGGACAAACGTTTAACTTAATTTTAGAATTGGTGTAGCATATATATCAGTTAGAATATGGACAAGTCGGGACATTTCTTAACCTATGTAAGGATATTTCCTGACCACTCCCAGATGCCGGGACAAGAGATGCAATGTAGGGACGAGCCAGGCCTGCGTACATATTCAGAGATAGGATTAATTCAATATTTAGTGGACTACATGACGTTTGATTAAGTCAATATTTAGTGGACTACATGAAGTTTGGTTAAATCAATATTTAGTGGACTACATGAAGTTTGATTACATCAATATTTAGTGGACTACATGAAGTTTGATAAAGTCAATATTTAGTGGACTTCATGAAGTTTGATTAAATCAATATTTAGTGGACTACATGAAGTTTGATTAAATCAATATTTAGTGGACTACATGAAGTTTGATTAAGTCCATTCTTATATTTATTCATGTCTTATTTTAAATAATTTTAACATAAAAATAATAAAATTTTTAAATAATGTATTTTTCTCAAGTTAACGTACAGATTATATTAAAATAAGTTTTGGGACTTTGATTCATCAACATCAATTTAAAGGTATAAATAAAAATAAATAGCGACACTGACATATATAGATTAATTAATTCTCACAACTCAATTACATGGTTTAAAATTCTCTAGAATGTTGTGTAACTTTAAATAACTATAACTTGCTTACGTAAGCTTTTTTAAGTTATCAAATCGTTATGTGTGAATTAATCTTTATTTATTTGAAAATTGATGAACATATCTAATTGTTGATTAAAGTAAGTTGACTTACTGTCAAGACTCTAATTGTTGATCAAAGTAAGTTGTCTTACTGTCAAGACTCTAATTGTTGATTAAAGTAAGTTTTCTTACTGTCAAGACTCTTATTGTTCAATAAAGTAAGTTGTCTTACTGTCAAGACTCTAATTGTTCAATAAAGTAAGTTGTCTTACTGTCAAGACTCTAATTGTTCAGTAAAGAAGTTGTCAAGAATCTATTTCGTTGGAAGGTAAGTTTAGAGCTAAGAACTAGGGAGCGACCGATATGCCTTTTTACCGATAGTCCGATACCGATATTTTTCCCCAGCATTTTTACCGATACCGATACCGATATTATTTTTAATCAACAACAATGCCAAACACGAGTTTTTCTCGTGCTACAGCTAATGACGTATGTCAACCATGCTCACCCCTTCCCTGTCATATTTCGTAACACTTCGCCCACACGTAAGTCTTGTTTCCTCCCCCCCCCCAGCTTCCCATCCCAAAAAAAATACACACAGATGTTTACTAATTGTATCATTCAAGGTCATACATTAGAATTAAAAAATGCCAATCCTATTGTTTCAAGGTCATATGGCTCATGCAATTTTTGTGGACGTAACAATTTCTGTGTACGGGTTTTTTTTTTTAATCTTGTTTGATCTGGTTATAGAATTGGGTTATTTACGGATTTTATTTCTGCAACTCTGTTGTGAAAAAAAAAATGTATCGGCAGCCAAAAAACGGCCGGTCCGATAGTTAACCCATAGTGCCCATATCAGGTTTCCGACTATCGGTCGCTCCCTACAAAAAGTCGGTTGATCCGACCATTATACCGATGCCAATCTCGGTCCGATCACCGATAATGGTCGGTCCTACTAAAAACCATATTCCCTTTTTTAATAAGTTGCTTACACTCTAAAAAAGTTAAGATCTGGCTGTTACTGTCTTCATCTATTGGATCCTCGCTGTTTTTAAGAAAGTGAAGTAAGTCATTCAGTTCTTCCTCCCTCAATTTTTGCAAAACATCCTGGAATTTAAAAGAAGTTCAATATTTATCAGCAATTATGTCAACAATAAAAGTCAGCCTATGTATCATTTTGAGCAAATTAATTTTAATAACATTTTGCTCATGTATGATACAGTCAATCCCAGAACATCACAAAATATGGATCAACACATTTCGCTAGCTAGGGTCAATCTATTGTCTAAAGAGGTTAATATTATTGTTTTTGTTATATCAAGAAATACGTCATCACTGACCCGTTCATTTTTAGCAGCATCAACAATTGGTGGCAATCGACTGATTATTTTATTCTTAGCCTGTTTCATCATGTGATTGGCTCGCTCCAGATCTCTCAAGTAGCGAATTTTCTCTTGTTGATAAAAATTGATATCAACAGACCTGTAAAAAAGTATACATTCTTTGTAACAAATCTTCTTGGAATTAACCATTTATACGATTCTTGTACGTCATTAATATTAATGAATTTAGAATGTATTTTATTATTTGGTTTTAAAGTGCCCTTCTTTCATCTCTAACACAGCCGAGAGTACTATGACTATTTGATTTAGTGTTGCGCAAAGACATTCGAACATTACCGATACTGCCAAGAGCCGTAGCTATGTACATAAAAAAACAACTGCACTTACATATAGTAATAAAATAGCCACATTTTATTACTGTAATTTGTAAAATTAAATTTTTTTAATGTAATTTCTTTTAAGGGCATCGTGATATTTGTTTAAAACATAATTTAGGCGATAAAAACAGTTGGATCAATTAGTTTTGAATGATAGGTTATATTGTCTGTTGGTTCTAGTGACTTTTATGATAAACTAAAGCATTTAGAAATCTAAATATATTACAAAATTTTTTAAGCTGTGAAATATGGCTAACGTTTACTATGGACTTAGCATGAGCCGAATATAGATCAAGCGAAATATTAAATTTATTGCAACATAGAATACATTTCTTAGAATTTATTGTTTTATTATTACTAAAACTATTTATAATCTATATCATTTCTATTAGATGATCTACCAATCATCCTTCTGTTTATCATCCATGGATCAGAATCGCAGTACAATCCCATCTGTTTATCTACATCGATTAGAATCACGATGAAGTACACTCCCCATCCTGTTTATCTACATCGATTTAGTATCTGACTACCATCTGTTTATCTACTTTATTGATTAGAATCTGGACAGTACAATCCCCCATCTGTTTACTACCATTGATTAAGAATCTTAGGTACAATCCCATCTGTTAATTTACATTGATTAGAATCTAGCTAAATCCCATCTGTTTATCTGCATCGATTAGAATCACGAGTGCACTCCCATCTGTTTATCTACATTGATTAGAATCACAGTACAATCCCATCTGTTTATCTACATCGATTAGATTCACAATACAATCCCATCTGTTTATCTATATTGATAACGTTTACATTTAATTAATGTTGATTCATATTACGTATTATAAACACATTCATTAACTAGGTTCTTGAGTCGCATCTTCCAATCAAATTTAAGAACCCATTCGTGAATTTTTTTTTTTGTGTATCGATACACATCTAAAACTTTTTGTTTTTCATTATTTTTTATACTGAATATTTTAGACCTTAATCTAATTTGTATACAAAATCTCAGATTAGGTAGAGATAAAAAAAATAATGAGATGATCTGTATGTGTCAAACTACAGAGGAGAAGTTGAAGAACAGTGACTTAGGCTACAAAATGATCGTACACTGTACAGGCACGCCATGCCTTCCAAAATCAAGAGTACCTGCAGTGAATGCACTGTGCACTTAAGTAGCTGAAGTGTATGGTCTTCATACTTTAAGATATGTCAGCGTTAGCCAGATGTGGAATTTAATACAAGATCTTGAGCGGTCATTTCTCATTTATGTGTAGTCCTATACTGAGATAGTGATGAAGATAATTGTAAATGATTGACTAAGTCAGCAAGTCATTTCAAAATTCGGGAATATCTAAAGCACTACATCTATTAAATTTGAATTTTTTTTTTATTTTTAATTCTGAAAAGTGTTTATGTTAGATGTAGCATACGGTGCAGACCAAGAATAGATTGTTTACACAAAGAATGAAGAAGCAGGTAGGTGTACATACAAATCAAATTTATGTCACCCTGATTAATATATATTTAAATTAAATGTTTAAATTTTTGATATTATACTCTATTTAAACTAGTAAGTAAAGGCTCGGTACCCGGACCGGTTTGTAGGCACGCATTTGAAGTTGAAAATAATGATATATCATAGTATATTAAAGCTTAAACGTTATTGTAGTTCTGTGAAGACCCCATCATAAATGGGTTAGTTTGTATTGTCTACATTGTGTACGGCACTATTCAGACTCCACCCTTATACAATTCATTCATGTGACGTAATAATAAAAAAAAATGAAAAAAAAAACAAATTGTGACGTAGTATGAGAAGTAGCAATATATGCTAATTTTGGAAAATCAGTGGTTTTTGAAGTTTTATTTATAGTTATTTTTTTTTGCTGCAAAGTAATAATGGTTTAGCTTTAATCAGCAGTTAAAGTTCAATCTGTGTTAACTGTACAGAATAAAGAAATAAACTACTTTACATTTTCTGACAACATTGCGAAAAAAAGGTTAAACTTTTAATTACTTATAAAAACATTTGACGATTAAATATAGTTGCTTATAAAGGTGTTGGATTTTTATAAAGATTTATATTAAAATTATTATATAAAAATATTTAGGTTGAGATTATATAATATATTAAAAATTGATTAATTTTATAAACTATTTAATGTTTTTTAAAAGGTTTTTTATAAAATTATTTTAAAAATATTTTTTAAATTATTTAATATATTTATAATAAATAAAAGGTTTACTTACTTATAAAGACATTTGGCTATTGTATCAATTGGATCAACTGGTCTGACTTCAGAGACATATCTCAGACACTGAGGTAGGAAATATCCTAAAGTCTTTTTAAGAAATGTGTCATACAACATGTCTCCTTGATTTCTCTGGAAATAGCAAGAAACTTTCATCACAACATTATAATTAGCTTCTTTTTGTAGTATAATATGAATGTTTTAATTACTATTATAACAATTATATTGAATATTGTCATCATTCTGTAGTTTGTTGGGCTGGAAGTATAATAATGGAATTACGACCAATAAAGTTCCTTTTTTTTCAACTGAGATGATTCTCTTCGATGCCTTGTTAGGAAGTGACTGTCATATAAGTAATTAGACTAATTATCAGTGTGCCAGGTTAGGAAGTGACTGTCATATAAGTAATTAGACTAATTATCAGTATACCAGGTTAGGAAGTGACTGTCATATAAGTAATTAGACTAATTATCAGTATACCAGGTTAGGAAGTGCCTGTCATATAAGTAATTAGACTAATTATCAGTATACCAGGTTAGGAAGTGACTGTCATATAAGTAATTAGACTAATTATCAATATACTATGCCATCAAGTGACTGTTACATGTATATAGGCCTAATTAGGTCAATAGGTGTGCGCTCTGTTGTAATGTATGTGCGCGCGCAATCGTGCACTGCTTAGTTGGACACTGGTGTCAAGCAGAATAATCGTTTTACAAAGCGAAACATGTGTGAGCTCTGTTTAATTACAGACCGAAATGTATTATGATGTAGTGTAGCCCCTTCCCTCACCATGACATATTTTTCAGGGCCGTTTTATCAATTAGGCACAGTAATCACTGTGCCTATGGCCTACGGACTTTTCAAGGGCCAGAACATAAAGTGAAAACAAGTTCAGAATGTCAGCAAAATTTAATAATGTTTGTATAATAGTAGCTATATATAACCGCGTGAGAAGAGCACCTGAGCAAATTGCAGAAGCTGCAGTGCTTTGTAGATCTATTGAAATTACATTATATTAGCTTTTCCGGCTCTTTGTCTTTAGCAAAGTCACATATGGCGTCCTCAAATGTCATTTCCCTCATCTAATCATTGAAAATAAAGCCAGGGATGATAGTCATGTTTGTCCCATCGTTGACTGAAGAGGAACTTTGTCTTCAGCACTTGTTCCAACAATTGAAAGACAGATCCGGAAAGCAATATTTACATTTGGAAAACTTGTCACCAACCTATTCCGTATTTGTGCTTAAGTATTTCAGTCACAGTTTTCTTGTCAGCAAACATCCGTGAGAACAAAAGAAATTCATTAGTAAATGCCTCATCCAGATCTGGTGATTTTGTCACAGTAGTTACCTGACTTTCGAAACTGTTTGAAGGTTGAGTTGACCAGAGATCTATCCAGAAAAAACCGGATCCATTATCAGCTACAACTTCATCACCGAAATCGTTATGGCTGTCGTTTGCGTTGTGCCACATTCTTTACAAGTCCGTTTGTGAGAGCTGTTTCGCTTTACGCAAATATATTTCAAAATTATCCTTGTATCATGTAAATTTTAAAGAACAAGACAGTCATACAAGTTGATGATGGTCGTAACTCAATTCCAGGCTCCTGTAGAACTTTGTTGACAATATCAATGTTTTGGAGCAAGTCTTTCCAAATCACACACATTAACGCTGTCTCGAAATGGTCCAACTTCTTTTACTGAGTGTTTTGCTGCGTCATGCTGATGTGTGACGGTCACTTCTTCAGCAACATCTTATGTCGCCATCAGATTTCCTTATTATTGGCATAAAAAGCTCTAGTAGCGTCACTTCCTGCTGACCACCTTGTTGTTGATAGTCCTTGCAGCAAAGGTTTTTTCTTTCAGGCACTCTATGAACTTTAACATAGCTGCGGTGAAAGCGAAAAAAACAATATGGAGCTAAATAGACAATAGCAAATTGGATTGACGGCTTAACAGCTCTCACAGTAGATCAGCCTACCAAATTTAAGCTGTGGGTAGCTCATGGCACCAACTCCGCTAATTTATTAATCGCTCTAAATCCAACGATACTCCCAAATAAATCTCCACTCACCTTCTCATTGCCATTAGATTTACAATATGCAATCGCTGATATCTATACCCATGATATCCAGAGAGTACTCACCAATATAAGTCGGAAAGGTGGTGACCATCGTGTTGTTCAATTGGAATGAACTGGAAAACTTGCTTTACAACAGTTCCACTTTTAAGAACCATTGTGAACAACAACTGTCCAGCTGATCCAGATAGCTGATGATAGGAAAGAATCGTTGCTGATTTCATAATATTTAGCATTCTTCATTTCATTTAGTATCTGCATCAATACTTTGGTACCCATTAATTTCAATAATTTCATCACATATACTGGCAAAAAGATATAATACTTTTCCCTTTCGGGTTTTTCATGTCTCTCAATGTGTTCCTTTAGAAAGGATCAGATTCAGCTAAAGAGTCAATAAAACATAGGTTATTTCCATTGTTATAACAGATTTGTAAATGGCTGTCACTGCACAAATTTAATCCTCTTTTTCCAACCAATCTTATCAAAACAACTATTCCTCTTGGAGAACATCGGTTTAGTATTTGCGCAATTTTTGCTTCTCATACTTTCGGTTTTCGTCCGATTCTTGATGCTTGTTGACGACTAACATCCTTGATTGAGCAGCTATGTGATCCTTTGACTTCTCATGTGATGTAATCCTTACAATCGCGTTTTTACAGTCATCAAAACCATCGATAAACTGATTTGCAAAACCGGTTTTGTAGTCAAACACCTTGTACACATAACAAAACACTTTACCCGTTGAAGGAAAATATTGACTATTTCACCATTTGTTAACGTTCTAGCAAATTCTAGGAGGCAAACAATCAAACAAATTTGCAATTTTAAAGCTAAAAAAAAAAATTCTACTGTAAAAAAAAAAAAAATTTAGAGACCGTGGAGCCGCCGAATTTTTCGGCTCCAACTCCGGCTCCAGGAAAAAATAGCGGCTCCCACGGCCTCGGCTCTGGCTCCGCAAGCCTGGTTGATACACATATACCAAACATCAGCGACCTCGTTACAGAAATAGAACAAAACTGAAACTGAAAGCAGTTCGGATATTGTTAAATGAAGAAGAGTAGCTGCAACAACTATTTTCTCATAGCCTAAAATCGAAAAGCGTTTAATTGATCATAAATGTAATAGTTTTTAATGCAGAATTTTATAGAATTCATTTTGTCTTCTCTTCTTTGTTATTTCCTTGTTTTGTAGGGGTCACGATTTTAAAATTAATTTTTCTTGGCTGTTAGCTATTAAAACTGTTTCTTCGTCTTATTTTGCCCTGGAACATGCAGGTTGGTTTAGTGATTTTTTTTTTTTTTTTTAATACAAACTTGCAGGGCCGGCTCTGGGCATAGGCGACATAGGCAGCTGCCTAGGGGGCGCCAAATTGCATGGGGCGCCAAATTTTAGAAAAAAAAAACTTTCAAAAGAAGGGGCGGGCGTCCTAATAGATGACTGCCTAGGGCGTCAAATTGCCTGGAGACGGCCCTGGCTGTGTAATTCATAATATTAAAGACCTGACATATACGCCTGCTATTCTTCCTTTTCCCGATCCGTGGTGTTCTTCCTCCATTCTCTCACTTCTATGACTTTTAAGGTATTTCTCCAATTCTTAAACTTTTTTCTCACCAGGTGTTTAGCTTGATATAATCTAGCTGGTAATGAAAATTGTTACATATATAACAGACCTATTCTCTCACTTTTTCTATATACCTCAGTCTGTCTGAAAGCTAAAAATATACCGTTTGTAATAGAAGGAATTCCCATTAAATGAATGTAGTTTTATATTAAAATGATAATATTTGGAAAAATTAGGCCTTAGGCTATTACAAGACAAACAACCTTTAATAAACAATTGCTAAGGTTGTTGGGGTAAAATAAAAAAATACAACCATTTTACACATATATTTTATAAAAATGCTACCGATCCTGAAATGTAAACCGAAGACTTAGATTAATTTTTACTAGAAATCATTTAATGTAAATTATTGCAATTATTTGAACTATGAGAAAGTTAACGAAGAAATAATTAAAAAAAATTATTTTACTTCTAAAATAGATTTGTTACTTTACTGTTTTACTTTTTCCCGATAAATGTCTTTTTCAAAGACTGTATTATTGATTTAAACAAATTTGGTTTTTTATTATTATTTTTTTTAAACTATTTTGTTACCATTATTACTTTGCATAGACGCTATTTAAATGTCTTTTAATGTATGACTTGTCAAATTAAAATGGAAAAAAAGAATAATAGTAATAATAACTCTGCTAATTTTAACAAATTACACTTAGACTAATGTCTTTAAACGTTATTCATTGATAAACTAATAAATAATTGAATGAAGCTAAAAACGTACCCGTGACCATCTAAAAATGATATAATATTCATACAATTTAGATAAACTGAAAATAGTTAGAGCTGACATTTCTTTTCCAGTATGCGCTAAAGGTGGTACAACTAAAGGCAACCAGCTCCGAAGAAGCACAGAGAGAAGGTAATGCTATAGTGCACCTTCGACATCCACCTTAGTTCAGTGCTGCAGTGCGTCATACGTTGAAGGCAACTTGTTTTGTTTACTTTTGGAGTTTTGTGGACGTGGAACTCTAACTAAAGAGATACAAAGAATAGTCATCGGAGAAAAACGTGCAATAAACTGGCTTGCTCAAATGGCTGATGCGATAAAGGTTATATTCCAATCTATTGTTATTGCTAATGATTTTTTTTTCAAAATATGTAAATACAGTGGATTCCGCTTAATTGGGACACCGCTTAGTTGGGACAGCCGTTTATATGGGACCGTCTCAAAAGAAACCAAAACAAGAGCCAATAGTAAATTCTTATGTTTAATTAGGACAACAATTGGGACAAAAAGCCTCGGTCCCGATGTGTCCCAATTAAGCGGGATCGGCTATGCTTTATTATTTTTTGAGACTTATTTTTTTTTTTTTGTATATCAGAGTCCATTTTAAATAATGATTTTATATATTTCATTTTAGTATTTGCACCAAGAGCATTTAATGCTAGAGACATTAAACCCGACAACATTCTACTGAATGAAGACGACAACATCAAAGTGAGTGACCTCCGCTTCATAATGTAAGTTAAGCTTATACAAATTTTTCTTCATATTTATCTTTTTTTTTTACAAGTCCGCCAATGGATGGTATATATTATCTCAGGCATCACATATGGGGTAGTTTTTTTGGAGTGGTCTTCTTTCTTTCATATCATGGACATCGATAGTGCGATGACCATGGAGGTGTATGTGTGTGTGTGTGTCTCAAACATATCAGACAGTTAAACTCGTAGCCCACAGCACACAGGTGTGGCTCAAACATGTCTCCGTGGTGTCTCCAGGGCCTTGCTATCGGCTATGGTGGGTGTAAAGGGTCTTTTGTAGATAATCAATAAACACACAGTGAAACACAGATAAGTCAACACTTATTGATTTGAAATATAAAATAGTACACTTTATTAACAACTTCTCGTGCGACTATATCTCTCAAACTCTAATACAACACTGACTAAAACTAAATTAAACTTCTGTCTCTATCGACTGCTCACCCCCGAATGAGGGGAAGAACAGAGGAGGGCGTTCGACATCAACCTTAGCTCCTGGGTTTTAACTGAGTCCGCTAGGGCTTTGATCTTAGTCAGTGCCCAAAGGTGCAGTCGCACCTTCGTCAGCTATCGTCCAGCTTCCGAGCGCCTGGTAGCTTTGATCACGCTCCGCTGACCACAGATCTAACGGGGGGGTGGGGATGAGGGACATAATGGAGCACTGTTTTGGGGGGGGGGTGCGATCGTAACAAGTGGGGATGAAAGAAGGGCACCATAAAACCCGTACCATTAGTGGTTTATAGTGGCTCAAACATAGCTTTACACATCGCAAGGCCAAAGATTGCAATGAAAGTTTATTGAATAGTTTAGTTATAAATATGTATTAGTTGTATTATTAATTCAATCAGTTCTTAGCGTAATCAACTACAGCTTTCTGTAGGGCCATTTGATGGTCTGTTTATGATTAGCAGCGCTATTAACAATGCGATTAAAAACAATTTTAATAAAAAAATTTACAGGGAACAGGAATGCACACACCTATCTATAAAGTGCGGGGACCGCAAGCTGGAGCTGTCTTACATGAGCCCTCAGGCATTGGAAGGAAAGCGATATACTAATAAAAGGTAAAATCTTTCATTCTCGATTCAGCGTTATGAAGAATTTTTGCTTAACAACCCTCTTATTTTTTTCCATATCCCTTGAAGTCGGAAAAGAAATGAGCTCAAAGTCAGTGACAACTGAATAATTTTATTCTCAATAAAACGTTTGTCATTAATTACTTGTTTATTTGTTTGGGTGACTTTGTTTAATATTTTCAAAATTATAAAAAAAATTACAACTTACCATATTATGAATCTCCTATTATTTTTTTTATTTTTTACAACCTCGGAAAACCTTTGTTTACTATATTTCAACAGATATGGAATTGTTTTATTATAGAAGTGATTTCAAATATCTGTAAAAGCTTATGTATCTCTCTCTCTCTCTCTCTCTGTGTGTGTGTGTAAATATAAATATATATATATATATATATATATATATATATATATATATATATATATATATATAGATATATATGATAGATGATAGATATGCGGATAAACAGAGGGCTGGAAAAAAATATAGAAAAACTGATACATAGAAAAATAGAAAGATAGAAAAACAAGAGATAGACATATATAGACAGTCCAACAGATAGACAGATAAATAGATACATACATACATTCACACATAAGCAAGATTCACAAACACACACATTAACTCACAGCCTCACACGATTAACCTACAGCCCTGTATATAGCATGCAACAGCCCTGTATATTGCATGTAACAGCCCTATATATTGCATGTAACAGCCCTGTATATTGCATGTAACAGAGCTATATCAAGCAATTTTCTTTCATGAGAAAAAGAAATACTTTTTGTCTTTTCTATGATGTTTTCGTTTTTTTTCAAACATTGCGATCTTATGGAGCTTGGGATGTGTTTTCATCAAATACTCACGTGCGCCCCCATTCAGATTTCCTAATATAAGACCCATCCTTACAGAATAAATGAGTTGAGCCTAATCTTTTCTTTTAGGATATAAAGAACATAGAAATGTTGTATCGTTGTTTTATAATAGCAGGTCTAATTTTTTTATTGTATGTACGGAAAGAAGGGCAAGCTATGTTAAAAAAAATGTGTACTGATTATGTATTGTATTACTAAATTTGTTTAATATTGCCAATCTAGACAGAACTAATTATTTTTTGTAACACATATTTGATCAATATATAAATATTAATGTCTTCATTGCTAGATTCCACCTTTGCCATTAAATACTAATTTCAACATAAGAAATTTAATTTCTGAGATGTTGGGGGTGGACGAGGAAGAAAGACCTTCTGCTGGGCAGCTTTTCAACATATAAAACAGGTTAATGCGTTATTTCTTATGGATAGATTTAAACTAAATGTAAGCTTTTCTAAAAAATACTTTAAAAATGAAATTAGCTCAATGATGTTTCTAAAATTTGTTTCTCAACTAGTCACTTGCATTTACTGACAATTATAAAATATAAATTTGATTTATTAATTTTTGTTTCAGATATTGCTCCCAGTGGTTATCAGAGGGCTAGATACAACCATATGAATGAAATAACATTAGACGCTTTGTCAGTCAGAAAAGCTGTTGAGAGTTTTACTGGTCTGTCTCTGTCTGCTGAAAATCAACAAGGGTGGGGCTGTTGCTAAGATTTTAAATCTTTTGTTCGGGACTATCATAACATTCGGACATAAATAAAAATGTATACAATGTTACATACCAAAATATAACCTTAATCAGGGCAGGACCATTACACTATATCATTATGTCATATATTATATATATATATATATATATATATACATATATATATATATATTTATTAATAGACAGTTTTAATTGTATAAATTGAAATTTTAAAATAGATTCTTTACATTTATGCACGTTGACAACCTGAAAACTTTCCAGAAATAGTATTTGATGGCTTGTTAATATATACCTCCATTTTTGTATCTATATTTTCAAATAATGATTTCTTAGATATTTAATTAAAATGTATACTTTTGTCAATCAAATAATTAAATTAAAGATCAAAGTTATATTTATCGCTGTTCTGGAGTTCGTTTGATTTTTTTGCATTTATTGGTTTTATTATTCGTCCATATTTTATAAGCTAGTACTATTTACGTATTTAATTATTTTTGTGTGGGACAATATATTATTAAACATAGGTAGACTGATTTGTATAGAGGGTGTATAGAGGGCTCTGGGCAGAGGTAGTACCTTTGACTACCCTGACAGCTGCACCCTCCGGGTGGTCCAACTCACTGGTCCTCTTCATCTCTTGAATCTCTCACGTTGTGGCTCCCAGCGCCACACCTGGAGCCAACGATCTCTTCATTAAAGCTCAACCGCGTGGAGGGGATGGTGCTGACACGGCACCCACTGGGCGTATGAACTTCCAAATTGAAGTCACCGGCCAGGGCGGACGAGATCAAGCGAACCCAACGGCGGGCCACCGATAAGGAGGGCACCTGCTGTGGTCAAGCTTGGAGTGGGTTGGGCGCCGCCAAGCATTTCCTGCCCAGAATGCTACCTACTAGTTTGCACAAGTAAACAACGGTGCCCCAACGACCCATCCACGGGTTAAGGGATAGAAAGAAGAAGAAGACTGATTTGAAAAAATAAACTATAATAAAATACAACTTCGACAATTAGATTTTTGTGTTTAATTAGATACAAGAGTATGTGAATCTACATTTCTTTATATCGAAAAAAGGTTCAAAATAAATGCAATCATTTCTCATCCTTCTATGAGATTGCTGGGATTTTCGACTTTCATAAAACGTCAGCCGGTAAGGGACCAAGAGAATGGAAATATGGGCAGGCCCTTGCAGAATTAGATAGAGAAGGAAGGAATTCGGAGAAAGAGAAAGGAGATATTTTTAATGATACAGAGAATAACCATCATACGTTTATATGTAAATATAAAGTTGTGTGTTGTTTAACAACGTGTTCTACATTGTTGTTGTCACCTACTAGAGTACACATATAAACTATTCCCAAATTTTTCCTCGCCGCAGACCGGTCAACTTTTGAAAATTTGACAGCGTCCCGCTCCAGAGTGGGGAAAGGGGTGGGGGTTATTTTTTTATATTTTATATCTTTTGAAACACAGTGGCACTGCAGCTCGCAGCCACTCAGCTCCATGTTAACCTCGCGTCCGTGAAAAAGTACAAATCTGAGAAAATACAGCGCATTAAATAAAAAGAGAAAAAAACAAAATTCTGGGGCCGCCCGGTGCTGATCATGACTGGGATTATGGGAATCTTCACTTTAGATAATGACCAATGTGAAAGAGTTGATCTACTAATGACACTTCTCATACGGAGCTGAATGTTGTGTTTAAATCTCAACGTACTTAGGATTTATACTCCCATCTACTATGGTGAACCTTCTTCCACTACGTCCGTGATAACACGATGTCTGCCAACACACAGGCCCTCACACCGTGAATGGATGGGGTAAGGACGGCCATGGAATATTTAGGGGCGTTATGACATCTGAAAATAGACAGCAACAAATGTCAGAAAGTTATTTTATTGGTTTCTGATCTATTTGTATTTTTCTCAATATATATATATATATATATATATATATATATATATATATATATGGCTTATATATATTCAATTTTTACAATACATTCCGGGGAAGGGGAGAGAAATATTGGGGTTTGTTATTTAGTGTCGACGGGTTTTGTTAAGAAGAACAAACGAAAGGTATGAAAAGCTATGTCAATAAAAATAAGAATACTGTTTGATTTTTTTCAAGCTATGAGTTATAAAACATAAAGCGCTTTTTTCGTCGGTCTTTTAATATAAATGATATTTAATTAATTTCAAAAACAATAATAATAATCATAGGTACCCAACTTGAAGGGGTGGGTATTTTAATAAATAGTGTAGTGTGTTATATATATATATATATATATATATATATATATATATATATACATTTATATGTCTACAGAGTGACTCTTTATACTGAGCATGATTGACTCTTGTATGTATTTTCCGGGGAGAAAATCTTGCTGTAACTGGAGACATGCTGTTTTAATCTCTGTGTGTAGCTTGACTGGTGGGAATCTAAATGGGGCATTAAATCTAAAAGAATCCTTGCTTAAGATTATAATGTTGTCTTTCAATTCGATACATTTAAAAAAAAAGTAAATCAATAGCAAATTTAATGTGTTTGCCACTTGATGTTCCCATTCTCTTGTACAATGCATGTAAAGGGGTCGTTAGTAGATGATGGAACATTTTATAACAATTGCAAAACCCATGTTTTGTTTAATCACATTTACATACAGCACTCTTAGAAATCAGTCAACATAGCCTGGTCAATCAAGATTCATGTACTTTATTCAGATTTCACTTAAACAAATATCAATGGGAAAAAAAATGAAACACTTAGTTTTACACTGTCCCCAAAGATGTATAGACTAATACGATACCGCGCATAACACAGCTACATTTTCTATGACACTTCTTAACTCTAAATATCTACACTTCAAGTAAGCCCCCCCAAGTCACAAAATGTCTTCTACTTTCTACGACTCTGTTTTCTTCTTCTCAACTCCCGACTCGACATCTCCCATCCACGCTGTCTTCCCAATCTGAGTCACAGCTGTTTAGAATGTGACTTGTACTGTTTAACATTTTCGAGCATACCAAGTTCAATCATAAACTTTAATTTAACAATATTCATTGTTTCCTTGGCTTTAACTTTAAAACTGGTAAATTAAATGGAATTTTTTGCTTCTTATCGGTGGTTCTAAAGTTATACTGAAAACCAACGTTACATCTTTCTTCTTCTTGTAAATACAATTTATGTATATATAAATAAATATATTGCTTAGTCTAATTAGTCAAGTAATAAAGCATATAAAAAAAGGTTTCAAAGTTATAATGAGGACTTTCTGCATTATACTCTAGTTTACAAAACGTAGAACACTTAATAAGAATAAGTAAAAAAAATATACAAGGTATTATTAAATACGTTTATGAAAAATATAGAATTCAAATATGTTTGTATGTTTATGATGTTAATGAAACAAAACTTTTAAAGATTATCATAGCACGGTATAGCAGTACTTAAAATTAAATATTTTGTAAGTGATCAATATTTAAATAACAAAATTAGTAATGAGAAAAGTATTCTTCAATAAACTAAACAAAAAGCAAAAAAAAAAAAAAAATGACACATGAAGAATATTATATTCTGGTAAATATTTCAATAAATTAGAATGTTATTTCACAATAACCAATCCGTTAGTATATTTCAGCATCTTTAAAATATTCGTTTGACATGTAATTAACATGACTGGTGTGCTAATTGGGACAATGTTAAAGCAATATAATTCATTAAAATGGCAAAATGTTTATAAAATCACAATAAAGTAAAATGATAAAATATTGAAAGATATAAAAGTATTTTGCTGACAGATAGACTTTGTTTTCTGACTTAAAAATCACTGGATTTAAAAATCTCTCCTATTTCTGTCTGTGTGTTCACGTGGAATCTATCACTTTGAAAATACTCAATATGTTCTTGCTGTACGGCTGTTTCTATGATCTTCGATATGTGTGTCCGAAATAATATTGAGTTTTTTGCGAAAACAAAATAAAAACATTAAATTATATTAGATAGATAGATAGATAATACATGATTATTGAAGATTTTACTATTTCGATATGGACAACAGTAACGCACACATTTCAATTATAACAGAGACAAAATTCATTAAAAACATGACTATTGAATTGTAAATTAAATGTATTATTTTATAATTTTTAATCATAGTTTGTTTTGTTGTTGTTTGTTGTTGTTTTTTTAATAAATGTATCGTAAAAATGATTTTTTTTGTAAATTATCATTGAACAATTGTATTGAACGCTGAAACAGTTTATGTCTTAGAGTGACTGTGTGTGTGTGTGTGTGTGTGTGTGTGTGTGTGTGTGTGTGTGTGGTACGTATGGAAATGGGTCTATATGATGGTTTTTCACGAATGGCGACATAATAGTGTTAATGGTCAGCGACAGTTGAGAGACTGAATCGTGGAAGACATTGGCTATGTGTTTGAATGGACGTGTAGCTGGACTGACGGTATCAGGTGTAGGTGCATTAGAGGTAAAACTCTCGTCAGATGAAGACCAGTAGTGGACAGTTTGGGAAAAACAATAGGAAGATCATTGTTATAGGTCATGTTGCTATAGTTGTGTTAGTTAATATTTAGTAAGTGTTAAGTTAAAGGACCTTTGTGTTATTCTTTACCGTCGTGTAATAAGTGTACTTGTGATAGATTAAACCCCCATAGACTAGTCTTTTCACGCAGACTAAAAATTCTCCTCAAACTTGTGCAGACAGTTCTCAACGTCTGCAATTATTTTTGTATCAGTGAACTGTTATTGTTTTCCTTAATAGCTATTAGTTTCAATGAATTCTTTTCCATGTTGAAAACATTGTTTACCAATATTAAATTTTCGCATGTCATCAATGATTGTATTTGAAATATTTGTGAAGTTGAAAGCTTACTCGTTTCTAATAAAGACTGGATTTTTGGATTTAGCCAGTCTCTTATTTCCTGTGGTCGATCTGAGCGACAAAGCATCTTAAGTCGACTGTATCGAAGCATTATTTCAATATTGAAACTTATGTCATCATATAAGAGATCCCTTGTACTATCTATATCTTCCTCGTTTTTCAATATTAGAATATTTCGAAGACTATTATACTGAAAGTCATTCAGTCGTTTTCATCTTCAGGCGTTAATATCCATAATTTGCATCCACGCAATAGTTTTCTCAAAACCATATATAAAGTGTATCCTTTCACATCGTGATTTATCTTTAATTCTAAAAGAAAGTATACTTTTTAAAAGATTTGTCTGCTTTCCTAATGTTTTCTGTAACTTCATAGGAACATAACAATAGGAAATTGGCGGTTATTGAAAGTTACAAGATTTTCTATCTTAATTAACATATTTTTTAAAATAATTGTTCTCAGCTGGTGCACATTGTCAGAAAAATCTCTGTTAAAAGCTAGGAATTTTTATGTGTATTTGCTAGTTAAAACTTTTGCTCTAGTTTTTTTAACAGTTACCATTGGACTTTGTCCCTCTCAATTTTTCATGGTCAATTGTAGCGACAAGACAGTTTTCTAGCATTGCTTTTTTTCGGACATTCATTATCAAGAGTTAAACCAAATACTCTGAAAACACTTTCTAAGTTGTTTAGAAAGATTTGAATCTGCTCCTTGAGTCAGCAACTATTATTAAACTGTCACCAAAACAAAGTCCTTTTATGTCTGGAGCTCTAACTAATCCTGTATTTGCAAAACTATGGATTGAACCTCGACCACTATCGTGGAACACTAGTCTAAATACATATACAAAGAATATTTCTATTAAGATAGGAGCACCTATATTATCTCCTTCATGTTTTCAAGCTTAAAACATCCTTGATTATGTTCTCTAATAGTGCATCTAATATTTGTGAGAGAATCAGAAATAAAACCAATCATTCTATTAGACAAACCCAAATGAGACAGGAAATGGTTTAGTAGATTTATACTTATCATATCAAGAGGCTGGTTAAATCTACAAAAGCAAAATAAAGAGGATTTTTATTTTCATAAGAGGTTTCTGCTTGCATCTTTTGAGTCATGAATATCATATCATCTAATGAGCTGAAAGCCATTATACCAAATAGAACGTAATGTTGGAAATTCCGCTCGCACTTTTCGTATTAAAAGTGTAGATAATTCTTCGCTGATTTGTCTGCATATAATTAATTTGTTTAGTTTTAATCTTTTCATCATCCAGTTTGGTTTGTTTATCAAAATTAAAAATGCCTGCACACATCAATTCTTTGGAAAGCATCCCGTTTGAAACAAATCTCAAAAAATGATTTAAATGGATTTATCTATTGGTGAAAAACAAACTTTTAACGTCAGGAAGACTTTTCGAATAGTCTCTCCAAAGTGTCTCAAAATCAGAATCAATGACAATTTTCGGAAAATATAAATCGAAAAAATGTGTGCATATGTTTGTTGAAAATTCATATTGCTTTAATAAACGAATCAAAAATTTTTTCATCACTATTATTTATTTTGTTGTCATTTGTTTTTGACATGTTTAACTTGCCTACAACAAAGTTTGTATCTCGTTTGACATTCAGTCTTTGAGATCTAAATTTTTTCAAAGATTTATCATTTGAACATTGTTTATGTTTTGTTATTATTATTTTCAGTCTAGCCATGGCATTTTGTATTTTGTTAGACATTTCGAATGAGCAGAAACACTGGAACAAACTCATTGCTGTCAAATCCCAATATTTTTTTGACTTGCCATGAACGTTCCAGATCTGAGGAAGAATGACAATATGTTTCATATGTACATAAAAGAAATGAAATCACTCTTTGTCAGCTGGAAATACAGATGTCTGTTTTTTTTTTTTTTAAAAAGTTGAGATGTACTTTACTTTCACTAAAAGCACAGGTAGGTGATCTGTAGATCTCAAACAACCATACTATAGATTTAGTTTCTAATACACATTTCATATTTGTGTAGCGAGTAACAATAAGATCGATTTGAGTCCAGGTGGCATGAGGCTTGCTATAAAAAGTCATCCTTTGGTCCATTTCAAGGTCAAAATATGTTTGTAACACACAGTTTAAAAAACTGAACAAGTCTTTAGCAACAACTTTCCATTGTTATTCTCGTTCCCACACCCATACATTCCAAGACAATCCGCCCATTTTCCATGATATTCCATGTGCATTGAAATCACCTAAAATGAAGACATGTTCTGACTGTGGGATGTTGGATATGATATTGTCCAAATGACTGTAAAACTCTTCTTTAATTTTTTTTTTTCATTTTCTTGAGGACTGTATACGTTGATAATATTAATAATTCCACCAAACGTCTTTAAGCGACAGTGCATTATTCTTTCAGACTTGGCCAATATTTCAAAATCATCGAATGCTGTTTTTATCACTACTGCAACGCCGTTTGATCGGCGCTCTGTTTTCCGCCCGCTCCAAAAAAACCTGTACTGTCCACCTTTCTGAACACTAAATTCACCCTCAGTTTTGTTTCTTGCAAACATGCTATGTCTAGCATGTTATTATCAGAAGATGTTTGAAAATGGCATTAATATCTGCTAGCTTTTTATTTTCACAAATATCGTTCACATTCCATGTTTATATTGATAGTTCGATCTTAGATGGAATATCGACCATTTTTGTGTACTCTGAAAAACAAGAAACAACTATTTTTATTTTGACTTTTATTATTTAGTTATATATACCTTTAATTCATTTTAATCTAAGGTGAGTATATTCCATTATATACACTACTATATTGTTACTAGCATTGTACCCGGCGATGCCCGGTAAACATTTCTAAAATACAATTAGGTAAAGATATGGGTGCTAATTTGTGAAACAAACCTAATATGAAAGGGCCTACATTTCATACGTCACAAATTACGATTTACCCGTCAACGCTAACCAACCAAACCAACCAACTAACCAAATCAACCAAGCAAACCAGCTTACAAACGAACCAAAACCAAACCAACTAAACCAACAAAACCAACCAAACCAAAAATCATTGTTAAAATACAAGTATATTGATTTAGCACCCCTCACTAATATCAACAATTAAAATAAAAGAAACAAATGTTTCCAACACACGCAGTTTCCCTTAAACCATTGGTACAAAATGTCAAATCTTTCATAAGCACCGCGCGCAATTTAAATTTGGTTTCTTTCTTACTTTCTTTCACGATGTCCGTCTATATATGGATTAGCTTCACTTAATTGTACAAGACGATATTTTATGTACTCGAAAATATTTGAGGTACTTCCAGAAGGCAGTCTTGCTGTCTAAAGTTTAAGTTCCATTCTTGTGATTTTCATGTTTTATGTGTAAAACTGGTTAATTATGGGTAGTAGGAAAAGAAATAAAATTACATTAAATATTTTTGTATCGGCAACAATCCAAAAAATTGTATTTAAAAGAGTAATTTGTAAAATAATATGTAAATAATTTTGTCAAATTAAAATGTCATTAAATTATTTTACTACCAATCATAGGCATCTATCGAACACAGCTGAACTTGCTTTACTCAAACTATGATGTGCATGCATCAGTGTCATATTGAATATGAATTGTCCAAACTGAAAGTTTAATTGTTGCAGAGTTGTTTCTAGTTCTTTTTCATCATTAAATAGAAGTGTCGCAATAGCAACCGCATTGTTAACAGCTTTAAAACTGAGAACGTGTCATACGCTTTTTACCGATAGTCCGATACCGATATTTTTCTCCAGCATTTTCACCGATACCGATGCCGATATTTTATTTAAATCAACAACAATGCCAAACACGTGTTTTTTTCAATTCTTTAACAGCTATGGCACATCGCCCATGCTCAACCCTTCCCTCACTCTTATTTCGCAACACTTCGCCCACACGTAAGTCCTGTTTCTCTCCCCCCAACTACCTATCCCAAAAAAAAAATACACACAGATGTTCACTAATTGTTTCATTCAAAGGTCATACATTAGAATTTAAAACTGCCAGTCCTATGGTTTCAAGGTCATATCGCTGTTCTGTTTGTGGACGTGACAATTTCTGTGTACGGGTTTTTTTCCTTTTTTAAAATCCTGTCTGAATCTGGTTATAGAATTGGGTTGTTTACTGATTTTTTTTTTCTCAAATCTGTTGTGAAAAACCAATGTATCGGCAGCCAAAAAAACGGCCGGTCCGACAGTTAACTCATAGTGCCAATATCGGTCCGACTATCGGTCGCTCCCTACAAAAATCGGTTGATCCGATATTAACCGATAGTGCCAATATCGGTCCGATTATCAGTGCTCCTATTTAAAACCATGGTACGCCTCTACCTTAGACCAAAATGAAGACTACTGAGCAGTTTGATATTCAACCCACTGTGCAGGCAGAGTACTGAAATTTTATGGATCTGGTCTAAAACTGCTACAGTAAATCCACCAGGTACATTCGTAATGTGGTCAGCTGAGCACATTTTACAGATTAATAATTCTACTCCATATATGTGTAATGTCCATTCCTAAAATGATGGTATATTCTTTTTATTGCACTAACAATACTGTAAGCACAACTGAATAATGAAAGACATACACCAACTAATGCTCACGAAATACCACCTTCGACTGGGATAACTAATTTTACAAGCATCAATTTGCTTCCCATTTATAATGACTACAGGAGCTCCCAACATTATTTACAGAACAATTCCATCCGCAAGTTGATGAAAGTTGATCTTTTTAGACAGCTCATAGTGTTCTCAACAACAATTCTCTCTCACCTCAGAGAAACAGACCAGACCCTTAATTGCTGTACAAATTCCAGTAAATACTATTTTTAGCCCCAATTAATATTTTTGATATAATCTAATGATACTTACTTCTATAAACATTCCAAAATCATAGTAATAATGATTTCACATCAATATTATTCATTTTAGACCATAAATTGTTCATTTTTATTAGTTTATCGCAAAAAATCCAACTTATCGCACTTTTCTGAACTTCTTTATCTCGTTTCGCATATTTTGGTTTAACATTTAAAAAAACATTAAATTCCAGTGATGGTGCTGCCAATTTAGCATTTTACAATGAAGAAACTAAATGGGCAAACTTCACAAAGGTTCGTATAGAAAAAAAAAACAATGCCATGAAAAGCACTAATGCCCAGCCTCAAAAACGGAATAAAATAATTAATCAAACTCAATATATATATATATATATATATATATATATTTATATATATATATATATATATATATATATATATATATATTGAGGGGATAGATGCCCTTGAGGCACGAAACACTGATGCCGGATAGGGCATGACAAAAAATAATTAAACATATTTTATTTTAGTGGAAAGGATGACGCCTTTGATTTCAAATGGACCAAATATTTTTATCACTATGTCTTGCGGACTGAAGGGGGCCCTAAAAATGACATACTTATTTTTAATATAGCTTATATAGTAAAAAACGGTACTCTAAGAAACAATGATGCCCAGCCCTCAGAAGACATGACCAAAATTATTTAAACCAAATTTATATAAGATGGATAAAATACTCTTGTTTTCGAAATATGTGTCAGTTTTTTACTATTAAAATAACATAAGAATGAAATATGTGCTAAAGACTTAAACGATTTTACGTTTCTAAAAAATAACAACTATTGTATAAGCAGGAAGAGAGCAAACGACCGTTTTCACCTAGAAGTCGCAAGTCAATGATATGTTGACAGCTGCGTTAAAGGTAACACATTGTAACACAGTGTTCAGTTTTCTAAATATAATACTGACTATACTATAAATTCTCTTTATATTTCATCAATAGAGTTTTCATAACACTAAGCTGATTTTTATCTACTTTTTCTTATTAATATTTTATATGTAAGTTTACTTTCAAACTGCCTAAGCTCGAATCGGATATTTCATATGGTATCACAACTCCTTATTTTTGTTTCTTTGTATGCCTCAAAATATCTTAAAAAAAAATTACAATATTGTGGAGATACATATAAATATTTTTACTTGCAAATGTTTCGTCAATTTAAACTTTTCGTAGTTTTATAATTACACAAAAGAAGCATTTTCTTTTATTATTCTATTTTAATCTGCAACAAGCGTCGAACAGCATATATACATATTGAGTTTATTACTTCGGGATATTGGTTTGTTTTAAATGAATCGCATTTTAATAATATCATTTTTATAATTCTAATATAAAATAATATAATAAATTTGAGTTTTAATTTCGTTTAACTTTGTTTACTTTATTTTTTGTGTCTGTAAATATTGTAAGTTAATTTGCAATCTTTTCTCCTTTCATACAGCTCTAAGTTGTTTTTTTTTTGTTCGAGATAGGCGTAGATTCAATTTTCCAAAAAAACTGTTTCAATAATCCATATGTTAACGTCGTATTAGAATTACGAAGCTAATTTATTTTTTGTAATGTAGGAACAAAGGATGGAGATTAGAGCGTCAAAATAAATGCTAACATGTAAAACGATGTACTAGTTAAACAAAAATAATCTTATTTTTTAAATGCACTTATTTAAAATAGGTATACACTCATTATCACTAAAAATCGTGGGCGAATCAAGTTACTGCACTAAATGTGCCTTTTCGTCTTAGTTAATAAAATTTGAAAAAAAAAATTGTTAATCTGTATAATTAGATATGCATAAACGCTTAATTCTTTGTTATCGGTAATTTATTTTATTTATATATAAATACAACATAACTTAAGGAATTATTCTACAGAGTAACACAAGTCTAAACAATTAAACAAAAAACATGTCTATAAAAAGTAACTCCCTTGTTATCTCTCCTTCTTTCTTGTCTACACGTAAAACATCCCTGAATATATATCTCTATATATAGTGCTACTATTATTTGTGAGATAATCGAACGTAAACCGAAACAGTCTATTAAACAAGCCGGGCAGGGGAGGAGGATTGGGATGGTCGTTTGTGAAACCCTCTCTGTGAGAACCTGGGGGATTGTCCATGCTATGATGAAAAATGCCCTTGTTCTCCTTGGTGCCTCCGTACCATTGCACCATATCTCATTGTGGGGGAAGAACTAAGGGCACTATGAAAAACAGTTCCATCAGTAGTTTATAGCACTAAGAAAAAAGTATCATCCTTGGAGAAGGACTTCACTGATTAGACAGATCCAATTGAGGCAGGGTTAGGGATAGGGATAGGGATACTAGTTTAGGGATATGGTTAGGGATAGGGATAGGTTTAGGGTTAGGGATAGGGTTAGGGATAGGGTTAGGGTTAGGGTTAGGGATAGGGTTAGGGATAGGGTTAGGGATAGGGTTAGGGATAGGGTTAGGGATAGGGTTAGGGATAGGGTTAGGGATAGGGTTAGGGATAGGGTTAGGGTGTGGAGCAATATCAAAAAACCCCGTGTTCGGTCGGACCGAACCGTAGCCACTGCGTTATTAGAAACTCTTTTGATATATACTTGTAAAAACTTTGAATGAAAGAAAAATAACTTTTTTGTTGAAACATTACACAGAAGCTATTTATATATGCATTATTATTAGCTACACATAGCTATATTTAGAAAATGACATGAACAGGTAAAACCTTTATGCAGCCTTTCAAAATGTTTATATTCTTATATTTCATTCAACAACTATCAATATAAATAATAGCGGTGTGGGTTCTGCATCAAATAGAAAGTAAGAATTAATACAACAGTATTCCAGTTTAAAAAATAATCATGAAAAAATTGCATCTGCACAAACCAACAATATTCAAGCATCCAAGGGGATATAACTCTATGCAAAAATTTTTGCAGGATAAAGCGAGTTATGAAAAAAATATATAAGTTCAAAGAATCCCGTGAAAAAACCTTCAATGTGTTAATTATTTATTTCTGTCATGATGAAAACTTCTATTGACCTAACTGTACTCTACAAAATCTACCACTGGCTAATTCGCTTGTATAAACAATACTGTTAAACATCAAGTTATAATTAATACATTATTCGATTCGTCAAATTGAAGCATTCCTTTTTGGAACGATTTGAATATTTTTTTCATTAACACTAAGGCTTTTTTTGTCCCAGACTATTATCCATTTGCCCGGTACCCAGACTGGGCAGTAGGGCATGCAGTTGGAGTTCAGTTCGTTATATTTATTTTAGTGCTTCAAAAGATAAATTATCTAACAAGATTGACTTGTACAAGAAGGGCTCCATGCCCTGTTCAATATTACAACCTATGTGGCGATCATGACATGGTAGTCATTTATATGTTCGTGTTAATACATTTAACGTCTGTCTTTTAATTATTTCAAAGCCCATAATTTTATTGTTGCGTCACTCCCCTCGCCACCACTGCCACCCCCAATTCTTGACGACCCTGAAATCGTCCACAGTCGTATCATAGCTTATAGCCTGAACATCTTCTTCATCGAAAGATAAATTATTAACGTGCCCCTCCCCTGGACATGCCAACAGCTTTCTTTTTTCAAAACACACGTATTTACCTATGTACCCGAAAAAACCTAATGCGACAGTTATGGTAAATTTATATTCTAAAGCCAATCGCCATCTCAATTCATATTATATTCCTGTATCCAGAAAAGAGGCCGCAATAAAAAAAAAAATCAAGGCCCATTGTATATGTCTGGATTATACTTATTCATTGAGGTGGCCGTGTTAATTTTATCATGCATGCATTAAAGTTTATTCTAGATTTTCAAAGAACGGCCCAGTCCTGCTACTATTCTGAAATTGAAATGGGATTCGACAGTAGCCCTTCTCTGTCCATCTTATCTTTATATTATTGTTCGGATAACATTACCATTTCATACGCGGGATGTCATTTAAGACCTATTGATAAATGCTTCAGTTTCAATATGAAACTATTTGCCGAAGAAAGACCAAAGCTATTAAATCTAGGTTGGTATTTGTCAACTATTTACAGCAGGTTGGTATTGGTCCACTATTTAAAACAGGTGAAGAAAAATTAAGTGCGATCAGGATTATCTTTTTAATAACTCATTATTTGATACCTGCACGTGATCATTTGTCGTCAAATAGAAGTGTAGAAAATAAAGGTCATTTCTAACAGTAGAGTATTTACTTTAAATTGATTATTCGTCGAGAAGATAATGAACATGAATAAACTACGAAATGCAACAAGCACGACAACAGATACAAAGAGCAAGATAATAATTTGACTATGTTAAAGGTCTCGACATATTTAGTCGATAGCTATGTCGAAATAACAAAAAACTAAATGATAATAATGATTGTTTTTCTTGATAATTATGGCTACACACATAAACCATATTAATCTATCAAAGGTATATGTAACCGTACACTATTCTTATTCCTACACTTTTATAGTTACAACGTAGATATTACATATTTCACGGTGGGTGACCACACAAACGCCTAACTTTTTTTATTTAATTTAACAGGATAAATAAGTTAAAAATGACTACTAAAGCTTTAAACAAAGTGCGTAGTCCCATATCAGCCTTTGTTACTGTGGAGAAATAATATAGTCTAAACTTGATGACGCAGACTACGGTAGGCTCCGCTCACCGCAGTAGCTATGGCGTCATTCCGCCATATTGTGTTGTAGTTTATTGTAGATTTTAGTGTATACGTCATTTGGTACAAATGACGTATGTCGGCTCGACAGTTGGGAGCACATGGTTTGTTTTATAATCAGTCGAGCTCTGTGCATCATAGGATGCGGATGTCTGTATTAGACGAGTCTAGCTTTGGGCATCGATGTAGATGGATGCATGTTTACAGTTTGCTATTGTACTCCTCCTGAGTTCACCTTTATGTCAGTTTATGTTCAAGAATTAAATGATTGTTGATGTTAATACACTGGAGTTAACTTCATGATTTGAGTTGTCTGAATTATTACACCTTCTACAAGTATTATCATTATAAGGACCCGTAACAGTTACCCATGACGCCTTTATGGCGATTTCAATCTCACTCTATGTTGAGAGAGTTTTTCCTCATCCCCGGTTGGCCGAGTGTTGTTAAGCAAACAATCCCTTCATATGACAAGGTCACAGAAACAGATGCATTCTACACTTTATCAGCCCCCTTGTGCCCTTTAGTTATACAGGAACTTTGCATCTTTTACCACGACCGTCCACAGTAAATGTAATTTTAAAAAAACAAATCAACTCGTGAATAAGTATGAAGTCATATAAATATTTTTTTCGAATAAAAAATATAAAACATTTTATAACAATGAAGTTTAACAGTCACTGCATATGAGTAAACTGATTTTATTCTAACACATGACAGTTTCTAATGTTGTGGTTAAAGACAGCAAAACTTGCTACTTGGTAAAGGAGAAAAGGTACAAAAGACAAAGTATAGTTTGTAATATTATTTTATGAGATGAATATTAGAACAAAACAACACAATGTATCAAGGTGTTATATTAACAGCTCAAACGTTTGCTCTTTTTCTATACAACAGTGATGTGTAGGATAATTACATTTTTATGCTACTGATCTCCATTTCCATAAAATTGACTTAATCATCAACTTTTTATTTATTTGTTTGTTTAATTATGCGCGTCATTTCTTACAGATAATTTTATATAAAAAATATTTATAATATACATAGATTTTACATTTCATCAATTACATTTTGATTTTCTAATTAAAAACTTAATCTACGATCCTTTTATTACATAATAAATACATATAAATTAAAAAATCTCAATCATGATAATTGCATTTCTTATAGAACCAATAAGGCTAATTATCATGATTGAGATTTTTTTAATATGTATTTATTAATAAATCGTAGATTAAGTTTTTAATTAGAAAATCAAAATGTAAATTGGATGAACTATAGGTAATAGAAAATATTTTTTATATAAAATTATCTGTAAGAAAATGACATATGAATAAACAAACAACAAATGTGTGCATGTTAAGTCAATTTTATGAATGTAGATCAATAACATAAAATGTAATTATCCTACACATCACTGTTATGAAAAAGAGCAAACGTTTTGAGCTGTTAATATAAACACCTTTGATACGATTGTGTTGTTTTGTTAATATTCATCTCATAAAATATTACAAACTACTCTTGTCTTTTGTACCTTTTCTCCTTTTACTAAGTAGCAAGTTTTGCTTTGTCTTCTAATCATGTGTTAGAATAAAATCAGTTTATATATGAAAAAGATCTGGTTAAATTCATTGTTATAAAAATGTTTATATTTTTGTTAGCATTACTTATATGACTTCATACTTATTCACGAGTTGTTGTTTTTTTAAAATTACATTTATAATGGACGGTCGTGGTAAGATGCAAAGTTCCTGTAACTAAAGGGCACAAGAACTGATAAAGTGTAAAATTTTGTGACCTTATCATATGGTTGTTCTTTACTCGATATGAGGATGAGGAAAAAATATAACATAGAGGAGATTGAAGTCGCGAAGCGATAAATAGTGAGGTCTACCAATGATAATACTTGTAGAAGGTGTAATAATTCGAGACGAATCAGTGCTAACATCAACAATCATTTGAATTCTTGAACAGAAAAACTGACATAAAGGTAACTCAGGAGAAGTACAATAGCAAACTGTAAGAACTGTCCATCCCATCGATGCCAAAGCTAGACTCGTCTAATACATCCGCGTCCTATGTGCACAGGCTCGACTGATATAAAACAAGCCGTAACTACGTCGGTTTTTGTATACGTCATTTGTGCCAAATGACGTATACGTAAATACAATGTATGGCGGAATGATATATTTTTTTCTTTATATTGGCGAATTTCCCAAAATTAAAATTATTAACTATTTATTTATTTATACGGTAACAAGGCTGTTATGGGACTGCACTTTTGTTTGAAAACTTTTAATTTTAACAGTTTTGGATGTTAAATTAAATAAAAAAAAAGTTAGGCATTTCTGTGGTCGCAACCGTATCTGCGTTGTAACTATAAAAGTGTAGGAATAGATAATTACGATTTACATACACTTATTCAGGGTGACTCATCACCCAAGGAACAGGGCGGTTTCATGTTGTAATAAGTGATAGTGTTAAAGTAAATTACAAGTATACTGGTTTCAAAGCAGGAAACATGTTTTTTTTATTTCATGGGAAATATTTTCTTAATTTCGTGTTGGTTGGGGGACGGGTCTCAAGTTGTGAGTTAGACCCTAAGGAAAGTGTGAAGATCATAGTTAATTTATAGGAATTGTATTTGGCATTGTCATAGGTGCTAAAAGACAGCTACGCAGAGGTAAACCTCAGGGCCCCCAAGAAAGGTAATGAACATACTTCTCATAAACTGATGGGGATAATTTTTTATACATTGATGGGGACACTTGCTTCTAAATTGATGAGGATAATTCTTTGCAAATTGATGGGGATAATTCATTAAAAATAATGGGGATAACTCCTTTTAAACTGATGGGAATAATTTTTTATAAATTGATGGAAATAATCTATATATATATATATATATATAAGACAACTTCAAGAACGCCACGTAGGACTATTTATAGATTGCGGAATCCCTAAAGCAAGCAGCATTCAACCACGTTCGACAACTCGCATGTTTCACCAGCCTGCAAGACTATTTATAGATTTGTGGTATTCCCGAATACATACATCATCACAGCAAGCGCGTTGTTTATTTTTATTTCATTATAAAACCAGATTATTTTAATTTCTTATATGACGTTTTTTTCCTTTTAATTGGTAAAATTTATTAAGCAATATGAGCAGGATGGTGGTGGTATAATACTATTTCATGTCTAGACCGCTCCAGTAATTTTTAAAACAGTATTGTTTGGTCGTAATCATATTTTAGTGCTCTTATACGAAACTATTTCATTTATCCCGTCGCGGTAAATTCTGTATCCGTTGAACCGCGGAAATGAGGGAATGCTGTACATAAAATAACATTATAATGTCAACTAATTATTGTAAAAAAAAAAAAACAACAAAAAAAAAATAAAATAAAGTAATATTGAACTATTTCCAATTTGAGAAAAAAAAATGGTGTATTAATATAGATTACAAACAAATGGTAACGGTTTCAGAATATGTACGTATTACACAAAATCTACCTGTACTGAAAAGTGTAGGTACTGTAGGATGAAGGTTATACTAAAAAAACGTATGCAGGGTTGAGCAAGTCTAAAAAAAAAACACTATAGTGTGCTAGGGAAGGGGTGGATTGAGGCAGACACACAGTGAATTGTCGCAAACCAAAAATAAAAAGCAATGCAAATTACACCCCCCACCCCGAAATATATTTAATAGAAAATGAATGAAAAAAAAACAACAATAAAATGAAAAAAAAAAGTTGCTTGAAGGTACCAGATAGTGACCATAAAGTCTGCACATGATAAATCAAAGTTCCACTTTGTATACCATGTATTTTCTCCGATGATGTCAGCCTGTTATTTTGTTTGATTGCTTATTTAAAAATATAATTACAGTGATTGCTTATTTAAAAATATAATTACAGTAATTGTATTGATTGTTAAGGCGGCGTATGTTACGCCGCGGGATGACTAGTTTTTTATAAATTGATGCGGGTAATTCTTTATAAATTGATGGGGTTAATTCTTTATACATTGATGGGAATCATTCTTTATAAATTGATGAAGATACTTCATTATAAATTGATGGGGATATTTCATTATAAATTGATGGGGATACTTCATTATAAATTAATGGGGATAATTCTTTATAAATTGATGGGGATACTTTATTATAAATTAATGGAGATACTTTATTATAAATTGATGGGGATACTTCATTATAAATTGATGGGGATACTTCATTATAAATTGATGGGGATAATTCTTTATAAATTGATGGGGACAATTCTTTATACATTGATGGGAATCATTCTTTATAAATTGATGGGGATAGTTCTTTATAAATTGATGGGAATCATTCTTTATAAATTGATGGGAATCATTCTTTATAAATTGATGGGGATAGTTCTTTATACATTGATGGGGATACTTCATTATAAATTGATGGGAATAGATCTACATAAATTGATGGGGATACTTCATTATAAATTGATGGGGATGCTTCATTATAAATTGATGGGGATGCTTCATTATAAATTGATGGGGATAATTCTTTATAAATTGATGAGGATCATTCTTTATACATTGATGGGAATCACTCTTTATAAATTGATGGGTATAGTTCTTTATACATTGATGTGGATACTTCATTATACATTGATGGGAATGATTCTATATAAATTGATGGGGATATTTCTTTATACATTGATGGGGATACTTCATTATAAATTGATGGGGATACTTCATTAAAAATTGATGTGGATACTTCATTATAAATTACTATGTACGCCCCGGAAGTTCACATTTCTTTCAGTTTAGTTCGTTGGCTTTTAAAACACGCAGCCGAATTTATGTCTACAACTTGAACAATGTGTTTTGTAAATTAATGATTACTCCTAAAACTCAAATACTATACACCCATACCTCGCTTTACGGCCTAGATACCTTCCACGAAATTTGGCCGCTAAGTGAAAAGCCGTATAGGGAATCAATTGTTCTAGTACAAATCCATACAAATTCAATGAGATCGGTTCCAAGTTGTTTAAATATGTAACATGGTTTATCATTCAAAATGTATTTTCTCTTTTTATTTCATTTGAATTAAAGCTACATACATTAGTACATAAAATAATAACAAACTCCAACAATCAACAATAATCTATAAACAAAAATTAAACAATTTCATGTTACATAAAATATGAATATGTATATATATTTTTTTTAATGAAGACAATGAAGAAATGGTAACCTGCAGATCAATGACTTCATCATTTTTCGCTGATAAGGATGGGCCTGGCTTACAGCAATTGTCCAATGTTGTTTGTCTTGTCTTCTTGTCTAGTTCATTCTTCAATGAGTTATAACTGCTTATGACTGAGTTAATTCCTTGAGAAATTTAGCGCTACGTCTGACGTCAGGATCGTTTTCAAGAAGGAGGTTCCCTATCAGCTTCAAGTAGAGCAAGCACGTCACGTTCGTTCAAACCTTCCAAACCGAAATCTTCTACTAGATCCAAAATATTTTGCCTAATTTCAGGAAGAAAATTAACTTCTGTATGCAGTGCCGAACCGAGGGATTTTAGGGCCCCTCATTGGAGGTCCCTGCATTTTGACATTCGACAACATGACATGAGATAATGTACTTTATATTTAATGTAAAAAAAATATTTGGGGGCCTCTCAAGCTAAAACCGGAGGGACTTTTGAATTTGGACCCCCTCCCTAGGTACGCTTCTGTCTGCATCAGTATTTTTTACACATTCTGACCATATTTTTTCCATATATGGTTCATTGTTGTCAGTTTTAATTCCTTCCATCATTCACTGATGCTGTTAACAGTATCCTTAATGTTATGGTTTTTCCAAAATGTTTTAATTGAAGATTCACCATTGGTTTCCCCCAGGTCCGTAGCGTGCGGGGGGGGGGGTTCTGCTCCCCCCCTGCTTATTTGTTGTACTGAGTAAAATGTATTACCTGGCCCCCCTGCTATTGCCTGGCCCCTGCTGTAGAATGCCTTGCCCCTGCTGTAGAATTTTCAGGCTACGGGGCTGGTTTCCCCTATGCTGAGTTGTCGGAAAGTTCGGTGTAGGTAATGTGCCTTAAAAGTGCCTATTGCACCCTTATCAATTGGTTGGATTAGTGCTGTTGTATTTTTCGGAAGGTACTCAATCATGACATCTTCAGATAGTTCGGATAAATTAGGTAGGATGCCCTGGTGCATTATACAAAATAATCAATATTTTTTCACTTTTGTACAAAATTGTTTTTTTTTGGCCGTTATAGCGAAACATTTTAGCCGTAAATCGAAACCGTGCCATAAATGATGAAGGCCGTTATAGCGAAATGCCGTATAAAGAGCGGCCGTATAGCGAGGTATGAGTGTATTGTAAGTTAGTGAATGTCAGAAATATGTAAGATCTATTGAAATTGTCACAGTAAACGAATTTCAGAAATATGTAAGATCTAAAGAAATTGTCACTGTAGATATGTGTCGACGAATGTCAGAAAAATGTAAAATCTAATACATACAGTGAATCGTCAGCAGTTTTTGAAAAAAAAAATAGTACAATTTTACGTAATTGAAGAGTTACGAGAGACATTAAGGTAAAAATAAATGTAGGTCAATTACATTTAAAAAAAAAATTCTCATGCATATGTCTAGCACCCGCTAACAATAATATTGACCTACTAACATGCTTTAATCATGCCATAAACAAATTTAACTCAGTGTTTTTCTTTGATCTGTTCTTCTTAAAATTATGTTCATGCGGATAGAGATTACAAACAGTTAAATAGTCATGAATTGTATAATTACGAGAACCGTGAATTTCAGTTTTCTAACCATAGATAATTATTGCATCTACATTTAATCTATTTTTCATGTTCCTATCGTATCTGTCTATCTTTTTTTCTAAATAACGATTGTTCTATTCTGAACCTATTTGTATATCATTTATCTCCTTGTTATGTCTATTTATCTGTTACCTACATCATCTATATCTATAAACTAACTTTCATGTCTTTCTATAATTTCACTACGTGATGCAACTCATGTGGTTAACCTTGCATCAGACGTAAATCAGTTTCATTCAACAGACCGATATGGGAATGTGGCTTGAGGAACTGCCAATGTAACAACACATGGCTTGACATGCGCCTTACACACAACTGCAGAATTGGAGGTTTACCTTTTTGTCTCAGTGACGTTAGTCTGACGTCACTGAACGATAACAAACAATCTCGCCAGCCTCTTGTTACCAACACAGAAATACCATTTTAAAAATAGCACATGTTAAACTACAAGTTAACAATGCAATATCTAGCAACTGTACTCTGGTCTCTGGCTATATTAACTTTGATCAAAAAGGGAATGCCATTGTGACATTTTATAAATATATTCCCCCCAGCTCGTAGCGTGTGTGTGTGGGGGGGGCGCTGGGGGGGGCGGACCCCCACCCTGCGTTTTGTCTGGCCCCCTATGATTTTTTTGCTCTACTAAGTAACACTTTGTCTGCCCCCCCCCCCACTATTGGCATGGCCCCTGCTGTCAAATTTTCAAGATAAGGGGCTGATATTCCCCCTGTTTATAATTTAGTATGAAAGTATTTGAGAGGAAGAAATTTTATAATTTTTGTTTTTTTAAAAATACACTTTAATTGAAATGAACTAAAATAAACGCGAAATTCAGATACTGTGAGACAACCAAGTTTATTTTGTTTTTCATTTCTATGCGCATATCTTAAAAGAAATGAGCATGGTTAAATTATATAAAACTAGGATTTCTTAATTTTAACATTTTTTTTTAAAATGAAATAAAATGTCCTTTAAAAAATAAAGTAAGTGTAAAAGAATTGATTATGGCATTTGATCCTGCTTGTCTGAATAAAGTTAATGAATTTTGGTTTCAATGACACCTCATCAAGACGAAAAGTTATATTTGTATTTCATGTCCTATGGGGCCGTCCATAAAGTACGTCACGCTCCAAGGGGGGGGGGAGGGGGTATAAGAAAGTGTGACAGTTTGTGACAGGGGGGGGGGTCAGGCCAAGTGTGACGTCACATTTTTAAAATATATTTTAAATTTTCTTTCTAATTTAAATTTTTATTTTTTTTAGTAAAACTTAACAGTTTTAAAAATAATTTTCAAAAAATTATGTGAAACACTTGAATTAGTTGTATGTCAAAATAGCATGAAACGCATATCTTTTCAATGTGTTGTTCACAATTCCTCAATCTAGTTAGGAGCGCTAATATACTGTTGCGAAGCTTTGTTTTATGTGTAGCCTTACCGGAGGTGTTATTATTTCTTTGTTGTCTGCTGCATAATTATATCACTGATCAAGCAATTTGTAAATTTGTATTATAATACAAAAAAGTTATTGAAGGTGCAATCTATAACTTCGTTAAAATAATCTTGATGCCTTATTCCTTGCAACCAGTGCAACCAGGAAGAAATGCTTATAATCGCGTGGAACGTCGAATGGCTCCATTTAGCAGAGAACTGTCTGGCGTCATATTGCCAGCCCCGTAGCATGAAAATTCTACAGCAGGGGTCAGGCAATAGTGGGGGGGGGGGCAGGTAATACATTTTACAAAGTGGAACAAATAAGCAGAGGGTGCCAGACAAAACTCAGGGGGGCCCGGCCCTCCTGCTGCCCCCCTCCCGCAAGCCACGGGCCTGCATATTGCAAAATGAACATCATGGCAGTCACTTTGATTCGCAGGGCAGAACAATAAATGAGGATTTGGAAAGAACAAACTTCAAGTTTGCAGGTGAAACTTTAGATGAAATATTGGTCGCATGTGATTGTTGACCAATTTCCAATTGTTGCAAAATATATCAACCCTGAGAAATCTAAATTGGATGCAGCTGGACTTATGTCAAAGGATAAGGAATGGTTTGACCATCATGTTCGCACCAGCCAATACTTCAGTCAAATTTTGAAATGTCAGGACATAAAATGTTGCGACAAAGTACGGAACTCATTTTTCAACGTTTTACCTTCGAGATTATTTCCTCTTCCAAATCCAATCCCAATCAGCCAAACAACTGATGGCCTCAGAGCTTCAGAAAGAGCAGATGCAGATGCTCATAAATTTCCTTCAGTGTTCGTGGCACAAACTTTCAAATTTGATGACATTATGCCAAAATCAACGGGAGTTTTTAAAGTGCAACCATATGCTCTTTATTGTCCATCTTTGCAGACCAGCTTACATGATCGAATTTGCAAAGTGTGTCACTTATACTTTGCCTCACAAAAACAATGTTGAAGAAACATACAGAATAACACAGAGCTCGGGCGCAGGAGAATGTAAAAAAGTAAAGTTCCCTTAGCCCTAAAGGGCCAGATGAAGTGTAGCAATCCTCTGTATCTATAACCTAGGCATATGAAGGGATTGTGTGGTTTGCACAACGCCCAGCCGCCTTTACTCCCCAACATAAAGTCAGGTACACATTTAAAGCTGGGTGAACTTGGGGACTTTCACCAGGACCTGAAAAAAGTCCTAAGGTTCTCACTGAGATTCGAACCCGAAACCCTCCGGTCGACAGTCAAGCACTCTACACCACTCGACCACCCGTCTCCTAGGAGAATGTGCCAACCCCAAATTTTCCAGAATCAACTCAAATAAAACGCATCCGTTCTTTGAGAATCGCTGCTAGAAGGCAAAGAGAACTCATGGCAATTATTGGCAGAATGGAAAATGCACTTTCAGAGGATGTTGAGTGGCTAGATGAGGATGAAGTTGATCTGTTTGCAAGTAATTTGCAACTATCCTTCCGGGAAACGATGATGGGGAAAGACTTATGTCAGTCCTAACTATGGATGAAAACTTCACTTCACCATGGATGGATGATGTCTAGTGAATATTTTTAATTAAACATAATTTACAGGCCCGCTATAAACATATTCAATAGAGCACCAGAGCTGATCACATAATTTGTCAATCTAGTCCTTTTTTAGTCGCATTGTTTTGTTTCCCATATTATTATTTGACCACTGGTTGAGGTCAAGTTTCGCTAATCTACTTATCCTGTGTCAATAGAATGCATAATCGGAAGATTATCTCAAAGTTGACCTCACCCATTGTAAATGAATAGGTAGCAGATAAATGGTGTTTATTTGTCAAGTCTAATTTTTGCAATTTTTTTTTCAAATTCAATTGATTGAGTTACTGTTTCAAAGAATAACTGAGACAACTGTTGACAATTATTATTCCACTATTAAAGTTATTTAATAATCTGATAGTTCTTTTAATACTTATATTTTAAGGCAGTTTAATAGTGAAGTACGATTTAAGTTTTCGATTAGATTTTAATTAGTTGTTAATTTTTTTTCGAAAGTGTGACGTACTTTAGGGGGGGGGTGGGGTCCCGAGATTTGTGACAATTTGTGACAGGGGGGAGGGGGGGGGTCAAAAATCGTCAAAAATAGCGTGACGTACTTTATGGACGACCCCTATACAGTGTTTTAAATTGTGCGACTGACAATTTTCAATGAATTTTTCACTCAGCCTCAGTGTTACGGATGGCGAGTGGTCGGTATTATCTCATTATACAAAATAACGTAAGCCGACAAAAAGGACCAATAAAACACTAAAATATGTCTAAATAAAGGTGTCTAGATAAAGATGTCTAAATCTTTCTACGGACAAAACATTTTCTGACGGACTCTTGGCTGCCCACCGCTTTTATAGCAATGCGCAAGGGAATTTTTGAATAATCCAAAAAGCGACAGAACTTTCAAGATAATTTAAAAAAAAAAAAGTTTACTAAGGAAAACTCTTGTTTTATATCCAAAAATAAATAAATAAATAAAACAAAAAAATTAAAATAATAAATTAATAGCCATCGCTACTAGGGAGCGACCGATATGCCTTTTTACCGATAGTCCGATACCGATATTTTCCCCCAGCATTTTTACCGATACCCATATTTTCTTTTTAGGGGGGCTGTCCATTATTTATGTCAACAAATTTTTGGCGATTTTTACCTCCCCCTTCCCCCTTGTCAACAACTTGTCAAACTTCCAGACCCCCCTATAAAATTACGTCAACATTTGATTACCCCCCCCCCCCCTAAAAAAGGTGGCTTCCAAAATGTTTATGTGGCAAAATTAGTAGGAATATAGTTGGTTTAATTAAAATACTGAATGTTAAGCTACTGTGTAACACAGAACTACAAACGCTGCTTAATTTTCCTATTTATTAAGTAATTATATTAAATAAAAAAAAGTAACATTGTTGATGTCAACTTTTCTTGACCTCCCCCTCCCCTTGTCAACAATTGTGAAAAATTTTCTGACTCCCCCCTCCCCCCTAATTTGTTGACGTAATTAATGGACAGCCCCTAAAGCAACAACAATGCCAAACACGTGTTTTTCTCGTGCTGTATGATGTATGTCAACCCATGTTCACATATTTTGAAACACTTCGCCCACGCGTGTCTTGTTTACCCCCCCCCCAACTTCCCATCCCAAAAAAAAATACACACAGATGTTCACTAATTGTATCATTCAAGGTCATACATTAGAATTAGGAAATGTCAATCCTATTGTTTCAAGGTCATATCTCTGATGAAATTTTTGTAGACGTGACAATTTCTGTGTACGGATATTTTTTCCTTTTTTTTTAATTCTTGTCTGATCTGGTTATAAAATTGGGTTATTTACTGATTTTTTTTTTCTGCAACTCTGTTGTGAAAAAAAAAAACAATGTACCGGCAGCCAAAAAACGGCCGGTCCGATAGTTAACCCATAGTGCCAATATGGGTTCGACTATCGGTCGCTCCCTACAACAATCGGCCGATCCGATATTAACCGATAGTGCCAATATCGGTCCGATACCGATGCCGATCGGATTATCGGTTGCTCCCTAATCGCTACCATTATCTATTACTCCAGCTGTTATCTCATTATTCCAGCTGTTATCTCATTATTCCAGCTGTTATCTCATTATTCCAGCTGTTATCTCTTTATTCCAGCTGTTATCTCATTATTTTCAAATGTTCATACATTATAGAATGGACCACCTGGTATTAAACACTTAAGTAAAAGAACAGATTATATTTCAACACTTCACTATAAACACGCTGTTTGTTGTATAAGTATGACAGGACGCTATTCGCCTGCTTTGAAGTGTAACAAAGGTTAATTAGTAGTTTAACAAAGGTTAATTGTTAGTTTAACAAAGGGTTAATTGTTAGGTCATTCAAGGAGACGTCACGCCTTGCGTGACTTTCTTACCTGTTGATTGTATTATAAACGCCATGCGATCAATACATGTTTTGATCGATTGATAGTATTGTATTTCTCTATAGGTCTATCACAGCTCTCCGAGCTGACCGTTAAATAATTAGGAAATGAATCGCGATCAGTGATGGTCGTTGGTCTTGAATATTGTTTCATTCTCTAGAGGAAAAATCACCAAAGCACAGGCGTGGGTTCAAAACAACCACATCATTTAATAATTTATATACAATCAACAACTACAGTGGCCTCTACACTACACTGCCGGCTTCATCATCACAACTCTGCTGATTTTACGTCACTACACTACAATACACTACACTACACTACACTACACTGCACTGCACTACACTACACTACACTGCACTACACTACACTACACTACACTACACCACACTACACTGCCGGCTTCATCATCACAACTCTGCTGATTTTACGTCACACAGTCACTGCTTTCAATGTAAATTTCTGGGTGCGTTGGTCTAAGGAAATTCCTTATTCATTGCGTACTACCGAGGACGGTGTGTGGGGGGGGGGGAGTTATAACGGTATGACCTACTTAGTTTCAGGAGTATATTCACCGGCGGCGGAACGAAATATTTTAAGGGAAGGGGGGGGGCAAGACAAAATATGACCGAAAGACAAATTTTACCCCCTTAATTCAATAATAGAATATAGTAATTCTGTAGCAAGTATTTAAACGATATTATTTTAAAATAATATATTTAAAAAAAAATGAACATTGAGCACTTCTGTCGTCAACTGATTCGTAATGTCAGTTTGTTTATAAATCTAATAGTGAAATTAGATAAGAAAATTACTAATAATTATCATGAACATTAATTGTAATTAATTATTTTGGATATCAAAGACATGAAAATCGGCAAACTTTTACCCCGATTTCAGGTTTTACGAGCTTCTCTCCACATATCTAACTTACTATAAATATGATCGGTACGGGGAACCAAATATCACATTACTTACTACATTATTACATTCCATTCCTTCATCCATAGGAATTGTCATCTTTTGCTACAGTCATGCCTAAGAGAGAGAGAGAGAGAGAGAGAGAGAGAGAAAGAGAGAGAGAGAGAGAGAGGGAGGGAAAGAGGGAGGGACGGAGGGAGGAAAAGAGGGAGGGAGGGAGAGAGGGATGGAAAGAGGGAGGGAGGGGGAAAGAGAGAGAAAGAGAGAGACCAAGAGGAAATTCCAAAAATGTTGTGTATCACATTGCTTTAAGATAAATGTACCCTTTTATTGCATGCAAATAAATTCCTTTTTTACGCGTCTTATTTTAAATCTTAATTAAACCTCAAATTACGCTTCTTAAATAAACAGAAAACCTTATTTTAAACCCGGGCAAAGCAGGGTACTTGCAACTAGTTTTAAAATATGCCACAACAACTCTCAATAATGTGATTACTGTAAAATGTAAATTCATTATAATTTCTTTCAAATATTAAATTTAAGAAATAATTCAAATGAATTATGAAAATGAAAATGATACATATAAACTAAAATTAATTACAAAGTTAAAATTTTAGGGGGGGGGGCAGACTGGAAATTCAAGGGGGGGGGGCGCCGCCACCCCGCCAGTGCGTATATTTATATTTATCAATCCACATGGTTCCATAGGACGCACACAACACAACAAGCAATGATCTGTCTGTCTATCAAAACATATAGTATCAACAGACGTTTTCCTAACATGTTTGTTTTACCTAAATAAAGGATTTCGACCACTGTGGTTCTTATGCTGTTTGTTTTACCTTCTGCTATGAAATGTTTGTTTGGTGAGAGAATTAAAAGGTAGAATAAAGGTACAGTCAGTCGTGACCTTGGGCTAAAACTATTACTTTTATTTGTTTTACCTGGTAAGATAAGCTTCCTGTTGATGTAAAGCTAACAAAGGATTGACTTTTCACCACTGTGACTTGAAGGGCTAATGCAGCTTAAAATACGTATTTTAAAATATTTTTACATCCAGGTATTATATATTATATTTTATTTTATAATAAAAATTAGAGCTAAATATTAGATTTTATAATAAAAATTAGAGCTAAATATTAGAGTTTATAATAAAAATTAGAGCTAAATATTAGATTTTATAATAAAAATTAGAGCTAAATATTAGAGTTTATAATAAAAATTAGAGCTAAATATTAGAGTTTATAATAAAAGTAGGGGTTTGGCCTGCTGGAGTTTTGTCCGTGGGGGTTTGGTCAGATGGCAGGATAGCGACTGTCAAAACAGTGACTGTCATAACAGCGACTTCAAATGAGCGACGTTATCAGAATGGCGACTGTCATAACAGCGACTGTCTAAATGGCGACAGCATTATAATAGCTACTGTCATAATAGCGACTTTTCTGTCAACTTCAGAGTGAGATAAACTCACTGGTAGGACATAGTGACGGGATTAGAGACTGAAGACTATCCCCTTCGATGTTTGTGATATAAAAGATGTCTAGCTATTAGAATTAGAACAAGTAATGGTCAAATATACGACTTAAGACTAGGTGGGTAGAAAACAATAGACGACTTAAGACTAGTTGGGTAGAAAACAATATACGACTTAAGACTAGGTGGGTAGAAAACAATAGACGACTTAAGACTAGTTGGGTAGAAAACAATAGACGACTTAAGACTAGTTGGGTAGAAAACAATAGACGACTTAAGACTAGTTGGGTAGAAAACAATAGACGACTTAAGACTAGTTGGGTAGAAAACAATAGACGACTTAAGACTAGTTGGGTAGAAAACAATAGACGACTTAAGACTAGGTGGGTAGAAAGCAATAGACGACTTAAGACTAGTTGGGTAGAAAGCAATAGACGACTTAAGACTAGTTGGGTAGAAAACAATATACGACTTAAGACTAGGTGGGTAGAAAGCAATAGACGACTTAAGACTAGGTGGGTAGAAAACAATATACGACTTAAGACTAGGTGGGTAGAAAACAATATACGACTTAAGACTAGGTGGGTAGAAAACAATATACGACTTAAGACTAGGTGGGTAGAAAGCAATAGACGACTTAAGACTAGGTGGGTAGAAAACAATAGACGACTTAAGACTAGTTGGGTAGAAAACAATAGACGACTTAAGACTAGGTGGGTAGAAAACAATATACGACTTAAGACTAGGTGGGTAGAAAACAATATACGACTTAAGACTAGGTGGGTAGAAAACAATATACGACTTAAGACTAGGTGGGTAGAAAACAATATACAACTTAAGACTAAAATTGGGTAGAAAACAATATACGACTTAAGACTAGGTGGGTAGAAAACAATATACGACTTAAGACTAGGTGGGTAGAAAACAATAGACTTGTAAAACATCAAACACTCTACAAGTAGACCGCGGGCGAGTCTAAGAGTCTTTTGAATAAATGAACAATTTTTTTAACCATCTATATTCTATAACATGAAATGAACTCATTGACAGATACAAATTTATAAAACATGTCATAGGGACTTTAAATCTTCTCTTTAAATCATTTATGTATTACGTAGTTAATCCAAATTAATGTTATTTTTTAATTCCTTATTGATCTATTTCTATCCTGTTTTAAGTCAGCTTTTTAAATCATGTGACTTTGTATGTAGCCTATCTAATTCAAATTGAATGTTATATTTAATTCATTTAATTCATCGAGAATAAAAGAAATGTAATTTTTAATTTCTTTAGCCTTGAATTTTTATAATGAACAGTTGCAACGGTTTTTTGTATGTGTGTGTTTGTGTGTTTTCAGCTGTTGCCAGTTGTCTGATGAATTAGTCTCTGTTATGACAATCATAAGGTCGCTGTTGTGACAGTCGCTGTTTTAAAACAGTCGCTATTATGGGGTCGCTGTTGTGACAGTCGCTATTATGAAACCGAGCCGGTCAGTTGGGGGTTATGTCCGCGGGGCTGAGTTATAAATATGGAACGGAAGACATAATTTCCTACCAAGGGAAAGTGTCACTCATTAGATTGCATTACATAATTACAAGATTGATAAAATGTAGATTAAAAACATTTTTTTTTATTATTCGGAAAATTGGAACAACAGATTATTTTAGACACATGAAGGATTAACTAGTGAATTGTAATAATTAGATTATGGAAAAAAGTCGTACAAATCACGTGATCAAATAGATGAAGAATAGAACAACAGAAATATCACATTACAAATTTATATAAGTTTGTAACTAGTTTTTTAGAGCATTTTCGAAAAAAAAATGCTCTATTGTCCCTGTTTTGTCTGTCTGTCTGTCTGTCATCACCCTAGATCTCAACAACCATAAGTCCTAGACCCATGATCTATATATCATTTTGTAGGTCTTGGCCTGCCAAGAAATGACTTTTTTCCATTTCGCGATCTGACCTCTCAGGGCCGTAAAAGGGGCCTTATAAAGTACCGTTTTTTACTATATAAGCTATATTAATAATGGACCGCCCTATATCTCAGTAACCATAAGTCCTAGACCCATGATGTATATTATATCATTGTGTAGGTCTTGGCCTGCCAAGTGTACATCAAAAGTCCATTTCGCGATTTGACCTCTCAGGGCCAAAATATAAGAATTTGTTATGTACCGTTTTGCTTATATTTTAAATATAAATAATAAAAGCTAATCAAAGGGGCGTAATCATTATTTATTTTTGTAACAGTTATTCAACATGACTTACTTGTCCTTTTTATATCTTTTTTTCAGATATATGCATTACACAATTGAATTTATAAACATTTCCAAAATTTACAAATATTTACTGAAAGATAACATGAAAATGCGCTAACACGTCCTGTGTCCAGAATGGAACAGGCTTAATTGCTTGTTTTTTTTTAATTCTGTTAAAATATTTTTTTCTGGGACTAAATATCGTTCTCCGCTTTTTATGAAAGTTATTTAAAATGCTTTAAATATAAAAATAAAAGCACACATGATGGACGAAATGAAATCATCGTGAAAACAAATTGGGCTTATAATCAAAAAGGTTTTAGGAAAGCCTAAGCAGTTTTAAAAAAAGGGATAGGCGCGGCATATCCTACCATTGTGGCACATTAGGTTACCATTTCGGGACGCAGGGACAACTAATGCAGTTCTGGGATGTATCCCGGATATGTTAGGACTACTGGTTACTGTATTGTAGCCCCTTCCCTCCGAGCCATGCAATAAGACACCACTGGCATATACCAATAAATTCAATTGTTTAACGAAATCCGCTATTATTTATTCAGAATGATATAAAATGACGCATTTTTTTTATCTTCCAAATCAGATAGGTCTGCAACAATGACTTTGGCGAATAATTCTACCAGTGATCCTGTTTCAAGTAATGATAAAGGTGACTCTGATGTGAATGAATTATGTAAGTACTAGTCGAACAGTCTACATAATAGGTCAAATAGTTAATAAATGCTGCCCCACTGCTCCTACCCTCTCACCCCCTCCAAATATAACGAAGAAAGTCAATTGCTAATTTAAAATAAACTGTAGATATACCTAAGTCTTGATCTAGGCTATATACCTGGACTTATATAAGTAAGCCCATATCAAGGACTAATATCTAGGCTTATACACATAGGCTTGTATACAGGCCCGTAGCCAGGATTATTGCGTGGGGGGGGGGTAGCGAAAGAAATTTTCGGGGGTGGGGCGAAGAAATTTTTTTCGGGAGGGCGGGTGCCGAAGAAATGATCCTGGGGCGCAGGGGCGGATCTAGACAACTTTGACCGGAGGGGGGGGGGGCAAAACTGTTTTCATTGTTGAAAATTGGTCTTAGAACAAAAAATATTTCGAAAATTTAATGATGTATTACCTAAACTTGCGATAACTGCATGGGGGGGGGGGTGGGCATGCCCCCCCTGGTCCCTCCCCCTAAATCCGCCCCTGGTGGGGTAGAAGAAATGTTCGGGGGGGGGGAGCGAAGATGGAGGCGCAAAGCGACGAAAGCTTGCGAACGGAGAGGAGGGATTTGGGGAGGGGATCTTAGTGAGTCCCCTCCCCAAGAAATTTTTTGCAGTTCCATATCTGGAATGGTGCATTTCAGTACCGATTTTTTAGCTATTAATTAGAAATATATAATTTTAATCACGTTTCAATAATGCATGGCATGTGGCAGTTTTGTTAAAAATAATTCAAATAGTAACGAGTTTTAATGATAAAAATTTATTGAGGCTGAGCAATTTCTGATTCCTGTTATAAATGTATTGACCATTTTTTCTGCTACACAATTGTTACATAATAGATCCCTGATTTATATTATTATACTGTTGGTTTAACGTACAGCCCGGGAAGAACGACAAAGATGCACGAATATAGCTTAGCTATTTGTGTGATATTTCTTATAAAATATTGAAAACAAAGAACAGATCTATCAACAACAAATTGACCAGTCGCAATTATTCAATTTAAAATTAAATTAATTCTGCTAAAAAGTAAATTTGCAAATTAAATAACATCACTAAGAAATCACGGAGTTTGTACTTTATTATTTTATAATACATATGTATAAAAATGAAGTCAGAAGTCAATGTTATCTTATTAACTTATTTAACTTGCTAGTTGTCCTCAGAAGATATCAATATAAAAAACTATTACAAGGTTGCAAACAGGACCATCGACAGAAATTTCGGGCCACTGGGCAGGGGTGACACGGGCCCCCGTGCTGATATAAATATTTTTAAAAAGTTGATTGTCCAGCTCAGTCAGTCCGGGCCCCTAAAACTCGCCGGGCCCCTGGGCATTTGCCCTCCTGCCCTCCCCGCCGACTCGTCGGCACTGGTTGCGAACTTATATGATTTTACGTTTCAAATTTGCAAACGTCGTGGTATAGCACTGAATTTACCTAAAAATGCTTCAGCATTCAGATTGTCTGTTAAATCTTTTTCAAATGCAAGCAGGACAAGATTGCTTAGACGCTTTTGTAACATTGATCTGCAATATGGGGTGAGCATTCGTGTTTGGATTGAGAAACTGTTCTCACACACGGCTGTTGAAGCCCCAAATGCCAATGCTGCCCAAAATACCCAGAAGTGAACTTCAATAAGATTCAATCTTTTATGCCCAAAAATTAGATAAGCTATATATGTAAGTAAAATAGCCTGAATGATTGCCAAAATATAAACTTTTAAGTTTTTATTATTAATGATTTATTGAACAAAATGATTAATGTTTTATAGCCGTTATTATTAAAATTTTGTCAAAAAAGCTCAAATCATGCACGGGGGGGGGCTCAGGTCATGAACGGGGGGGGGAAGCCCCCCCTCTGGCTACGGGCCTGCTTGTATGCCTAGGCTTACATACGTAGGACTCTACAAGTAAAAGTGAGGTGAAATGGGCCAACAAATTTACTTGGTCTAGTTTGTAGAAAAATGCTACTCCTCCAGTTATTGCTAGTTTTTTTTTTTAGAAACTATAATTCACAAGATATATGCTTATGGTGAGAAGTGGCCCACGCGCGTGGATAAATGGGACAGTGTTAGGGGTGAAATGGGCCATCATGGTGTAAAAAGGGCCACCATTCTGAAAATTCAGTACATTATTACAAAGGTGTTTTATATTCTTTATTTTTTTTTAATTATTGAAATATGTAACACAAGCATTATAAATACGATTACAAAACATATTTTAAACATATAGTTTATTTACCGTGGTTTTTAAGTCGAACTGATAAATTAACTTCAGTTACCAAATAAGCACCTTTTGTTTTAGCTGTTTCTCTCAGCTTTTAAATAATCCATCGTATGTGTTAAATCCTCAGATTCTGAAGTCTCTTCATCACTAAGTAGATTAAGTTCAGCGTCCTTATCTGAATCACTGCCATCTTAGAAAAGTTTCTTTATTAAGTTGCTTTGCTTCTTTAGCTTCTCAATCAATTTTCGCTGCATTTTAAAATGCAGGATTTGAAGCTGCAATAATAGATAGTCCTTTTTTTCTCTTCTATTATTCTTAGTAGTGTCTTAATAGTTGAGAGAGACAAATTCTTGCCTTACATGTACAAATTAGGCAAAGCCGATGTACCAGAATGATGAGCAACTGAAATACTTGCTGTTTCAACACACATAAATATTTTTTTCCATAAAGTTTATGATTAAAGAGAAAAGGAAAGCACAAAAAGTTAAAGTCTAAATAAATAATGAACAAAATAGATCACTAACCAAATATCTAGCCAAGCTGTATAAAAGTTAAAAAAAACGACGAACGGGTTCTTCAAAAATTTACTTTTTGACTGCTGAAAATTTTAACTTTCAAGACTTCTAACAGAAGATTGACTTGGTTGAAGTGTTTTTTTTACACCAAAAGAGAGGAGAAGTATAGTCATGTGATAAAGCGCTCGACTGTCAATCTGAGGGTCACTGGTTTGATCTTAGGTATGGACCAATGGATATTTCACGTCATGGTCAAAGTCCCCGCTATGCCTCCAATGGTGCCTCTATGGCCAGTGCACTAACGGCTAGGGTGGGGATGAAAGAAGGGCAGCATAAAAACCGACTCATTATTGGTTTATAGTCCCTAAGAGATTTTATCTTACCGGGACTTCACTTACACACTGAAAGACGCCAAAATAATGTGTGATTATGGGGAGGGTTATTTCTACACCCTGTCTATTGTCTACTTCAGAGCATACATTACGTAACTGATGAATGTAATAAAACAAGGATAACATGTAGACTACTAAATGCAATGATTTATTTCCCTGTTTTTTTGTGTGTGCTGTCTTTTCATATAGAATGTAGTTAATTTTTTCACTGTGAGATATGACTTAGGTAAATAAAGAACTAAAGTTTGTCACTGTCTGAATGTATCAATTTGTCCATGAGAAAATATTCAAACCTAAAATGAGCAATTTGAATGATAAATAAAATATGTTCACTTTTTATAGATTTGTTTTGGTTTCTTATTATGATGTCACTTGAGATAGCAAAATATTTAAAAAAATAGAATCGCAAAACATGTCTTATACTCAAATAGTTATTTTATCGGTTTCAGTAATTACTCACCCAGAAAATGAGAGGTCATTTACAGAAATGGGAAAATCAACAAGTTCACTGGAAGGCAAACTATTTTCTTCTTCTACTCCCTTGCATGAAAGTAATACTACATCAGCAAGCAGCATCGTCATTGAAGATGGCACTGTTAAAGTAAAGAGAAAATTGGGTTTAATGTCTGGAACTGCCCTCATTGTTGGAACTATGATAGGTACAACTACGACCTATACATTTTTATTACTTAAAAGTCAATTATACAAGTATAAGTTATCTTACTTATTATACTTTATATGTCAGCTTTCCATCTGTCTATCTAGATAAATTAACACATTTATTTGTTACGTCTCCTACTTGCACATTTTTAGCCATTGTTTTCTTTTTGTAAAATGTTAAAATATATTTAAATACAGTAGGCTATTCAGAAAATGAAAGGGACATTCTAAAAATGGAAGTCCTAAAATATTTTTATTATTATTTGGTGTCATAAATCTTCCCTTTTTTTTACAGGTTCTGGTATATTCATATCTCCTAAAGGTGTTATTGCAGGGACAGGATCAGTAGCATTAAGTCTTATAGTCTGGGTTGTTTGTGGTTTCATTTCATTGTTTGGTAAGTTTTTATGTCTTCTAATATTTTTAACATTACTTGTTATTATTTTGCAAAAAATTGATTGATAATTAGTTTCTGTAATTGACCTTAAATTTCTTGTTAATAAGGACACGTATCAGCAGTGTTTAGTTTAGTAATATCACTGGTGCTATAATTTTTATTTTAAGGATTTCTTAAAATGATACTTTAGCAATTTTGCTTAATAATTGAAAAAAAAAATCATCAAATGAAATATTAACAGTTTCAAAAGTGTGTTTTTAAAGAAGATATATTTGTGATGTGTTTTTAAAGAAGATATATTTGTGATGTGTTCTTTGTTTACATCAACATTTGATACTAAAATTCACTTTTATCCCCAGTATTCTCTAACAAGTCTGTTCTTTTTATTTTATTAGGATCACACATCTCCCTATCTTTATATTATGATGTGTATTTTTCTGTAGCTAAAAACTTATCTTTTTCTTTATCTGTTTTGTTTGCATGTTGTTCAGTATTGTTAAGAGGGAGTCGTTCTGTTGGCTCCCTCCATTTAATTAAATAGCTTCTTCATTTTTTACTGTGCAGGTTTAAACCAGTGGCCATTATCTATGGAATAAGGCCATATCAAGATGTAGCCCGCCATTCCAGTCAAGCTATTTCTGACTTGTGTTTGGCTAATGGGCAAATGGAAGAGGCTAAGGCCTCGTCTTCCTCTTCCTTCATGCACTCAAAACCCCTTTTACAAAAAGGGAAAAATAATTCTGTGTAAGTACACGCCCATTTATGAACATCACAAAATATGCAATTCTTGCAGGACAGACTGAAGTTATGAGCATAGTCTTATTTGAAACATCACAAAATATGCAATTCTTGCAGGACAGACTGAAGTTATGAGCATAGTCTTATTTGAACTAAAATCAATGATTTGAACAATTTGTTTGTCTCTGATTTTATCAAATTTAAATGAGCACAAAATGGGCGTGTCATAGCTACAAATTATATTATGGCCTTCGTTAAGATCTAATAACTACAAATTATATTATGGCCTGCTTGAAGTTCAAATAGCTACAAATTATATTATGGCCAGCGTGACGTATAAAAGGCACAAATTATATTATGGCCTTCCTGAAGTTCTAAAAGCTAAAAATTTTGAACTATATTGACTAATTATGTTTTATCATTTATTATATATATATATTTAAAAAAATTATTGAAATAAAAATAAAAATATATAGTTAAAAAAAAGTTTATGTATGCTTTTTAGCATTGGACATAAATTTACTTCAGGTATATGAACCTTTATTAATTAATTATTACATTAAATTTATGTTATTGTGTAAAGTAAAATTTATTTACAATGATAACAATTACAAAAAAACATATTTAAAAAATGTAAAGCTGTTGAAATCATTTTTAAATTCAGATAAAATAAAATTGTACAGCTGGCCAATATCTGACATACATATAAAATCACAGTAAACCCTTTTTTTGAACATATAAAACTGATTTGTTTTTTTAAAGCTTCCTTATCTGCCCAATTTATCTGTAGTAATTAATAATGGGATGATTCATCGGAATTGAAAATCGAAAGAATCGGTATTTTTTGCGGTAATCAATTAGCCTAATTTTCAATTCTAAAAATGATGATTGACATCATTTTTAATTGCATACATGGTGGCAAACCATTACATACATGGTGACAAACTATTACATACATGGTAGCAAACCATTAAATACTTGGTGGCAAACCATTAAATACATGGTGGCAAACCATTAAATACATGGTGGCAAACCCTTACATACATAGTGGTAAAGCATTACATACATGGTGGCAAACCATTACATACATGGTGACAACCATTAAATACATGGTGGCAAAGCCTTTCATACATGGTGGAAACCATTACATACATGGTGGCAAATTATTACATACATGGTGGCAAATTATTACATACATGGTACAAACCATTACATACATGGTGGCAAACCATTACATACATGGTGGCAAATTATTACATACATGGTGGCAAACCATTACATACATGGTGACAAACCATTAAATACAGGGTGACAACCATTACATACATGTGGCATATCATAATATGCGTGGTGGCAAACCATTACATACTTGATGACAAACTATTACATATGTGATGGCACACGTTTCTAGCCATTTGTTGGCTTTTTGGAGAAATGTTTGGAATATTCTGTGCACATTGTGATGTGCTAACAGCATAACATCCTCAAGTCTAGTGTGACTTCAATATATTTACTCACATACATATTACAACAAAAAATGACTTAAATGCACATCATGATAACAAATAGTGCAATATCTCTTTCTTACACAGTACTTAGAAGTGTATCTTGCTTTGACATTTAGCTAACGAATTCCCCCCTCCCCTTGTCTGGCATTCAGCATTACCAATATAATGCATGTGCACATATAATATTTGTGCACATGATTTCTTTTTATTCATGATTGTATCCAACTGGCGCCATTTGTTATCGTTTAGGTGAAATGTGTTGTTATGACTTTCTCTCTAAGGTAGGCACTCAATGACACTTGGGTTGGTTATTTGAATAATATAAAATTTATTCACAGTCGACACTGAACAGGTTTTAATCGTCCATAATAAGACCATATTTCCTGTCAACAGATGTGTCACATGTGTAGTGAGTAGTGTATGTATATCCAGTCAAGGGCATTATTATACCAGGCGACTGCCTGGGGGGGGGGGTTACAAATTATAGGAACCCCCAGAATGGAGCTTTTTATTTATTCACCAAGCATTTAAAAAATGAATGTAAATGAAGTGATGTCATTTTTTTTCTGAGGAAAAATGCTATTAAAAATGTAAAGGATGGGGGATTTTCCTTAAACATAAGCCCCATCACCTAAGACTAGGGGGCCACATGTTGATTGCACTTTTTTTTTGTCTCTCTATCAAAATTGACATGACAAAGTTAGGTTTTTCTATTATGGGAAAATTATTTCAATATGAAAATTATGGTCTACTTCAAGACAATAAAAATTATTATTTTGTGTTTGTACTAATTTTATGATGACGTCAATTGCTAAAGTAATAAACTATATTTTCCCTTTAAGCACTGATAATATCTCTTAAATTTATCTTAATACAAAATATTACAAATAAGTCTTGAAATAATTGATGTCAATATTTTTATTTACTACCATTCATTCCAGTATTTTGAGTAAATCACTTTGTATTTACATTTTTGTAAATACACACACCTGATTTAATTTTTATAAATACAATTTTTATAAATACACACTCCCGATTTAATTTTTATAAATACACTCTCCTGATTTAATTTTTATAAATACACTCTCCTGATTTAATTTTTATAAATACACTATCCTGATTTAATTTTTATAAATACACTATCCTGATTTAATTTTTATAAATACACTCTCCTGATTTAACTTTTATAAATACACTCTCCTAATTTAATTTTTGGGCAATTAAAATTTAAATCATTGTAAATAATTGTATTTATTTTTGAAAAATGTGTTGCAACACACTGCATGAGATATTACCAACTTAATTCAATTTTAAAACATGAATTAAGTTGAAAAAAAATATTTTAACCAATTTTGACCGTTTTTAGCAGAGCTGATGTTCAATTAGTTTTGAAATAAACGCATACTTAATAAAATGTAATCAAAATTAATGCAAGTTTAATTGACTCAAATGACTAAATTAGTACTTAAATAAGTTTGTCTATCATTATATTCCATTAGTTGCCTAATGCGACTTTTGAACCTGCATGAGGTTCTGTGGTAAGTTTTGTGCGGTTTCCAAACAGCCACTTTCTATTATAGTATTACTTTTGTTCAATAAATATTATTAAATTGATTGTTGTGCGGCTCTTTCTAGTAATTTTACTATTGAAAAGTATGAAGTAAGACTCTTGTAATATTCTATAAAATGACTTAATGAGTCAATTTTCGATTATGGATGAGTTTTCTAAATTTGATACAACTGCATTAAGCATCGGCATATATTTGCGTTACACTATTAATTCAGACCAGTTTATTTGCATGTGCCAGTTAAATCGATGCCTTTTTTATCTTGAACTTAAGAGATAGCTAGAAGGAGGTTTTTAATCATTACTTAACAATTTTTTCCGTATGTGTACCATCATCACCCACGCCTGGTCACAATTTATAAGTTTCACAACCACCCACTCTCTAGTCTAAGATCATATTTTATTTATAGCTTACTTACCTTACCGTAGTCCTTACCATCATTACATGATCATTCCAAACAAATTGAAACAAAGTTATATCCCATACGACTATTACGACTACGTCGCTACAAATCCATGAAATCTGTCAATCAAAGCATCAGCGGATGTTAGTTAACTAATTGTATAATTAAGGGTCTGAAAAACAATTAGGAATAGTTAATCCTATTGTTTTCGCGACAATTCCTGTGGTCGCATTTTCTTTATCAGTTAAGTTCTGATCTCTTCTGATCAATTTTTTTAACGCTGAAACCATTTTTTTGAAATTAACGCATTATTTTTTAAATCAATCGCACGTTGATTGCAATTAATCTGCATAATTTTTAGTACAAAATATTACACTTACAGACTTATATTTTAAACGCATTTTTCCCAATTGACAATCAAAATGTATACCTTAATTGTATTATTAGCTGAGCTCTACAATACCTATGCATGGAGATATCACATAGTTCAACTTAGAGGCTATCATGAATAGTTCAAAGTAAATATATGAGTCAATTTGATTATTTTATGAGAATTTCTTTTGAAACTTTTACCAAATCGAGACACGGGCAAGATGCCATTAGTATTCTCCCTTTCCATCTACAGACGACAGACGGATAAAAGTTTATTATTTACATTGATAATTGGGAGTGCATTACATGGTCTAGGAGACAAAACCATGATTTAATTTGGTAAAGATGATTGTGTCCCTTTGCCAGAAAATAGCTTTTTTGCAACAGAGACAGACAATGAGTTTCAACCGGGGACACTGGTACTTACACCTCCACTTTACCTATGTCAAACTTTCATAAAACCCTATCAAGTTGTTGACATAATTAGTGGACAAGCCCATATCCTATACAATCTCTAACTCGAGTTAAGCCTTAAGGCGTTCAAAATCGTAATTAAACATAAGTTCTATATTTCTAATTAATTGCACCTGTTGAGGTCAAGAGTGCGCAACAGCTTCCTGTCTTTCCTGTTACAAAATCTTTCTCTATAGCCGAAGACATATACCAAAACTTATGTTAACAAAGTTTTGGTCATTTATGAAAATAAGCTATAATTATTTTTTTTTCTGTATTCTGTTAACATTTTAATGAAACTCTGCTGTAAGGAATTGGAATCCAATAGAGTGTAAAAAATTGGAATAGAATCGTCTCTATTAACAGTTTGGCATAGTAGTAATACTTAATTTCATTTTTATATTCAAAATAATGTATAAAGTATTTTTTTTTTTTTTTTAGAAATATATGAATGTATTTCTGGATTTATTTATAAAAATAAACTGAATTATACCATAGACAAAGATATACATATATTTCATTACTATTATTTGTAATTCATGCTATTTTCAAGAGGCAAGACTGTTGCAGATAATCTTCAACTTCATAGAATGAAAAACTTTAATACTTTTCTTTATTCCATCATAGTCATAAAAATGTATGCTTGTTGTCTCATAAAAATCGTGTCAAATTGAATTATGTTTAAACTTTTCTATTTCAAATTTATTAAATTTATTAACTTTATGATATAAATTTTTTACTTCCTTTGTAATAATTTTGACATTGATGTTTCAATAGGCTATTTGTAGAAATAAATAAATATTTGTTGAAAACTTAAAAACCCTGAAATGTCCTTAAATAAAACATTTAATTGGCTTTTAATAATTAGAAACTTTGTGAATAATGCAGTGGTCATACTAACAGAATTTTTTTTGTTTAAGCCTACGTGGGCTTACAAAAAATTGTCTTAAATTTTTCAAATAAAGTATTATCTTTACCACAATATTCATAAGGAATTGAACATTATATTTCACTTAAATGCAAATTTGTTTTAAAATAAGATTCTCAAATCTGCAATAAGAAACAAGTCTATTTATTAACATATTTTATATCTTCTACAGGAGCCCTTGCTTATGCTGAACTTGGGACTCTTATCTCAAAATCAGGTGCAGAGTATGCTTATCTTCTTGAAGCAGGGAAAATGTTTCCCAAGTCAATAGCCCCAATACCAGCTTTTTTATTTTCTTGGGTCTCTATATTTGTGTTGAAACCTTGCCTATTTGCAGTCATTTCCCTGAGTTTTGGGATTTATGCAGTTGAACCTTTCTACCATGGGTGTGAAGCACCCATGCCTCTTGTAAAGCTTGTTTCAGTTCTCTGCATATGTAAGTTTACAAATGTTTTACTTTTTATTATTTTAATTCAGAGAAAACTTTTATTTTATTTATTAACATTTAGTAATGAAATAATTTAATTTTTGCAAACAATTTATTTTGCAAAAGTATATTTTCTCTTTCACTTATACATTACATTTTTTTCCCATTCAATTATCTTGCATAAAACTTCTTTAGATTAAGCTGGTGTGCCTTAACTGGACTACACCATAATATTGGTTATAGTAAAGAATTAAAATGAACATTTGATAAAGAAGAAAAACAATCCAATAAAGGAAAAAAAAACAACAAAAAAGTATTTGTGACAAGTTGATACTTTTAAATTTTGTACAATTTTAAAGTTATGTATATTTTTTTTAATAGGTCTTGTTGCTGCTGTCAATTGTCACAGTGTTACTTTAGCAACTAAAGTTCAAAACTTTTTTACCTTTGCTAAATTACTTGCAGTTGGAGTCATAGTGATGGGTGGTTTCATTATGATATTTAAAGGTAATTAACTTTTAAAAATATCTTTTGAGAAATGAAATTTGAAAGTACGCTAACAATTTCCACCTGAATAAAATAAAAGAACTAAAAATGTTTTTGGCTATATTTATTTAATAAACATGAAATAAAGGCGTCGTCCATATATTAGGTTAACAATTTGGGAGATGGTTTAGAAAGTTGGCAATTGTCGGCAAGGCTTATCCAGACCAGCTGATCGGCATTTGAAAAGCGGGGGAGTATGTCATATATGTCTTGGTCAAGCCAACAACTGCTTTAGTTTAGGCCCTAATAAACATGCCATTGTCTCCCGGCTCCTGTTGAAGTACAGGAGGTCCTAGGCCAGGGATTGGGTAAATTTTTAAGCTATGGGCCAGACCAAGAACAGAGATAGTACTAATATAAAATAAACTTAAACTTCAAAGAATGTGAATAAGCAGCAATAAGTGGAACTTGGACTAGATCAAATAGCCTGTCAGGCCGTACATTTTGTCATATTATAGCTTTGATTGTTAATTTTTTTAACAAGCACTAATGCATATTAATTAGTCATGTTTTGACTACTTAAAATTTATTTTAGCTTACATTCTAATTAAAAATGCAATTTGTTCACAGTGAACATTAATAGTCCAGCATTATTGTAGCAAAATTAATGTAGACAAAAAAATGTTAAGCAGTGGGGCCAACTAAACTTTGGGATCCCACATAAGTGTTCGGGTTGCCCTACACCCGTTGTGGCAGCCCTGAAGGTAACGATTTCAACACGTTTTAAAATTTAAAACTGTTGGCTTAGTTGAAAAAAAATGCCAAAGATTCGATAAGATTTATTTTTTTTGCAATGAAATAAGTTTTGGTCCTGACAGGTGTTGGTCCTGATATGGGTGATGGTTCTGATACGTGTTGGTTCTGATAAGCGTTGGTCCTGTTCTCTATATTAAAAGTTAAAAACCAAAAGACCATGTTAAAAAAAGTCCAATTTGTTTAATTAAAAAAAAAACAACATTGTTCATATTTGTCTAGTTTAGGCCTACGTGTTATCTTCTTTGTTTCTTAAAGAAGAAATGACTATTGTTTATAAGAAATAAATATTATTTTGACTTGGACTGAAAAATGTTTAAATTGTAATGTTTTTATTATAACTATGCTTGTATCACGAATTTCTTTAACACTGTCTATTTTTAGGACATACAGAATACATTAATGAAGGTTTTCAAGATACATCTAAAAATCCCTCTACAATTGCTTTGGCTTTTTATGATGGCCTTTGGGCATATGATGGATGGTAAGTTCAAGCAGCTATAATATTTTTTTAATTTATACTACTGTTTATCATGAAAAGATACATAGACATGTGTTCATATTTTTTTCATTTGATGTCACTTCATCTTTCTAGGAATAATTTAAACTATGCAACAGAGGAGCTTAAAAATCCTTATGTGTAAGTTTTTAATATAATTAACTATAGTAAGTTTTTAATTTTAAAATGTCACTGTTATTTTTTTCCCTGGATAATATTAGTGCATGTAATGAAAATAGTCTACAAAATATTGTTAGTGAATTAAATATTGTTGTTGATTTTTTTTATTAAATCATTAATATCATGATGAAAAATATAATAATTGTTTCATTTAGAAACTTACCAAGGGCAATAATGCTTGGAATCCCATTGGTCACTATTTGCTATTTGCTGACCAACCTCTCTTACTTGGCTGTTATGTCCAAAGAAACTTTGTTAGCATCTAATGCAGTTGCAGCAGTAAGTCAATACATTGATATTTCACAGTAAAGGTAAACCTTCTATATCATAATAGGCCTACAGAATTATTTTAAACTGTTTATCAACTTTGTATATTTGTATATTTTTTTTAGAAATTTACAGAATATTTATCAAATCAAACATTAGTCGAAGAAATGAATTATTCAGGGGATAATAAGAACATACAAGTAATTTGTATTCATAAAACATAATTTACCTTCTTCTTCTTCTTTGTTCTCGATATATGATTATGGAGGATTTCAAACGACCAGGCCTAAAGTTATGATCAACTGCACGGTGGCATCCAGGTCCGTCTCGCTCCCATCCTTCGAGGTGGAGAGCCCGGCCCCCTACCTGCGCAGCGGGATTCCACAGGCAGGACGCCGCCATATCTATTTTGCGGGTTTTTTTCCTCCATATTCGTCGAGGTTGCGTGGCTGTATGTTTTGCGCCATTAAGGCCTACTGCCTCCGTCTTCAGCCTGCTGTTTTTCTGGATTTGCTTCCATAGCCTTTGGTCAGCCAAGACCATCTGCAAGGCAGCAGTTGATTTAATTTCGAAGTTTTCTCTCCTAGATGTCTGCTATCCCTAGCTAACGGCCTCATCTGACCGGGTTTAGAGTTTGAGCGCTCTATGTTTGCTTTTTGCTATCATTTCTTAGGGTTTTTGGGGCATTTTTTATAAAGGTATCCTTACCACGGGATACCTCACCTCACCCTCCATGACAGCAAACCAGTTGGTCCACGACCGCTTATTTAGTATTCACGGCTGACCCTTATATCAAAGGGTCTTTCCCCTATCCGCCAGCTGAAGACGCGCTTGGTAGGAGATGGTAGCTCCCCCAAGTCATAATTTACCAATTGTTTGTATCATGAAAATGCATAAGCTAAATTTGTTAATACTCTGTTCTTCAAGAAAAATGTCATGAACTTTATAAAAAAAAGAAATCTACTTTTAATAAAAATATGTCACTTTTTAAAACAATTATTTACAGCTATGTGCATTGAGAAAATTTAAGAACAAGGAAAATATCATCTTTTTCTTAACTTTCTTTTAAACAGCATTTTTGTGAAACGTATCTCTTGTATAAAAGGACCATGCAGTATCTGCTAAGCATTCAGGTTACTTTGAAAAGAGCATAATTTGCACAATGAACAAAGAAGTTTACCAAAAATTGTCCCTTTAAGAACATATAATTGACCAAATTTTTTAAAAATTTTGACAGCAGAATGCCGGAGGAAAATGAAAAAAAAAATGCTTAGGAAGATGAAACAAAAAACACAGTAAAATGTTATATTCTGAAAAGTAACTAAAATATTTAGCTAAACAGTCAATTAAAAAAACATTAAGCTTCACTAAACTTATTCACTGAAACTTTTGACTAAAAAAACTATGTTAAACTTCTATGTTGTAGCTTTTTAGTTAACTTTTGCCCATCACTGGTAAGTATGTTTTTAAAAATACAGCGCTGTTTGAAATGGAATATAATGCATTTTTAAGCCACAGCAGAATTAGACATTAATTCAGATCTTTTTCTAAATTGATATTTTTCTCTTATAAAAGAGAAATCACATGTACATATTAAAAAAAAACAAAACAGAATAAATAAAACAGAATATATAGTTGTTTATTTAAAACTCATTTTCATACATTCTTTTCCTTATCATTGCTTTCAAACTTGAAGGCAAGATTAAATTTTTCAGGCTTAACCGAATGATATTTTCTGATACCATTTCTTCTGCTGCCCCCTTTGATTAAAATTTTATTTTAAGGGTTTGTGGTATATTTTTTTAGTAACATGCTAGTTTTTCATCTCATTATTCCATTATTTTGTCCCACTTAAGACATGGGGTGCAGAAGTTCTTGGAACCGCAGCTGTTTTGATACCAATTTTTGTAACTCTTTCTACTTTTGGAGCTGCCAATGGATCTTGCTTCACTGGTGGAAGGTTTGTATATTGTTTTTACAGTTCAAGTCCTTATATTTTAAAAATAATAGTTCAAATGTAATTTAAAATTTACCATAAAAGTATTAAAAAAGAATGAATTAATAAGACATTTCTTATTTCAAGCCTTACATATTAATATGAAAGAATGCAGTTATATACTTTGTTGCATTTTTTCCAGGAATGCAAATTTTTCATCGTTTCTTAAATCTTAATATTATTCTGATATCACTTAGACTTATTTATGCTGCAGCTAGAGAAGGACATCTACCTGAAGTTTTTTCATATATTCATGTTAAAAAGGCTACTCCGCTTCCATCATTATTGCTGACAGTAAGTACATATTTTATTCATTGGTTTGCACAAAAAGTCCTGTATGTATTTTATGGCATCACTAGATAATGTACCTTAGTTATAATTAGAAGCAATAAAAATAAAACACACCAAATTTTGAGTTGTAACATTTTGTTGTGAAAGTTATATTGTGAATTTTCATATTTAAAATAAATCTGAAACATTTCCAAGAGAAAAAAACATTGTTTCTCTTTGAATAGATGTTTTAATTCATTGCAAATCTTCACCTTAATTTGGTAAGAAATATTACAGTTACGATTTTTATTATATGAACTTACTATTTCAAAAAATTCATATATTTTTTTAAGTGATCCTTTATTAAAATGAATTAAAAAGTAAAAATATAATTACTTTGGCTTGAATCATATTTTTATTCATAGAAATTAAATGAAAATGATTAAAATACATGAACATTAATATGGATTAATTATTTCATTTATGTGCCAGTGCAAAATTATACTTACCAACTTCTTTATATTTAGGTGGGTGACAACAGTAGGGTTCAGTTCACTTTTAGGTTTTGCCCTACTCTAAGAACTCAATTTTTGGTCTTGAATTCAATATCATATCTAACTAAAGGTGGACAGCAATGATTAAAACACCTGATTAATGTTTAGTCTCTTTTAAATGCACTTAAATTATCTTTCCAAGGGAATTATAATGTGAACAGTATCTTCACATTACAGGCCAACATAATTTCAAAAATAACTTATTATTGTGCAAAGATATGAAGAAGAAATAAAGAAAAAACTCAAAATGTTTTATAGTGCATTGAATATATGAGAAAATAGGATGACATCTAACAGATACCAACTATTGCTCAGCAACACAATCTCTCACTAAAGATTTTTGTTATTCCTGAAAGGAAGATAATCCAAGACATCGCTATTTACTGATAATGTTTCCATTTAATTGACAATTTAGATAGACCAATGAAAACTTAAAGGAAGCAATGAATACTTCACGGTTTATGAACGCCTCATCAATATATAATCTGACAACATTGTTGAAGTTCATTTCTAATCTTCTTTATCAAAACCTCATAAGAACAAGATTTCATTTGGCTGAGTAAACAAGCCATGGAAATTAGAATTCAGTTATAAAATAATATATCTATGAAGTACAATTCATTTATCACCCCAATTACATCTCTTTGTTTTGCTGAGACTTCGATGTAATCTAAAATCCATGAACTTTTTTCAGACCAGCTTGAGCAAATGCCACATTAAAATGTATAGCACTTAATTCTATGAAATATTTTTATTAAATTTTGTACCATTAAAATTGAACTAGCTTAGATAAAAGAAAAGAAAATTTCTTAGTAATATAGGTCTAATGGTCAGTCTAGGATTATAATATTAAAATATATGTACATACAAGATATTTTGTAGCGTAGTAAAAGTAGTGAGACTAGTGTGGCCGCTCAGGGTGCAGAGCTAAAAGGGGCCTAACAATTAGGGCCGCTTTATCAACTAGGCACAGTAGGCACTGTGCCTTGGGCCTACGGACTTTTTAAGTGCCTACGAAAGCCAGAACATAAAGTGAAAACAAGTTCAGAATGCCAATAAAATTTAATAATGTTTGTATTAAAGTAACTATATATAACCGTGTGAGATGAGCAGGTCAAGCTGCAGTGCTGTAGATCTGTAAATTACAGCATGTTAACTTTTCGGCTCTTTGTCTTAGCATAGTCACATATGACGTCCTCAAATTTTATTTAGATTTCAAATCGCCAAGAAGTGCGGGTGCATTCTTGAAAAATATTAAAAATGAAGATGGGGAGGGCCTACGACTTTGAAAGTGCCCATGGCCTACGATGACCTTAAAACGGCCCTGCTAACAATAATAATATTTAAAACAATTTTCAGCTCTAGACAAGAAATGGGACATATTCAGCCCAGTAAGAAGTTTGACCCAACCCGCGGTAGTGTCCCCACTGTTCATTTATGTCTGTGATCCCCAACCTCGGGCAGCACACATTTACTGGTCCGTGGAACAAATGTTACTGGGCTGCCAAACAAAAATGAAATTACTTCCGTTTGATTTAATTCTCTCGTGATTGTGCAAAATTCCATGGACGAGAAATAATCTTCCCCTCTTCCAGTGGGCCGCAGTGAAATTATCAAACGCTGACCGGCCCATGGCGAGAAAAAGGTTGGTGTAACGATAGATTTCAGTATAGCTTTACAACTATTCCATTTAATTAACCAGTTCAAAAGTTCAGGCCAGGGACGCGTATCTATTTTCCTAAATTTAAAGTTCAGGGTTAAAAATATTATTCTTTTGTAACAAGTGATAGAGGGGTACCTACAGCCAAGAGAGAGTTCAACAAACTTTCTTTGTTACCATCAGATGGATAACTGAATTGACGAAGTGACGGACAAAGAAAGGTAGAGGGACCAATCAAAAGAGTTGGGTACTTTGCATTCTGAGATGTTTTAATGAAATATATAGTTGGGAGTCTGGAAACAGCAAGACAGTTAAGAAAGTTAAGTAAGTGACGAGACGGTTATAAAGGAAGACAGTTAGGGAGTAGTGGGCAGGGACGACAGTTGAGAAGTCGAGTCGGGGGGGGGTGGGGTCGAGAAGAGGACAGTAGAGTATGAGGTAATATTTAGCCTTAGGACTAGCTATACACTGCAAAGCCTTTGCAGGAAGATAAACTATTGTAAAGCCATTGCCGAACCTACGATTTGGAGGCCTTGCATTTTGACATTCGATACCATGACATGAGATTATGTACTTAATATTTAATGTAAAAAATAATTTTGGGGTCTCCCTCAAGCTGGAGCCCGGCGGGACTTTCGATTTTGGACCCCCCCTCCCTTAAAATTGTTACGCCTCTGTGTTCAGCTTTGATACATATTTTCAAAATATTTTTTTTTAAGTTATGAAATAGTTAAAAAAAACCTAATTAGTTGTTGTTTCTTTTTTTTACAGCATCCTAAAATATAAATTATTTCAATTAAAAAAAAATGTCAAAGCTATCTAGTTAGTTAATTTTCATTAAAACAACAGAAAAAAAAACACAATAAAAAAAGTTATGTATCTGAGAGGAATCGAACCTGGATATAGTCGCATAAAAATGAGTCTCAGACCAAACGGTTTCACCACTGTGCCAGGAGGACACACAAGCAAAGATGCAATTTTAATGTTTAACTAGACAAAATTACTCGTTCCCGCGAAAAGAAAATAACTTTAAATCATAAGAGTTCTATCTGTTTGCTGACGTCATCAAAGTTTGCTGGTCGTGTCTCGGAAAAAAAAATACGAAACACACCCGGTCGTATTCGAAGCCACTGCGAACATTAAAACATGAAATACTGCTGACAAAATAAAATCCTGCGTGACATTTGGTGATTACTGATTTATGCCTTAATGTTTACATCATAAAAAGTATTATTAACACACCATATATCTTCACTTGATCCTGCCCTTCAATTAAATTTAAGAATCCATTGTGATGATCTATTGCAGAGGTTTTCAACCTTTTTTATGCTGCGGACCCCTCAGGCATTCCAAGCTCGGGTGGCGGACCCCATAGCCCAAGGCGTCCTGACCTCAACCTTTTATACATCAGGATGGGCCAGAATATGCCTTAAGTTTGCGGATGCAATCTACTTAAATTCTGCTAAACGGCTGGCCTGGCCTAAGTAACGCACAAAACATGTACAAGTCATTTCAACTACCGAAATAGCTATCCAAAAAATTCTACTGGTATGTCTGTTACACAGTTTTTTGTTCAGTGGTAAGGCTGTGCCTGTTTTGCACTACAAAGTTTGTCCAAACATGGTCTTATATGAGATAAACATGTGTACTTCATGTTCAATGTCCAGTCTGGACCTGTACTTGGTACTAGTAACAGCAGAGAATGCAGTTTAGCACAAGTACTTCGTAGAAAATGGTAGCGGGACATTGATGGCTATGTCTTAACATCCTGAACATCCTTTCCCATAACGTCTTCGCATATGTCGACTGCTGCCGGTATAATTAGCTCTTGTGTGATGTTTTTTGGAACGCACTATTCATAATGCTCCCAACCAAATACGACGCTCGAAGAGCTTTCTCGTTTACAGTAGTACAGGCCATTAGTTTGTCTTTATGTTTCAAAGTGAGCTCTTTCTGCCTCTCAAAGTATTCCTTCGGTTTACTGGCAAATTTCGAATGCACTGTTCAGTGGTAAGGCTGTGCCTGTTTTGCACTACAAAGTTTGTCCAAACATGGTGGTATACGAGATAAACATGTGTACTTCATGTTCAATGTCCAGTCTGGACCTGTTGACAGGCTACTTGTGCCGTTTTCTTTTTCTTTCGTCTTTGGCTGCTAAATCACCAGAATCTTCCAGGTCAGTTTTTCTCTTCACAAATGTATCCATGCTACTAGGCTTGAACAGTTTTATTTAACACAATATTGATAAACAAATGACCAACAACAGTGTAGTCCCTTTGACTCAGATCTCACAGGGAAAATAAAATTAAAGACAGTTTCAGAGTAAAGAGAGTTAGAATATTTCACATTCTGATGACGAAAACTCTCATTTTAAAATAAAATCGACTACTATAATATAACAAATACAAATCTTATCAAATATTTAATTGTTTACTAACATTTTAAAAAGTATTTATCACATAAGCAATTGACATGACAACAGAAAAGCATAATATGTTAATCGCTAGAATTTCGCACCGTTTCATCGATGCGTTAGCGAAAAATCCCTATTATCGCTCTGACCTATTTTCGTATTAAAATTTACGAAAAAGTCTACTTCCAACCAAAAAAATATTTGTCATTTTAAATTAACATGCGAAGTGTATACCAGCAATTTGATATCAAAAACTTCTATGTAAGATTATTTCTAGGCCAATCTAGGTTTATAATAATTGTAACCAAATGATTAACCAGACTATTTATCAACAATACACACGTTTGCAGAGATCCGGAAGTTTTAACAGTGATGTCAGAGCTCAGTAAATAAGAAATATTGCCATGACTAAAAAGCTTTGTGCAAGAGCACATGTAGCATGTAGTCTAGTTCAGACTTCAGACAAAAATATAAGGAAATACCAGCGAAGTTTTCAATTCTGTACATTGTTGTCTGTGCCTGAAACATTGGCATAGCTAGTATTTTTTGTTTAGCTAAATGCAAACCAATCAACCAAACCAACCAATACTTTATACAAGAAAAAGCACTTATTTCCTTGACTTGCCCACGGAATCCTTTGATGCTCCTCGCGGACCCCTGGGGGTCCGCGGACCACAGGTTGAAAACCTCTGATCTATTGGTTTTTTAACAGCAGAGAAGGTGGGAGACATTGACTGGACTATGAATAGTTTACAGGCACAAATATGACAAATCATAATGCTAGGTATGTACATAAAGTAATATCAGCTGCTTACACATTGAACTTTAATTTTTTAAAAGTACAACTGTAAGATGGAAGAAACTATATTGTAGCCAGTGTTGTGTAAACTCACACAAAAATGATTTGATTCAAACTCTCAACTCATTTCTTCAGAAAAAGAGTTTAACTCAAACTCAATTCATTTTTTCCCAATGAGTTTAATTCAAACTCAGTGAATAAAATGAGTTAAACTCATAACTCATTTTTTTAAAACAATATTTCTAAAATATTATTTTAATGTCAGTGTGAAAAAAAAAACATGTTCATCAAAAACCATTGAAAACAAGCAACACTTGAAGTGGACTGTGTTTCCATACCTGATCCAACTGATTGAATAAAGAAATTTCATATCAAGTCTCTATCTCTTGGTTGAACCCAACGTAGTTTATAATGTGGATGTGAAACCGCTGCCAAAATTGCACTTTTCATTTGAGGTATACTTAACTCTAAAAAGTCACCAAATCTTTTTTGAACTCCATTGAGAATGATTGAAACCAATGGTTGAAAAAAAACAAGATTATTGTTTTGAATTGGACAAAGCGAATGACGAAGCTGTATAATCCTAGGAATCAACATACCGAAATATCAATCATTCTGACCTTGCAGTGTGTCAATTATAGAAGCCGAAGGTTGAAAAACACATTTAAATTCATTAAAAAAATTAATGTTTGTTGATTTGAATTTAGGCAACTCTATGGACGAACAAATGTCATTTAATTTTTTTTTCAATTCTAGCAAAGGACAAAATGCATCATAAGTAGAATAATATTCATTTCCCAACATCAGCACAAATAGCTTTAACTGCATCAGAAGCCTTGGAACTTCTGTGCACACAGTTTTAGTACACCTGACATTTCCCCATCACCGAATTGTATTGCCTGCTATATATGGCGGATGACTTAGCCCGCTCTGCACCAGTTGTTTCAATCAAATTAAAAGCATGTAAACAGCATCTCTGTTGTTTAGGTAGAACTAATAAATTTTCATCTGAATTACGAACATCGTTCAGATCGCTTTTTGTGAGGGAGTCAATATCTATAAATTGAATTTCATCCTCTTCATTTTCATTATGACATATTTCAAAAGCTTTTCAAAAGTTTCTAGCTCCATCTGTAACAGTGTGTGTTAGTTTGGAAATTCATTCCAAAGTGTGAATGAACATCACTAATGACTTCAGCAATTTTGTCGTATGTGTGGCTGCCTATCATGCGTCTGCATGCCAGTGCTACTGAATTTCTGGTGAGATTACCATCACTCTAATGGGATGTCATACCCAGATAGCTTTGGTTATTTACTGACCATATATCTGCTGTTGTACATACATAATCAATGGACTCTTTTTGTAATGAAATATTTTTGTCATCAACTCAAACTGATGTTCGATTTTCTTCGTCAATGTTCTTCTACAAATGACATTTTTTCCTGAGAGATTTCCCACCAAGGCTTTAAAGGCTGGTTTTTCTACAGTCGATAGAGAACGCACCTAAGAAATAATATAATCGATGACTAAATCATCAACTTCTACATGTGGAGTTTTATGATTGTGACAATTTTTAGGTTGGAAGTGGCCATGACTGTCATTGTTTAATTATTTTGGGGTAGGACCAGCAAAAGAATCACTATCATATTGTCTTTTGACTGAATATTTGTACTCTTCAAAGCTTTTATATATACTGGGATGTACCAACTGAAAAAAAATATTAAAAAAATTAAATTAATAAAAAATGACGTTTTAAAATTGCTGTTCACTTTTTGAAATTTTCAAATCTAAAAATGGTGACCTAAGAAAGTGCAAAAAGACTTTTTTTTACTTTAGTTCTAAAATGAAATTATTTTTACTTAACTTTTTATTTTTAACAGAGAGAAAAAAATATATTTTCATAAAACTTTTAAATAGAAAAAAAATACATTATTTACCTTGAGATGTCGTACAAAATTAATGGTGACCACTTCAATCCCAGAAATAACTTTATTAAGACAATTTTTACATTTTGCCACGATTTTTCCATCTTCTATTTTTACTACAGCAAGAAAAAAACCTATCGTCTAAAATACGGGGAACTTGTTCCATTATACTTATTGTAATAACAACAACGATAACTTGTTTCATTATACTTATTGTAACAACAACAACAACAACGATAACTTGTTTCATTATACTTATTGTTATAACAACAACGATAACTTGTTCCATTATACTTATTGTAATAACAACAACAACATGAGTTGACTCGTGAGTTTAACTCATTTGATTTGACTCATGCACAACATTGACTATATCAATACCATTACGACAAAAAAAAGATATTATCCATTGTATATGTTACATTGAATGGTCACACAAACACTAGAGATGAACATCAAGAGTAGATGCAATGAACGTAGGCCTACTGTGCAATGAAGTAACGGAAGTGAACACTGTAAGATATGTCAGAGAATGCTGAATGTATTTTTTAAATTAAATCTGGAGCGGACAACTTAGTCCATTTAATTAATTTCTCTAGTATGTGTATGCTTATGCTGGGATGATGGTGCAGATTATTCTCAATGACTAAGTCAGAAAGTCACTGCACAGTATGGACATATCTGATTGCACTACAACTATGATGCTTATAAAATTATAAGTGGCCATTAAGAGTGTGAAATACTGGAATGATGTCATTACAAGGAGTACAGACAATGATAAAATATGGATGCTCCCGACCTATTCTTAGCAAACAGAGAAAGATGTTTGGGGACACTACATAAATAATAGACAAAAGAGTAAGGAATGGATCTTACACACGAATTAAACGTGAAATGTTTAGTTAAAAAATGTTATATATTATTAAGTGTTTAACACTTGTCAGAATGGTAAGGGAGGGTATGCACAGGGCACCTTAATCACTTTTTTTAGCAATGGCTCTGTAGATAGTTTTGTGGCTGGATAATTGCAAACTGAATTGTCAATACTGTGCCAATAAAACTCATTGAAGAGCTCATACTGTGTGGGGAGGGGATTAAAAAATGGACATAATTTTACTAGATGAATCTCTGAAAGTATGACACCTTATTGACAAGTATGCGGGGGGGGGGGGGTTAAAAGGGTTAAATTTATTGACAACATTAATGGGTGAGCTATAAAACAAATAATAGTCTTGATTAATACTTTTTTTTAGACTAGTACAGATATTTGCACTTAAACATTTATCTTAAATAATTAATGATGAAAAAATAAAACTTAAAAAAAAAAATTGTTTTTCATTTTGTAAACATAATTTTTCCATGCTGAATTGCAAAAAAAAAAAATAACTTTTTCAACTTGAAATTATTTTACCCAATTTTGGTTTCTATAAACTTCATTGTAAGAGGTTATTAGTTGCATATCTGTTCTTGTCCAGATTGGATTTTAAAAGCATCTGCAACTGATACAGAATACAATGAGTTTTCTTTTTTCTAAATAAATGTACCTACAAAATATGATTTACTTTGGTTAGCTGTTTTTCCTATCGAAAATATTAAGCCCTGACATGCAATAAATATATGACTTTTTGGTAAAATGAAAGTAGACAATTGTAAGAACTCACTTAAAATGAAACATTATGTTTTCCATGAATTTTTTTCAGACTGCTGTGGCTATAATGATGATGATCCCTGGTGATATTTTCAGTTTAATTGACTTTTTTAGTTTTGCTGCTTGGTTGTTTTATGGAGCTACCATGGCTTCAGTGCTAATTCTACGCTACATCAAACCAGATGCACCTCGACCTTATCGTGTAAATACAGTTATTCTCGTTGTAGGCAGTGCTAGGCCCCCCTTTATGACTATTTTAATTAAAGTGAAGGCTAAGATATTCCAAAAAAAATAGTAATTTGATATAGCATAAATCTAAAATTTGTATAATTGTACTTTTGTCAATTACAGGTGCCAACTATACTACCAATCCTGGTATTGATAATTTCCTGTTATCTGGTTATAGCGCCTATCATTCAGCATCCTCGAATCGAATTTTTATATGCAACACTCTTCATTCTCAGTGGCCTGCTGTTTTATATTCCATTTGTGGCATTCAATATGAAGCTTAAAATTTTAGGTTAGACAAATAAAATTTAACTTGTGTAACTACAGATTGAGCTGTAATTACTTGCTGACTATCATGCATTATATTCTTTCAGAACCTTTGACTACTTTTATTCAATGTGCTCTGGAAGTTGCTCCAAGCAAGTATGAACCACCAGAATAACTCTACTACTTATGTTGAATCAACTCTTAAAATTGCTTATTTTCCAAAAGATTTCAAAATGACTAAAACTTCTTATATTTGTGTATAATAAGATTATCAAGTCTTTTTGTATAGTTATATCAGGGTATAACATATATACCTGTAAACAAATGATAGCTTTGAAAATCTTTAGTTAGTTTGAGATTTTATGATAACCTACAATTTATTTTGCTAGATAACCATTAATTTCATGCATTTTTTAACTTTCTGTATTATTTCTGTTATTGTTTGCTATGCTTAAAAGCATGGTTTTGACAAGTGTTTCATTAATTAAAATTTGAGTCGAATTAGATCTATAAAATATAAAATCTGTTTGAAAGAGCTCAACTTTTGAAAGATTGATCTATCAATACAATAAAACAAAAAATGTATACTGGCAATAAATTGCACTGCCATGTAATATAATGAACCTAAGAAAGCTAGATTTAGCTTGTGTTATACTTAATGACTGTTTTGTTAAATAAATAGATTCCATTAAATAATAATAGTATAAATGGTTTTACAGAAATTTACAAAGAACCATAAATACAAGAGTGACTTAATGTAGTTCAGATGTGACTTTTAATTCTGTTACCTTTGGTCCCCATATGAGCCAGTAGTTTTCTACAATCTAAATACTTTCGTCATTAAATATATATATATATATATATATATATATATATATATATATATATATATATATTGACTATGGCAGGGCTCTTTACAGTTTTTTTACTAAATAAAAATTGAGTGTCGCTTAAAAAAAAATCAATTCAAACAATAATCAATATTGGTCTTTTAAAAACCACAAAGAAAAAATATGAATCAAACATTGTACCAAATGCTCTACAGAAATATTCTCATGAAAGTTTTTGATATAAAACATTCTTAAACACTGTTCTCTGGGAAGAAATTCTAATGAAAAAATTTGAAGGATTTTATTGTAAAATTTACAAAATCTCTTAAACTAATGACACTTTTCTGTGAATCTCTAATTACATATATTTAGAAAAACAAAATATATTAAAATCCAAAACACCAAACAAAGATATCCAAATCTGGACTCTGTATGCATTTAGTAGGATTACACTAGCATAAAGGCATTAACATAGTAGCATATACTCATAAAAAAATTTCCCCATGGTCGGTTAGGGTGACCATCCAAAGTCAGCATTGTTTATATTACAAACAGCATTCCATGCACATAGAAAATAAGAACTTTTTCTAAATAATTGCCCATTAACAGTTTTGAATATTACATGAATGTTCAGTATTGCAAAATACCTTTATTAAAAAAAAACAATAAAGTTTCGCCTTACATAGATAATTGTCAGCATACTGGCACTATATACTAACCGAAGTAATTTTTGCATTACATTATTGAGGTAATGATTTTTAAAGATTTTCTGAACATTTTTTATAAATTAGCAGCTAAAGACCTATTCAAGAATGTTGCATCATTTTAAAGTTTTGTTTGTTTTCTGAGCTTATTTGAATCTAAACCATTGTCATTTTTTGATTTTTTACATTCAAACCAAAGATATTTTGTGTTTTCAAATGAAGCTTTAAATTAGAATATTACTGTTTGATGTGTCCATATGTTTATTATTGAATTTATCATTCCTTTCTTTGAAATTATGAAAAGTTTATAGAAAACTATTTTAAATACTCTGTGAAAGCAATAGCCTATATATTGTAACTATTTGTACTGTCCGATGATAGAAAAAAACAGCTGAATATTATTCCAATTTAAACATAAAAAATTCTTAGATATTTATTATTATAGATGTTATTCCTTTTCATCAATCTTACTGTATATATATATATATATTTATATAAATATATATATATTTAAATATCTATGTCACACTGACATTGCTAATGACCGGTGAGGTTGATTAGTTTGTCTTTCATTTGTACACTGTTATACCATTTAATCACCAAAGCCCCAAATGCTCAGTTTGTTGTGAACTTGCATGTACATTTTAACCATAATCTCTTCAGATTAAACAAATATTGTTTTGTTATCTATAATCTCTTTAAGCTGATCAAATGAAAATTTATTATTATTGGTAAATTTTTAAAGCTCTATTTTTTGTTTCTGTTAATCAAATATATATTAATAAATTAAAAGAAATATTTACTATGTTTGAATAACTATATACATAGTCTTATGTTCCTAGGACATATGACCATATGATATTCTATTTATGAATTAAACTCTTCATAATGATTTCATAGACGTATCAAAAACTTTATTATTATAAAAAAAAAATTTGGAATATTCTCATGTTGTATTAGAGACAATTAGTTGTATGGATTGAGACATTTTTTCTGGAAGAAGGAAAATGTATTTAAGCCAATTGTTTTTTGTTTAATATAGTTTTTATAAAACTCAGGATAAATAATATATATCAAATAAGAATAATAACTGTTATGTACCAGAAAAAATTGAATGTATAATAGATCTTTTTATTGAATAAATTTCCCTTAAATTTGTGTAATTGTTATCAGAAATAGTAAGTCAAATGTGTAACATTGTGCGGTAGTAATTTAGCTTAAGTTTTGCCTGACCAATCAATTTATATTTAATAGACTACATTAATATAAATTCATTGATCCAAAAAATTTACTTCTATTTATTAAGTTCTTAATCAATACAATCTAAGTCTGACTCACACTGGTATAAATGTTTTTAAAAAATAATATTCCATTAAGAGTATTTTTATATTAGTAGCAAACTTTCTAAAATGTATTATATTTACAATTACAGTGATTTTCAAACTTAAATAAAATAGTAATTGCTGCTGTATCTGAGCTTGTACCGTATTTAGACAAAGAAATAATGCTAACACATGAATAATTTCACTGTTGTTTTAAACAACATAATTTATTGATGTAGTGTAGTTGAACTTTCTTTTTATTTAACATAGTTTTAAAGCGCTTGTCTTCCAGTGCATTAATAAAATATCATTTTCATTCTGTCATATAGTAATAAAGTGCTTTTCAAGTATGTTAAGATTATTTTAAAAAAATATATTTGTATATAATGAGTGATAAATTATTATTATTTTTCTTTTGCTTCTGTTTGAATTTACACACCTAGTTGAATAAAAATACAAAAAAAAGTCTTACTATTTGTCTTTTTAAATATTTAAACTATTAGTCTAAGGCAGCAGTAAACTATTTATTTTTTAAGCTTTAAAAGTTTTGAAATAATGAACATTAGATTATGTGGCACTTGACGCTATTTAATTTACACCTTCTTCCCATAGTTTGACCACCAGTCGAATTCAGCTTTTGATGCTGTACTTCTTATAAGAATTTTTAAACATGGTGTAATTTTCAGTTGCCATTGACCGTTTCATTTTATGTGTGAAGTCCCAGTAAGGATGAGATGATATCTCTTAGATCCTATAAACCACTAATTTGGCGGTTTATGTAGTTCCCTTCTTTCATCCCCACCATAGTCTATAGTACAATGGCTATGGAGGTACCACGGGAGACATAGTTGGGACTTAAGCCAGTGCCTGAAATATCCATTGGTTGTCATCGAAGATCGAATCAGTGACCCTCAGGTCGACAGTCGATCGCTTTACGTCAAAACCATCCGTCCCACTGTTTTATTTTATAACTACTGTAATTCTTGTTACATTGATTTAGTGACCTTCAAACATATTAACTATTTAAAAACACTTTGCGTGCACAATAAAAAAAACAAACTCGATAACAATAATTTCTACTGAAACTGTAGTAGTTAGTCATTAGATCAGTAGAAGCATACATTATATTATCAAAGATCTAGAACATAATAGAAGTAGGAGTAACAGCCACATAATGTAACCATTAGACATTTTTGTGATATAGGCAAGGACAAAAATGTCGCCCTTTAGAGTTTCATTTTTCTAAGAATACTCTATATATGCTATTTATCATAATACATTTTTAAAATTTGGCAACTTTATAAAAGTTAAAAAGTTTTAAGTATACGTAGTATATTTTAGGAAGTTTTTTTTTTTGGCTAAGTTAAAAAAAAGTAATGAAAAATTTAAAAAAAATGAAATTTCATGTTTATTAAGCGTCAAAAAGATTGAGGAGAATTCAAGAAAAATATACTTTTCTACCTTTTGCAGAGGCAAACACTTCAATTATTTCGGTCAGATCCAAATCTTCTGCAATCGTTTTCTCTATAGATATTGTAGTTAAACCAACCAAACGATCCTGAGACATGGTAGAACGAAGATATGATTTTATGAGTTTGAGCTTTGAAAAGCTTCTCTCTGCACTCGCCACTGTTATCGGGAGTGTAAGCGAAATTCGCAATGTCACGTACGCATTCGGAAAAAAGGGATCCAAGCCCATTCCAATTAGATAGTCTAATGTAACTCTAGGCAACCAAGCCCATTCCACATAGATAGTCTAATATAACTCTAGGCAACCAAGCCCATTCCACATAGATAGTCTAATAAAACTCTGGGGCTTGATTTTTCTGTAATTCTCCTTGATAAATCAAATAATTCATCGCACAGTTCTGTTGAATTAATGTCTGCTGAATCGTCGTTTTCAGATGTTAAAGCTAACTGAAGGTCCGTGCAATCTTTGAAAATCTCTCTTTTATCACATTTCTCCAGTTTTTTAATGCCATACAAAAATCCAAATAAATCGCTATGAGATGTTAACTGCATAAATCGATCATTACCTGAATGAATTTCGGTATCCAATATCTGGTTGAAAAAATTTACTCTGAAATTCATTTCTGGCTCGAGAATTGGATCGTCTGAAACTTCATAGTCAAATTGTGTCTTTCTTAGTCGAGATCTTATTTGTATTTCCGTATTGAAATTGCACTCAATACGAAATTCTTCAGCCAATGATTTAGCTGTTGTAATTGCTTTGGCAAAACCTTCATATGTACTCTAAATGTCTATAATTCTGGAGCATTGTTTTAGTTGTGTTCAATTTTTGAATAGATTTTTTTAAATCAAGATCTTTTTCTTGAAATGTTTTGCTAGATATATTGATCTCAAATAAAACATCATACCAAATCACTAATGACCAAATAAACTTGAAATCGAGCTTTTTTTGTGCTATTCCCTTAGCTTCTGCACGGGACTGGGTTCCACGTGGTCCAGAGAGGGAAATGTATCCAGCAATTGAAACGAGTGCATCGTAAATTTAAACTGTTTGGTATCGAATTACCTTCACGGCGCAATTGAAACGAGTGCATCGTAAATTTAAACTGTTTGGTATCGAATTACCTTCACGGCATTAACTCGACTTTCCCAACGTGTTGCGTATAACTTGTTAACAGTTAAACCTACTGCCTCTTTGTTTTTTGACATATTCTAACAATACATTCCAGCAGTACCGTACCCAGGATTTTTTTTTTGGGGGGGGGGGGGCTGTTCCAAGTTTTTAAAGGCAAATATTTGTCAATTTTTTATGAGTTACTATCAGCAATACGGCCTTGCATTCCAGCGATGTGTTGATGCAGAAAAAAAGTTGTATATATTTTGAATTACCTCAAAAAACCTTACTGCTTCCAAAAAACAGTTTACGGCATCATTTACCACAAAATTCAACGAATGCGCATTGCATGGGACATAAAAGGCTCTTCAATTTAGCTCTTTAACTATTGCTTGGAAGCCATTGTGTATTCCCGCGTGTTCGCTCCGTTATCGTAGCTTTGTCCCCTCTTATCATTTAGAAAAATGCCTGAATCTGACAGATCTTTAAGTAAAATTTCCTACATACTTGCACCTGTAGATTTTTCAAGTTCTGCGAATCCAATGAAGTGTTCATTGATAGAAACTTCTGAAGGTTTGTCATTTGTCGATTTATTTGCTCTAACAAATCTAACAATCATTGTCATCTGTTCTTTGTGACTGGCGTCTGGTGTGCAATCGAGAACTATAGCGTAATATTTTGCATTTTTAGATCATTTATCACTTTCTGTTTTACCTTCTTACTCAACAGTTGAATGATCTCATTCTGAATATTTTTTCCCAAATAATGGTCATGAATTTCATCTGTTTTATACTTCTTATATGTTCTTTCATTACCGGATCAAAGTCAGCAATAACTTCAACAAATTTCAAAAGTTTCCATTATGAGATGTATATAACCAATCAGACTGCCTTCTCAGGGGTAAATTTTGAACTCCGTGTACTCTGACCAAAGATATTATTCTTTCTAATACGTCATTGCAGTGTTTCGCTTCACGATTTATAAGGCGCTGATTCACGTCATCAATAGTTTTATTATTTGTTATCCTCATTTTTAGTTCTTTCCAATCATGATAACTGGTTAAATGATCTGGAGATTTTTCATGATGCTGCAATTAATATACTTGACAAATTTTTCCAGTCACAACTGCCATGTGTAGCTAAGGCAGATTTACTCCTGTTATATATTCTGCAGCAAAAACAATACACCTTATCTACTGACGTAGAATACATCAACCATTTCCTTTTTAAAGTTTCTCCGTTAGCCAGTTTGCGTGTATAGTGGTAATTAGAAAAGTGTCTCCCACTTTCATCTTTTGGAAACAAGACTCAAATTTGATCTGCTTTGGATCATTCTGAATAAGAAAACAACGATCTGGTCATTTAGCAGGATCCTCCATTATATCTGAATCATATTCATTTATTTTATTTTTAATTTTCATATTTTTAATTTTTTTTATTTTGCTGGAATTTGCCGCTCCTTGAAATAATGCCGCTCTAGGCGGCTGCCTATATCGCCTATACCTAAAGCCGGCACTGAATGTACCTATAATTTGTTTACCTCCAAAACTTAATACAAAGATTGCAATATAAAATTATATTTTGTTTTGTATGAAAAAAAATTAAATGTAATGTTTGGTTTTAAAGGGGGACAATCAACAATATACTTACGTTCTTTTTTTATGTGGCGAATGTCTTTTTTTTTTTCATAGAATTTGCGTAACGACATTGTACACTCAACCAGGCTTGCGGAGCCGGAGCCGAGGTGCCGTGGAGCTGCACTTTTTACCGGAGCCGGAGCCGAAAAAATCTGGCGGCTCTACGGCTCCCAATTTTTTTTTTTAAGCAGAATTTTTTTTTTTAGCTTTAAAATTCCAATTTTTTTTGCCTCCTACAATTTGAAATGTTGTCATGTTTTACAAACGCCACAACAGTAGCAGCATTTAAATGATAGCGTGCACGCACATCACCACAAGAAATCTTTAATGGGGAATCGTTTTGTGTTCGTTTTGAATCTTGTTTACCCTCCGAATTTTTTTTAATGGCATGTTATTTTGTTATATATAAAGTTAAAACAGTTTATTTCATAGAATAATTGTATCAATCATTTTAAAAATAAATTTTTACTACGACGACAAATAGAACGCGTCATTTTGTATATTATTTGACCGCGAATTTGTAATAGACTAAAAACAAAATGGTCGCTTTCTGTATTTAACAATTTTATTATAAATAGAATAGCTGAAATAGAGTAAATAAATTTATAAAGCTGTGGGTCCAAATAACAATCAGACTTTATTGGGACGGAGTCCGAATAAAAATCGGAGTTTATTGGTTCTCGGGTCCGAATAGTCACTTCGAACTTATAAATAATAAATATAAATACTGAAGTCTTTTAAATATTTTAAATAATGTATCATTTTACTATTTGCTAATTTGATCATTGAAATAACTTTTTATTATTTATGAAATTGGCGACTAGTGAAACCTCGGTCGAAAATAATGATATGATTCTGGATGCACTGAAATGGGTTTTTTTTCAGTAAAACCGACAATGCGTATATTTTTTAATTTCCTGACTATGGGGGTGAACGCGGCAAAATTTGCATAACTTTTTATCAGCGGCATTTTTGCGTGGCGCAATTAAAAAAAAAATTGTCTCGTGTGAACTATCTTAATAGGGAGCCGGAACCGAGCCGGAGCCGTCAAATTTGTGGGAGCCGGAAAAAATATGGCGTCTCCGCAAGCCTGCACTCAACACCGCAAGGCATCGTGGACAATGGCGGGAACCGAAAACATTTACTCAACATTTATGTGGCGTAGCGTTTTGCAGCTCTTTATTAAATTTGCATTGAATTGTTTCTGTAACCACATAAAATCAACCTTTCTAATTGCATCTAGGCTTCTCATCTATAGTAGACTGGCGTCTTGTGAAACAACAACTATAGACTGGGGCCTTGTGAAACAACAAATATAGTAGACTGGAGCCTGATCAAACAACAACTATAGTAGTATGGGGCCTTGTGAAATAACAACTATAGTAGACTGGGTCTGATCAAACAATAACTATAGTAGACTGGGGCCTTGTGAAACAACAAATATAGTAGACTGGCGCCTTGTGAAACAACAACTATAGTAGACTGGGGCCTTGTGAAACAACAACTATAGTAGACTGGGGCCTTGTGAAACAACAACTATAGTAGACTGGGGCCTTGTGAAACAACAACTATAGTAAACTGGGGCCTTGTGAAACAACAACTATAGACTGGGGCCTTGTGAAACAACAACTATAGACTGGGGCCTTGTGAAACAACAACTATAGACTGGGGCCTTGTGAAACAACAACTATAGACTGGGGCCTTGTGAAACAACAACTATAGACTGGGGCCTTGTGAAACAACAACTATAGACTGGGGCCTTGTGAAACAACAACTATAGACTGGGGCCTTGTGAAACAACAACTAAAGTAGACTGGGGCCTTGTGAAACAACAACTATAGACATGGGAGAAAACGAAATCGGGTTAATTGGTTACAAAAAATGATATACTGAATTTTTTAAAGGCTTTGGTGGGGCACGGCACAAAAAAGGTTGGGAAACACTGCGTTAGATCATACAATTAAAACTAACATATAAGCTTGGGTTTTAATCTAGAATCTAAATCTGTAGGTTAATTTTATTTATGCATTTATTGATTTCGGTAAATTAATGCAAAAGACATATCCAATTCCGTGTCTTATACTTAAGCTAGAAATACAAAGAAAATCATAGCCCACTAAAAGCTTATATTCTATTAAAATAATTTTGTCATTTCACAAATCATAACATCATGAGGTAACCAAGTATCACCATGGTTTTTACTTATTATGACATTTATGTCAACCTTTAAAAAAAGAGAAAGGTGACAATTATTAAGTACACATCAGCTTCATTTTGCGCTATCACTAGCTACCTGCCATACATGAAGGACTGTGAATTAAATGAGTAAACATGATGTCGGATGTCTTATTAGATAACATTATCCCAGTACATTTGACGAGGTAGAAATTTGAAATTTTATGACATTTATTTGATAAGACGCTATATCGTTTTTTTTAATAAATTATAAGTTATGTCTACGTTGATTGTAAGTTATGATGTAATGGTGACATGGCAGAAGGAGATTTAAGGGGACACCAAGACCTCAATTGAACAGTTTTTTTATATTGAGTTTTTTTTTATTCTTATGAAGAACGTTCGTCAGGCCAACACCAAAAATAATTGGGGAAATATAATTTTACCCAGTCTGTAGTGTTTTTGTTTTACCAGCCCAGACCTAACGAGTCACGTGACACTTCTTTAAAAAAGTATGGAACAACAAATGTGCAACATATGAACTCTATAATTATTATTACAGTAGGCTAAATCGCCTCTAAATAATTTTTTCGATGCTAAGCCCGACTTAAGTAGGTTAAAGGCTCTGTGCTATCAGTGACGCCCTTAGAGGGTAGCAACTTGTCAGGCCCCCATCCCCCGCCATTGGGGGCCCACGATTGAATATCTCTTGCCATCTAAATATTACAAACGTTAGTTACATGACAAGTAGCAGGGTGAAACAGTGCCAATAGTCAAAAGACTTGGACATTTTAGACTTATATCATTGTGTGTTGTAGACCTACTTAGGCTAATAAATTGGACATTTTAGACTTATGTCATTGTTTTTTGTAGACCTACTCAGGCTAAAGAATTGGACATTTTAGACTTATATCATTGTGTGTTGTAGACCTACTTAGGCTAAAGAATTGAATTGGGCATTTTAGACTTATGTCATTGTTTTTTGTAGGCCTACTCAGGCTAAAGAATTGGACATTTTGACTTATATCATTGTGTGTTGTAGACGTACTTAGGCTAATAAATTGGACATTTTAGACTTATGTCATTGTTTTTTATAGGCCTACTCAGGATAAAGACGCTGTAGTAATATTAAAGGGCCCCCTAAAAAACCGAAACTGTACACTTTTTTCTAATGACAAATGTTACTCGAGCCTTGTGTATTTATTTATTAACAGGTCTGGTCTAAGGCCGATAGCACCCTATTTGGCCTCGCACAAAAGAAGGTTGCGCTTTATATTACATATTTTCCCTCTTAAGTATAAGTGACAAGCTCGCATGCGTCGCACTTTATAAATATCATATAACCTTGAATTATGGCTACCGGCCCCTCGAATGTTACCGAAAAAAATTCCTTTCAAATAAATTTACTAAAACATTTTTTTTGTTTAAGGGTGTGGTATGAGGGAAAAGCAGGGATGGCAATTACACATCACGCGAAAGTTTTCCTGGCAAGAAAAAAAAATGATATATAACTAAATATACTACATTATAAATACTGTGAATAAAAACATAATAAAATACAGATTCACCAAACAAAATCATTTCCATTTGCTTTTATTTTAACACTTAAATACAGATCTCATTAGCCATCCCTAGTTAGTGTAAAGTTAATAGACTACGATTTAACATGAGCAAAAGGATCAACAGGGTTTTCGTAGATTCTAAAGTCTAAACAAATTAATAGTGTCAACAAAAATAGTTCACACAACTTTTTACCCCCCCCCCTCCCAACCCATGTTGTAATATGGTGAGCAAGGGCTGGATGAAAAGAAATAGAGCGAAGATGAAAGGCGGTAATAAATCAAAATTGATTTGTGTGTGAAGAATGAAGATCTCTCTCTCTCTCTCTCTCTCTCTCTCTCTCTCTGTGTGAAGATATATGTGTGTGTGAAGATATATGTGTGGCAGGCCCGTAGCGTGCCCCCCCTGCGTTTTGTCTGGTCCCCCTCTGCTTATTTGTTCTACTTAGTAAAATGTATTACCTGCCCCCCCCCCTACTATTTTCACGCTACGGGGCTGATGTGTGTGTGTGTGCGTGTGCGAAGATATATGTGTGTGTGAAGATATATTTGTGTGTGAGAAGATATGTGTGTGTGAAGATTAATGTGTGTGTGTATGTGAAGATATATGTGTGTGTGTGTGAAGATTATTTGTGTGTGAGAAGATATGTGTGTGTGAAGATATATATATATATATGTGTGTGTGAAGATATATATATATGTGTGTGTGTAAAAATATATGTGTGTGTGTGCGAAGATATATGTGTGTGTGTGAAGATATATGTGTGTGTAAAGATATATTTGTGTGTGAGAAGATATGTGTGTGTGTGAAGATATATATATGTGTGTGTGTGTGTGAAGATATATGTGTGTGTGTGAAGATTAATGTGTGTGTGTGACCGTTACTCCTAGTTTTGTTATGATCTAGAAATATATAACCATATATTGTTCTAACGACTTACTACTCCTATTAATATTAGCGAGTTTGTTTTTATTTTAGTTGATTCACCATTTTTTATTGATTTTGTTCAATATTTAGCCTTGTCGTCAATCCTATAGGCTTTCCCAAATACTCTTCACTGGCTGGTAACAGGCATGGACACATAATTATTTTCTGATCTAAGGAATTTTTCTTGAGGTTTTAGAAAAAAAATGGAACATTTTTTTTATAAATCAGTGAATCAATAATAATTAGGGAATCAATAAAAAATAAGGGAATTAATAAAAATAAGGAATTAATAAAAATAAGGAATTAATAAAAAAAAGGGTACCAATAAAAAAAATAAGGGAATCAATAAAAAAAGTTTTCAATGAAAACTGTTTGTAATAATATTACAACATGTTGAGAAATTATTTTATCTCGTAAAGTTTTTGAGAAATTTGCAACTGGAGAGATTCCTGAAAGGTATTGGCAAAGTGATTGAACAAAAATGGTAAAACATACTTGAATACATTTTTTTTAATAACGATATGTAGACTACATGTCTCAGCCGTCATTTGATTTCGATTATTAACATCTTTCTTTTCCAACTCTCTTTACCATATTAACAATATTTATACCTATTTATAAAAAAAAAATATTTGTGTAAATGGCAGACAAAAGCGTACAGGTAATATTTGTAGAAAGTGAAGCAAAACAAACTGACGTTATCAAATAAGACAAACAACTCTGGGAAGACAACTAAACAAAGCCAAGGTTTACTGATAAGAAAGATGACAGACATTAGATCTAATTAAGAAACATCTGTGTTGTGAGACTTTAATTCGTTTTATAGAGCTGTTCAAGCTGAGGATTCACTTTAGACAATTACCATATTAATGAGTTCGTTTACATGTGTAAAACAAATACATTCTTGTTCTTTGTTTCATGTTCTTAATGTTTGGAAATGGAAAGAAGCAGAGGTAAGGTACATTATATTTTGTTTAGAATTTAATGATCATATTATTTGTCAATCTATAAACTTATCTAAATCTCTAAGCCCCCCCCCCCCTCTCTCTCTCCTCCTCCCTGCATCTCTCTCTCTTTCTCTAACTCAGACGGATTTAATGGCGTGCGCACGGATGAGCTCTATGAACCACGACTTCGGAAGGAGCTATTTTAACCCCCACCCCACCTCTGTCCTAACTACCTACAACAACCTACCTGATTACTTAACATTCATCCAACCAGTTATATTCTATCTATCTAAATATCTATCCACTTTGTGATTTTGTCAAATCTTGCAACCAGGGACGAGGCGTGAGTGTTGCCGGCCATAGTCATATTTATCTATCTATCTATCTATCTATCTATCTATCTATCTATCTATCTATCTATCTATCTATCTATCTATCTATCTATCTATCTATCTATCTATCTATCTATCTATCTATCTATCTATCTATCTATCTATCTATCTATCTATCTATCTATCTATCTATCTATCTATCTATCTATCTATCTATCTATCTATCCTATCTATCTATCTATCTATCTATCTATCTATCTATCTATCTATCTATCTATCTATCTATCTATCTATCTATCTATCTATCTATCTATCTATATATATATATATATTCTTTATGTTGTTAGTCTAATTATTTATACAAATATATTATTCTATGTTCGTTTGTGCTTTGTATATAGCATAAAACATCAATACATTTTTCTCTAAGAGTTATGGCCGGCAACACTCACGTCTCGTTCCTACTAGCAACAGTATATACTATAATTTCATATATATATATATATTAGGGTGCATCACCACAATAGAGGAAAAAATTGATTGTTTGTTTTTGAGCTGTCTATGTTTCTAATTTGTTCTAATATCATTAATAATAACTTGTGTAAAATATTTTTCAAACCAGAGTTGATTTAGAGGTCCCCCCCCCCGCCCAAGAAATCACAAAACATGTAAAGAAAAAAAAAGTTTATTCTAGCCTATGTAAAAATTTCATTAAAGTATTAAATTATTTATTACTGTTGCATTTAATTCAGTTTCACTTTGTTGCACGTTTGTAAGGTTTACGCACATTTGAGATGTTTTTGCGGTCCATTTCTACCAATTGAAGAATGTTTTGAAAATTTTCATCCGTTCGCGCTGCTTCAACAAAGTCAGATGCCAGTTTCACTCCTCTCTCGGCACAATCGTTAACAACTATAATAGCAGCAACATTTTCTGTACTGGCAATGTAAGAAGCTGTTTGGCACCAATCATCAACAGGCAGTTAGAGGAATCCTGTGTCCAGTTGAAGTCTGTATATAGTAAACCACGAGTCAACTCCAGCCAGATCACACAACCGAGTTTTAGAATCAATTGATTGGAATCGTGGTTTTTCCCCAACCATTTCCAAATCGATCCTGTGGAGTTTGGAGGGCAACCACTGGTCGAAGCCTTAACAGAGCATCTGCTAGAGCTCGCTTTTCCAACACAGGTACTTCATTGCTGAACAGAGCAAGTGGGATCATTTCAGCAGTGAGGCACCACAGATGCCTATTCAGGGCACGGATTGCTGACTTGGATATGTCTCTGTTGACATCGTTGTAATCCAAAAGTCGCTTGTAGAGCTGTAGATCATTCCATGGTGCATCATAACTCTTTTTGCAAGTGAGCCACCACACGACATAAACATGTGTTACAAATGTAGCAAATGCACGAATCTTTGGCACTTGATCACGTGTGGTAATAGTACCTGGAGGCAATAATTGAATTTGTTTCTCACACAGTGCAATCTTGAGGCAATATATCAGCTTTGCCATCCATCGTGCTTTGTGCAGGGCACCTGGTCTTTTAAAGTTAACTCCTTATTTGTAGAATTCAGGTAAACAAGGGACAGCTTAAGGAATTCGTGGTAGTCGTCTCGCAAGAATTCGGTTTGTTTACTAGAGTTGGCATGTGCTATTACCGCATCTCTCATTATCGTCAGTCGCTCTTGAGCCTTCAGATCATGATCAGCTAACGTAAACGAACTACAAACGTGAGACCAATCATGTGCCACCAACTCCCAATTACTTCGCAGCTTGGTGAACAAAGTTATACCCGGGGATTTGAAAACTTCTATTTTCATGTCTGCAAACACATGCGAGAGGATAACTTCACCAATGTGATGGCGACAACCTGACCACAGAAGAGCACGTTGCAGCATATTTTGTATGGCAATGCAGGCAGCAGTCTGATGACCAGTGTTGTTTCGAATGTCATATTAATGATACAATCATTACAATGCCACTCTGTCATTAGCTTCATGGTTAATTCTGCAATTATTTCACCAACGGGTTTCTTTGTTGCCTTGGCATAATTTGGCACTCTTAGAAGTTTCAATTGCTTTGCATCACCGACAACAACTGTTATGCGTTCTTCAGTGACACGATGATTTTTTTAGAGAAGGTGTCAGTTTGCCATCCCAGTGGAGAGTGCAGAGTTTGGGTGGTTCCCAGGAGTCGTGGATCTTTGTAGTTATCTCACTTACAACTTTGCGACGTGAACGATCTGCAGTGGCATAGGAAGAAGCCACCATTGATACATCGCCTTCAGACTCGCTAATAAGGCCCTGTGTGAAATCTGCCTGCTGTGTTGGTGTAATCTTTAATCTTGTCGCTAGTGACACAAGATTTGGTCGGCTTAAAACATCTGGAGGTACACATACTAAAGCTCCTGTTGGCTTTCTTCGCTTTTGCAATGGCATTATATCATCCGAACAGTTATCAACAAACTCAATATTACTTTCAGATTTAGAAGTAGAATAATCGGGTTCGTCACTGCTACCCTCGCTGGAAGGCACTGATATCGTTGAACATGCTGCATTTTCTTCTCTTGCGCGTTTCTGACGTTCCAATGTTGCAACATCTCGTGAATGGAGTCGAGCGACTTTTTTTGCAAATGTTTTGTCAAATGATCCAAAGCTGGAAGACCTGTCTCCTTTCATAGACCTCAAGAATGCAAGATCTTCTGCATTCTTGATAATAGTCTCGACATTTGGTGGCCAGTTGAAAAGTTGTTGCCAACATAGATTTCATTTGTTCCAGTTTACGTTTGGTGGCTGGTGTGTTTCGGCGAATTTTATCAATTGAACGAAGTTTATTGTATTCATCAAGAAGCTGAACAATCTTCTCACAAGCTCTCCTCTCTGTCACCATTGGAATGTTGGCTTTTTCGTAGAAAGCATTAACTTGATTCAGGGTCAGCCAGCATTTCCTTAGAAGGTGTAAACATTTTATTGTTGTTTTTCATATCATTTCCATGTTCTGATTTTATAGGTCGTGTGTATCAGAAATTAAAATAATATAAATAAAGAAATTAAAATGCTTGCCTTGGTCATCAATATGCGGTAAGGAAAAGTGTTGTTTTTGCTTATAAAATGTGAATTTTAAATTTTATTTCTAGCACAACTGCTTATCAAAATCAATCATAGCTACCAAACATTATAAAACCAAAGACTATAAAACAATTTATATAGCGCTTCGCTTTTTGTATGTAAGTCTGTAAGACTTTACAAGAAGGATGGTTTTATCTAGTTTTCGCTTAATTATGCAAACTTTGTTGAAGTCCGGGGGACCTCTAAATATTGTCAATTTTTTTTTATTTTTTTACACAATGCTTTTTTTGATCAATGGAACACATTTAAATAGCAGACAGATCAATTATAAAAAAATTTTTTTTGGTGATGCACCCTAATATATATCACTCTAGGCAATAATTTTTTTTTACCAAATTGTAATTGCTAGAAATAGTTCCAAGGGAGCTAATTTATGTATACTAGTACACTGTATGCTAAAATCTATAAAATACGCCATATTAAACTTATATTTTAGACACAACAAATTTATTTCGTTGATCGAAGAATAATATTTGCGTTAGAAACTATAGAGGTTATGTCCAAAAGAACGACAGAGTAGAGGGGAAAATATTCAACCCTCTCCGTATCTCAAGAACTATCGGCATTGTTCAAATCATAGACATATTATAAAAGTGTATGATCTGCACTGAGTCCTAGCCTTTTGGTTAATATGTTCTAGGAGATATACCTTGATCTGTTGGGGAAAATATCATTGGGGGTCTCCTGGTCAGAAAAAAAAAACCTTTTTGCGACGGTGGTGGTACTGTGGTCAATGAGGAAAATCCCAGACCATAGTCTTCACCGCTGGCGATGGTGACAGATGTGGTCGGCACACAACACCCTTCCATTCTGTCCCACTTAACACACCGTCGCAGCCTGCCATTTCCGGCAAAGGGGTCAGGCACATTACACCCTCCCCTTTGTCCTTATGGCAGGAAATATCCAGGCTTTGCCATTCTGTCCGATCGGTAGCAAATTTGCCCTGCTGGTCTGGCCGCTTTTAACCCAAATTTATGTTAGATTACACTTCTAGAGAGAATTCCTGCATTATTAGATTATAAATAATAGATATAGGAACACACAGTGTGCCTAGACAGAAATCTATGTTTGATTACACTTCATGAGATTGTCATTATAGTATTTTTGACTTCAAAAATGAATTCTCCGTGGTAATGTTCATACTCAGTATAAAGGTCAGCTATGGATACATTAATTTCTTTGAAGTGACACCTCTGTATATATATATATATATATATATATATATATATATATATATATATATATATATATATATATATTAGGGTGCCCCCAAAATGTGTTAGTAATGTTATAAGAATAAAATTGGCAAAATTTGAATGTTTTCTGATAATATTTATTGGTAGCTCAACAGTGTCAAAGTTTTGCAATAATCAGTTTTTCGCCACATTACCATACGGTAAACGGTAATCCTGCTGTAACACAACACAATCAAAAGTTATTTGAAGACACCTATTGCTGTAAAAGAGAACAAACAACTGTTTTGTGCATTGCAACAGAATAGTAACTTTCAGAACCTTCAGCTAATTAACATAAAGAGTCAATTCAACATTGTTCAGACTGAAAGATCACTATTCACTAATTACATGTCTATAAGTCCAAGTAATGATATTCTAGCTGCGGCTGGGGCAGCTAGGGTGGACGTGTTAGCATTAGGGAAGTAACGAAGGTGTTTCTCTACTACTTGTAATAAAAACTGTTTCTGTTCCTCTTGATTGGTTAGTACTCCATTGAATGCTTGACTCAGGGTCACTCCACGCTCGGCTGCATCATTGACGACTTTCAAACTCGCAACTTTCTTCTGGCCAACAATGTAGTTGTTATAAATCAGAAATCAGAAAGTTTATTTTGTTGTAATGTTGGACAGAAGGCTATTATGTTGTTATCGTGTTAAGTGCTGCAACCATGACTAACTTCATTTCAGATGAAACATCATTGTCAAAAAAAAACCTACCAGAATTTCACTCAAATACAACAAGTGTCCAGAGAATGATTGTATTGCTTCTTTGGCAACGGTGTCATTTGTTTCCTTGTAGTTCTCCAATTGTTGAAGTAGCTGCAAATCTCTACGGGGAGCAGATGTAGCACATAGTGATGTAAACCAAGAATTCAGGTAGACCTTAAGAATCAAAGTGTTCAAGTGACCCAGTGATGACAATTCACGTGCAGTATGTTGGAACTGAGAACGCCAAATGAACATCTTAAGGCTGTAAATCAGTTTTGCCATCCACCGGGCACGGTGATAAGCTCAAGGAGCCAGAATCTTTTCATCTCACCACAAGCTGCACCTAGAATAAGAAGTGACATTTGCAGAAGCTCACGATAATCATCTCTGGGCTGAAACACTGTTAGCTGATGTTGAATGAAGTGAATGAGTTTATCCCGAACTGGATTGAGAACCTCTGCAATTAATCTACATCCATTCCACTTGCATGCATTGATGTGTCAATTGAGCCCCAATATTTACGAAATCTCTGGAATAACTTGATATTTGGTCCACTAGATGGACCCATCAGTGAATAAAACACCTTTACCACAATGAGTTCCATTATATGGCGCCTGCACGCTTAGCTGATCAATTCTCTACCAAGTTTCTTCTCCAGAAGAATGCAGCCACCTGCATTTATGCCAGTGTTACTAGCCGTATTGTCGAAACACATGAACTTGATGTTATCAGCAATGTTCCATTCTTGAATAAGATTAAACACGGCAGTTGCCTCGGCCTCTCCAGTTCCATCTGGAAATTTTGGTATTCCCAGCAACTTCATTGTTCCATCACCGGATACCAGAACAGCAAGACGATCAATTAACTCTTTGGATGTTAATGCAGGCAACATTTTTCCATCCCAGTGCGCAGTTAATGGACAGTTTGGATGAAACGATGCATGAATATCTGTAACTGCTGCTTCACGATGTTTACGTTGACTATGTCTGAAGTGATTCTGCTGCTGCTGGAATTATGTAAACTTCGTTCTTGTCACTGATTTTACTTCTGTAAAATGCAGATACCAAACCTGGACTCCCAATATTGGTGGATCGGACAATCCTCACTGGTTTAGTAGACACACACATCAGGATCATCGGGATCAAAACCATCGGTGATCTTAGCCTCTTTGTCATTGTCATTGCTGGCACTAAACTCCATCTTCTTTGCATCATGTTGTATCCGCTTAGTCTCCTTTTCCTTACGATATTCTTGTTCTAAGCATCTTTTATGAGACCTTTGTTCTTTCCGAGTTAGTACCATATCCACTGGACCCATGCAACCACGCCTCCCTTTCTCTCTTTGTGCTTCAAGAAATGTTATGTCTTCATGTACCTGCATCTTAGTTAAAGCTTCAGCATGTGCAACATCAAACAAATAAGTATAACTTTCAGTAAATTGATGCCCCTTCTCCTTTAGTATCTGTTCTGCGGGATACGTTTTTTCTTATTCCAATCCATGCTGAATGGAGATCCTTTATCTTGGCAATTATGTGGCATTCTTTGCGAACTGGAATGCATGCCTTATGCCAGAACTGAACAACGTCTTTCATTGTCACTGCGGCACTAGCAGTAATATATATTGCACTGACATGAACATATAAATAAGTAACAGAAATTATATAAATAAGTAACAGAAATTGCCTCCGGTTTGCATTGTGTGTCAAATACAGGCACTTTCGCATATATTATAAAACTTCGACTCCTTTGAGCTACCTCTAAATGCCACTGTATCTTCATGAAACTTGGTAAAATTACTTAGCATAACAAAAGGAAAAAAAATAGGGGGTGGGACAATGAAACTTTAAAAATGTTTTCCCCCTATACATTGAGTGGCACCCTAATATATATATATATATATATATATATATATATATATATATATATATATATATATATATATATTAGTACTTTTTACGTACAACAAAATAAAGTGTCAAAAGCGACGAAAAAGTGTGGCTGGAAAATTGGCATTAGTGTCTGTCCTTGTGTCCATTTTGTTTTATGTGCATATAAGCCGACCCCCTGATTTCAGTATTGTATTTTATGTGCTGATCTGATTGGATGACGAAAGTATTATTTTACTGTAGGTGTAATTTGTACACGTGATAATCAAACGTTTAACATGTCTATGAAAGGTTTCATCATGTGTGTTGATTTTTAAAATAGAGTAACAGTAATTCATTTGACTATATAAATGTACATTGATAATTATTTTTCTTTTAAATTATTGGGGTAAAGATAATTTTACATTTTAATTCTTAATCGTTATTTTCTTGATTCTTTTAGGCGAGATATTTTCTTTCAAAATTATTCGAGAAATTAATATGGTAACTTGTCAAGCACAGCGCTCTTGCTTTTGTTGTCATGACCACAAAAGAGCCAAAGGGCATTTATGGGCAAAACCGGTTAAAGCAAGGGTCTATATTTACTGGTTTTGAATATAATTACAGTATTTAAAAAATGAAGGTAACATCTTTTAAAATGTAAAGCACCATTCATAACTCTTTAAAATCATGAAACAAAATATTAATTTAATATCATTTTAAAACAAGCAACAAACATTAAAGTTTATTTAACAAAGAAACTATTATTATCGATTTCTCTATTCACAAAAAGCTGACGAGATTTTGTCTGTGGTAATGAAAGAAAAATATGTAGCTTAAAATGCGTTACTTTTGAAACAATATTATTCCATAGATGTTTTTCTAAATGTATTTTCCATTAATACATTTAAATGTATTTGATAATTTAAAAGGTCATGAACCCATTTGACACTTCCAATTTTCATTTCATTTTAGGAATTCATTATTTATATGTAATGGCTCATAATAATGGGATTAATTACTTATATATCATGGGTCATGATTATATCTCATATTTTTTCTGCCCAGCAATGGCAGCATTACGGATGATTTGCACCTTTATGTACCTTGTCAAAAGCGAATCACTAAAGTGTAGAATATTACTATTGGAAGTAAATATTCGTTCTGATATTTAGATGTTTTTTAAACAGATTTTGTTACTTCATGAACCCCTTAACGTTTTTACTTTGATAGAAACAATATTTATCAACTAACTAGCAGTGCACCTGTCGTTGTTCGGGAAGACAATGTACACATTACACTTGGGGCATTTCTGATGATAACTCACGTCATCTAATGTGTAAATTAATGTAATCTAAATATCATTATGATATCACAAGTCAGGTAAGTCATACTACGTTTAACTGGTCGAAGCTTAAAACTTATCAAGTATAATAGGGTAAAACTTATCAGGTATAATAGGGTAAAACTTATCAGGTATAAGGATCAAAACCATCGGTGATCTTAGCCTCTTTGTCACTGTCATTGCTGGCACTAAACTCCATCTTCTTTGCATCATGTTGAATCCGCTTAGCCTCCTTTTCCTTACGATATTCTTGTTCTAAGCATCTTTTACGAGACCTTTGTTCTTTCCGAGTTAGTACCATATCCACTGGACCCATGCAACCACGCCTCCCTTTCTCTCTTTGTGCTTCAAGAAATCTTATGTCTTCATGTGCCTGCATCTTAGTTAAAGCTTCAGGGTAAAACTTATCAGGTATAATAGGGTAAAACGTATCAGGTAAAATAGGGTAAAACTTATCAGGTATAATAGGGTAAAACTGTCTTTTTTCATCGTTAAGAATCAAATAAGATGTTTTATGAGGTATGTGTGTGTTTACTATTGTATTAGAACTGTGTGGCAGTAAAACTACTTAAAATCAACAGTTCAATGTATGACGATTAGTATTATCTAATTTTAATTGTAGTTCATTTATGTATAGAAAGATAATATTTAGCTTAAGAGCGAAGTGTGTTATAAAACTTTGTTAACTAGGAAAAAGAAAATTTTAGACGGTATATATTATCAATGAAAATACACTAGTATGTGTGTGTATTAAACAGATTTAACCGCCTAACTAAATGCCTATCTACTTAACTACTCAACCACCTCACTAGTACTATAAGACGATGCACCCAAATACTCAACCACCTCACTAGTACTGTAAGACGATGCACCCAAATACTCAACCACCTCACTAGTACTATAAGACGATGCACCCAAATACTCAACCACCTCACTAGTACTGTAAGACGATGCACCCAAATACTCAACCACCTCACTAGTACTATAAGACGATGCACCCAAATACTCAACCACCTCACTAGTACTGTAAGACGATGCACCCAAATACTCAACCACCTCACTAGTACTATAAGACGATGCACCCAAATACTCAACCACCTCACTAGTACTATAAGACGATGCACCCAAATACTCAACCACCTCACTAGTACTATAAGACGATGCACCCAAATACTCAACCACCTCACTAGCATTTCATAAGAGAGGTTCTCATTATCCATGTGTTTGATTACTTCTAGCATTTCATAAGGGAGGTTCTCACTATCCATGTGTTTGATTACTTCTAGCATTTCATAAGGGAGGTTCTCACTATCCATGTGTTTGATTACTTCTAGCATTTCATAAGAGAGGTTCTCATTATCCAGAAGGTCACCGCCCATCAGTAACATGGAGCTATAGAGGGAGTATTGATGAGAACGGAGGCAAGAAAGATGAAAAGACTGAAAAAGAAAATCTTGTAGGTCAGGAGATTGGATTATTATATGGCGGCTCGTTGGTCATGAACGCCATCATAGGTGAGTTTACTTTAGTCTTTTTTACGTGTAAATAAATTCTTAAGGATAGACAAACTCTGCAACCGCAAAAAATGCCATAAAAAGACACTTTTCAGTAGACATTCATATTCCATTCTACGATATTATGGCTTCGACTAGGATTTTAGCCCACAAACCACACTCTCTGCCTCTTAACCATAAAAATCTCTGGATTTCCTACAACTACTACACTTACTTGTAGGTATAGATCTATGGTCTCTATTAAATAAGCATAAGCTGTGTAGTCTATATATCTATGCTTGTAGATATCAACAGTATATAAACCTAACATATGTAGAATAAAGTATATATATCTATGATAAAACCCATTGAAGTCTTTGCAGCAATGTTGACGTAGAGCGATCAAAAACAATAATTATGACAAATTGGTGTCTTGAAAATAAACTCCCTGATTTATTTTTACAAATCATTTAATGAAGGTTTTACAAGATTTATCTATCAACAAAAGGGCAAATTATATTCTCTGATCAATGAAATATATTAATGTTGTCTAAAATATTAATATGGCATAGTTTATATGAATGTTAGTATACAGTATGCTAGCATATATAAAATAACTCCCTATGAACAACACATTTCTTAAATTAGTTTTATTATTGCATTTTTAGCTATACTAATATTCTAAATCTAACTACTAAATACAATTTTATCCGGACCCAATCATGCACAATGACAGGACATTCCCGATACTGGCAAAGGCCACAGATGTGTACACAATAATTAACTGCCTCACATTTAGTAATACAATAGACGCCACTTATCATAACAATTATTTTCAAGTTTTTTGAGTGTACATTTTTCATTTTTACTTAAACTATTTATAACCAATCATTTTATTGCGGATAAATTTTGATTACTATGCCAGATAGTCAGTAGCGTAAGAAAGGTAGTGCGGTTTTGTACGGCTGCCAAGAACGCCGTGCTACAGGGGACGGTAATCTTGCTGCACCTTGGCATTGGGCTCCAAAAACTCTAAAAATAACCAAAGTTATCTGTTTTATATATAAGAGCCATTCTTCTTTTTCAAAATTTCCTTGCACATAAACGCTATGAAAAATTTGTTTGCAACAAACAATCGCAGTTCAATGACCAAGAAAAGGGGACTTCTTCAAAGTGGGTATTAAACTGTTCCGCTGGGTGACTCACAATGACAACTATTTTGTTTTCGCGAACTATCTCGAAAGAAAAAAAAACTACGAAAAAAAAAACCCCAAAAGCAAACAGACTCAGAGCATCATTTTCCCTCTTATTCTGCAAATTAAAAAACTTTTAGATTTCTAGCAACTAGAGTTGGAAAAAATATAAATCTAGATTCTTGATCCTTTAGTAAATTAAAATTTAGCCTCCACACACACATTAAGTCGCGACGCATACTTTGAGAATCACTGTTTTAGAATATTCTCATTCTAGTTTATTGATTTTATTTTATTTAGAATATTCTCATTCTAGTTTATTGATTTTATTATTATTTAGAATATTCTCATTCTAGTTTATTGATTTTATTATTATTTAGAAATAGTTCCAATAAAGGAAGAAAATTAATTAGAATTTCGTGTGTGGTTTTTTGTCCCTCTTTTCCAGGTCCAGGAATATTTGGTACACCGAAAGGTGTTTTGGCAGGTGTTGGTTCTGTAGGAATGTGTTTGGTCATGTGGACATTTGCTGGTGTATTCAGTATGTGTGGTGAGTTATTAATAAATATTATCTATGAGAATGTTTAAGACGACTTTTTCAAACGGGGAACAACTCTTAAATATACATATTTGATATTTATTAAAATACAGGTAAACGTTTGTTTGTTCGCGTTACAATATTTACGAGTCGTAAATCATTTGTTAGTCGTAAATTACAACTATTTTGTATGTGTCGTGATTTGGAGAAAGGCGTCAACGTATACTGTTTATTAAAAAGAAAAAAAAAAGTGCGTAAGATCAATGGGTTTCTATCTTGCCTTTATGTTTTGTCGCAAAATGACTGGTATGGCATAGATTCCTGTAAAGTAAGTCAGACATTTTTTGTAATCACTGACTAATCACTAAGCTGTGTATGTGTGAGTGTGTGTGTTGGAATGTCACATATGGGCGATCTAAGTATTTACTAAACATATATTTGACCAAAAAAAATACGAAAGATGGATAAATAGATAGATAGATAGAGAGAGAGAGAGAGAGAGAGAGAGAGAGAGAGAGAGGGGTACTCTATCTTGTATTCTGTACTTTGAATCTATTCAGCTGCTCTGTGTTTCGCTGAACTGAGGGAGTCAGTCAAGAGAGAAGGTGTTGAGTACGCTTACATTACTGAAGCATTCGGGCCACTCGCCGGATTTGTTTATTCATGGATGAGGATTGGTAAGTTATTGGAATATTTCATTTTACACTAGTTCATTACATTGAGTTCTTTCTTTTCTTATTTTCATGGACATTAGAGTAAGAAAATCAACTTTTATTTTCATTTAGTAAAGATCTATCTATATATAAATTTACCTCAAATGTTGTACAAATATTTTATTAGTAGTTAATATAATGAATGTTGTTTTTTTACATTGTTCAGAGAAACAAAATAATTTAAATTATCTGGATTTAGATATGTATGTGTGTCATCTTTTTTAATATCCTTTCTATTGATTCATCTCGATTACGTACAATATTTACAATATACTGAGAACCCACACACATGAACTGAAGACAATTTCCTTATAGAGAGTATATTTGGAGATCAAATCACTTAACTGGGAAACAATTAAATAAATGTAACTAATGAAGTTGCATATGTTGACTTTATTAACGTTGAAAAACACGAATTTAAATGCATACCAAATGAAAATTTTACAAAATGATTACAGAATGATTAGGCACAATACACCCTCCCATAAATCTGTTAGACACAATACACCCTCCCATCTATCTGTTAGGCACAATACACCCTCCCATCTATCTGTTAGGCACAATACACCCTCTCATCTATCTGTTAGGCACAATACACCCTCTCATTTATCTGTTAGGCACAATACAGCCTCCCATCTATCTGTTAGGCTCAATACACCCTCCCATCTATCTGTTAGGCACAATACACCCTCCCATCTATCTGTTAGGTACAATACACTCTCCCATCTGTTAGGCACAATACACCCTCCCATCAATCTGTTAGGCACAATACACAATCCCATCTATCTGTTAGGTACAATACACTCTCCCATCTGTTAGGCACAATACACTCTCCCATCTATCTGTTAGGCACAATACACTCTCCTATCTGTTAGGTACAATACACTCTCCCATCTGTTAGGCTCAATACACCCTCCCATCTATCTGTTAGGAACAATACTCCCTCCCATCTATCTGTTAGGTACAATACACTCTCCCATCTGTTAGGCACAATACACCCTCCCATCTATCTGTTAGGCACAATACACCCTCCCATCTATCTGTTAGGCACAATACACCCTCCCATCTATCTTTAGGCTTAATAAACCCTCCCACCTATCTGTTAGGTACAATACACTCTCCCATCTGTTAGGCACAATACACCCTCCCATCTATCTGTTAGGCACAATACACTCTCCCATCTATCTGTTAGGCACAATACACCCTCCCATCTATCTGTTAGGCACAATACACCCTCCCATCTTTCTTTAGGCTCAATAAACCCTCCCACCTATCTGTTAGGTACAATACACTCTCCCATCTGTTAGGCTCAATACACCCTTCCATCTATCTGTTAGGAACAATACTCCCTCCCATCTATCTGTTAGGTACAATACACTCTCCCATCGGTTAGGCACAATACACCCTCCCACCTATCTGTTAGGCACAATACACCCTCTCTGTTTTGCAGGAAAAACCCCATGGACTGGTCATTCTTCGCGATCCGCAGTACAATCACCCCACCGCTCTGTAGGCATGGCAGACAATCATCAGCACAGACAATAAAGTCTATGTGGCAGGCACCCTGTCATGCTGGGAGTGGGAATGCTAATATTCTTACAAAGTATTGTGTATGTCAAAAAACCTTCACACAACACTTTCGCATAAAAAAAATGTTCAAACTATTTCAGACCTCCCCTCCCCCTGATTTGTTCACATAATTAGTGTTCGATCCTTTAGGAAGTATTTTCTAATTTATAATTCATTCTAACAAAAGCGTATTTCAAAAACCAATTCTATTCCAGCTGCAGCTGAGCCATGTTCTACTGCTGTATTTGCCCTGGCCTTCACAGACTATGTTGCTGATGTTGTCTTTGATGAGTGTGGACCACCTCGTTCTTTTATTCTAATCGTGGCTTCCATGGCAGTCTGTAAGTTAATTATAATCGCAACGCCTAAATAAACACTTTCCGGTATGCAGGGGCGTTAATTGTAGGGATGTGTGTCTGGGGCGGGGGGGGGCCTCCTTCAAAGATTCATGATTTTTTTAATGGATAATTAAATCATATTTTATGATACAAAAAAAAATGAAATGCGCAATCTGTTTTATAACGCATAAGAACTATTGGTAAAAAAAAAGTCTGAGAAAGCACTATGGATATATGGTGGCGGCAACGAGTGTCAATCCGTGTACGGCTTGGTGAAGAGCAAGATTGGAGGACTGGCGGGAACAGAATTTACTTTTACTTAAATTTGTCATTTAGTTTGTATTTACGTAAAATAAAACAATGAAAACTTGAAATTATATATATAATATATATAATAATACATATACATCTATATACATCTATATACATCTATATACATCTATATACATCTATATACATCTACATACATCTATATACATCTATATACATCTATATACATCTACATACATCTACATACATCTATATACATCTATATACATCTATATACATCTACATACATCTATATACATCTATATACATCTATATACATCTACATACATCTACATACATCTACATACATCTATATACTTCTATATACATCTATATACATCTATATATATCTACATACATCTACATACATCTATATACATCTATATACATCTATATATATATCTATATACATCTATATACATCTATATACATCTATATATATCTACATACATCTACATACATCTATATACATCTATATACATCTATATACATCTATATACATCTATATACATCTACATACATCTATATACATCTACATACATCTATATACATCTATATGCATCTATATACATCTATATACATCTATATACATCTACATACATCTATATACATCTATATACATCTATATACATCTACATACATCTATATACATATATATCTTCAGCTGCGGGCGCTACAAACACCAGTTAGGTCACCGGGAGATAATAAAGAATATGGAGGGAGGTGGAGAGGAAAAAAAAACGGAGGAAGGAGGTGGAGGGTACAATTTGTGGAGGGGAGAGATAAATTATATAGGGAATACATAGAAAACAGGAAAGGGAGAGGTATTGAATACATAATAGCGAGTGGTAAACTACTATCAGAATGACAATTTGACATTTGTTAATTATGCTCAATTATAGCTTGTAATGATTAGAAAAAAAATACGAGTGCAGAAATCAAAGTTATTTTAATGTGTAAAAATGATTTTACACGTGCAGTTATTAGGAGCAAATTTACTGTGTGCGATGTGGCAAAATGTTGTTTTCACGCAAGCGGCAGATATATTAGTCGCAGCTCTGATTACTAGAGTATAAAAGTCTGGTATACATGTTGGTATATATGCGGGTATATAGGTTGTAATACATTTTGGTATACATGTTGGTATATATGCGGGTATATAGGTTGTAATACATTTTGGTATACATGTTGGTAGATAGGTAATAATACATCATGGTATAAGGTTGGTGCATATGCTGGTATATAGGTTGTTATAGATTTTGGTATAAATGTTGTTATACATGTTGGTATATAGGTTGTTATACAGTTTGGTATACAGGTTGGCATATAGGATGTTTATAAAAACAGTGTTAATGAAATTATTTAATATAATTTAAATATTACTTTCATTCCAGTATCTATGGCATTAGTCAATGTTATGTCCACCAAATTGTCTGAAAAACTTCAGATGCTGGCAACTATTGGGAAACTCTCGTCTCTGTCTGTAGTGATAGTCATGGGAATCAAGAGGTTAACAGAAGGTATGTTGTGTTGACCTATTTAGTACCAACGAGATAAATGTCGAACGGAACTAACATTTTCATTTTGAATATTTTCTTTTTTCAAAATATTATACACTTTCAATGTTAAATGGATGCCAAAGATATTCAAAATAAATTTATGAACACGTTTGAGCTATTTCATTTAAGTCTTATTTATCTCGATTCATCCCTGAAAACATCTTTGTTCTAGTAAGTTTCCTTGAATTCCAATGCTGCAAAACAATAAAAGAACAATGTATTAATTAAAGTAATTTCTAAACAACGTTTACAAAAAAAAAATACTTAATGTCTTGGTGCGAATGTGTGTGTGTGTGTCAAGTGAAAATGGTGTTTATCATGTGAAAGTTAACATGATTGTGTGAATATATTTTATTAGTGTGAGTTGAGAAATAAGTCCTCTAGATAAGCATCATGGGGGTGGGCTGCGGGGGGGGGGGAATCAGGTCAGGTTTCATTCTAATAAATGTTGAACAATGATTGGACTTGTTTCCACCTATATCAGCGAGTAAATGTGTCAGCCGGCATTGCCAAATAAATTTGCCTCACTGTAAAAGACAACACTATGACAGTCATTTTACATGTTCTGTTTTTTTTTAAAGTCGTGAAGCTGTGTTTTGGGAAATATACAGCAATTGGTCATGTTAATATAAAGTTAAAAGTAAAGCAAACTAATTTCATCAGATTCTTGAAGCCGTATTGATTCAGAAATTTAAACAGTTGTGTATACAGGATGACAATGCAATATTCCAAGCTTTTAAAACCAATACGTATAGAATAAATATTTAAAAAATTTAAGTAATTTTAAAAACATTATAGTTTTAAACTTTTTTTATATTTTTCTTATTTAGTTCACCGCGCACATTTTTTTAATATTTTTATCAACTTCATTAACAAAATCAAGTGAAATAATTGTAACAAGATAAAGAATAAAAAAATATATAACATCTTTTATTTATTCTTGGTAATCATCTAATTTTATTAGTTTTTGTTAACTTTGCTATTTAAAACAGTTCTATTTTGAATATAAAAACACTACTTTCGGAACTAAAAATTACAAAAAAATAATCTATTTTAAAACTTAGGCTTTTTATAAATATGAAATAAAGAGTAAAAATTAATTCATAAAAATATCTATAAAACTTTTATTGATAAAATAAGGAAGTGAGCGCTTGTTTAAATCTCTTACTTTTATAAAATAACAAAAATATAATTTCAAAATATTCTGCACTACAGTAAGTGTTAAAGTTATATTCTTTGTTAAATGAAACACGCTAGACTGGAAGTAATATATATTATCAAATTAATTAATTAAAAAACGTTATGTTACAAAATGGAAACTATACCTTATCGGTGATCACGATTGTTAAATCATTATAATTCCTATAATTTTAAGTGTGATCTAAGGAATTTTGTTTTCATTTTTTTCGTACAGTTTTTATTTAAAAAAAAAAATTACTTCCAGATGTTTGTATCTGTGTCTCTTTACTAACTATAAATATATAATTACATTATACCTTTTTATTTAGAAAATATCCGAAAGTATATTTATCTGTGTCTCTTCACAAATTTTGATACAATAGCTTTTTTCTTCCTCGGCTTACATTGTTTATAATCTATTTCGGTTAGAACAAAAACTATTTATTTACTCCAGTCCATCCCGCTTAGTTGGGGAAGTAAAAGCTGCTGAGAGTTGTTGCTAGCCACATAATACCTCAATATGCCGTGGCTACTACAACAGATGAAATTTTTCACTTCATCTGCCACGATGAGCCCTTAGGAGCTGTTATAGGTCAAATTGATGTTCATGTTTACATGTGGACATATTTACATTTTTATGAGTCACTTGATACAAAGATATAGAAGGGGAAACTAAAAAAAAAATGTATCAAATCTTGAGAGTTTAAATTTTATGTTTACGTTTTAAAAAACAAACTGCAATACAAAAGAATCATTTTAAAATGCTTTAATGATGAGAACCTTTTCTCGTTAATTTTTCTAAAATATAGTAAAATAATAAGAGCTAATATAAAAGAATAAACAAAATAATAGTGGCAATTTGAGCGAATTTCTGCGTCCCCTTTGAAAATATAACCTAGTTTTAGGGGCCTTAAGCGAAAAAGTTCTAAAGGCCACTGTATGCAAGTCGTAGGCCCGTAATAGTAGGCATATGTTACAACTAAGCCCCCAACTGTTAATTCATATTAGTTCTAGTCCACCCATGACAAGCTTTTAAATCGTTCTTCCTCGTGTATAGCAGGATGTTAATATGATACTCGTCATTTGTAGAGTGTCAAATGTCTACACTTGTTTAAAATGTCTATAACTGAATATCTGCGTATACATTTTAATGAAGTTTCTCATTTTTCATTGAAACAGTATTATGAAGTCAACATTAAATTTATTGAATTTAATCATTTAAATCATAGATTCGAATTTTAATTTGTGTGTGTGCGTGGGTGTTGCACCCTCTGCCCTTGATACACTAAGTACGTGTTTATTTGTTGTTAGTCTAATTCAGAAATACTAAAGAATGGTGTTTTTACAGTGAAGCAACAGCTATACAGGCAGTTGTTTGACATGGATTCCTACACATGGAACATGGGTTATTGTATTTGAATTAGTAAACTTTAATGCTTTTTCTTTACTAGTTAATGTTTTGAAATTTATTGGACGCTTGAAATCGAAGAAATGGAGATTAATCTGTCAGAATATATTGACATGAAATTTAGTTTTAGATCAAGCCAAGTAATATATAATAGAATGCATGAAACGCACAAAACTGATTCCCAGTGGGCTTAGCTTCATGTGACTGTGTAGAGTCTCTTGATTAAATAGTTACTTGAAATAAAAGGACAGAAACATGGATAATTTTTGACACTGATAGGATTTTTGCATTTAATTACTGAGCGATTTCCTTCATTAGTAAGAGTAAAAACTAAGTTTGAAAGGAGTGACTGTGACGTAAAAGTAGCAGAGTAGTGATGATGAAGCCGGCAGTGAATAAAAGTGGACATTGTAGTAGTTGATTGTAAATAAATTACTAAATAATGTGTGTTTTTTTTACCCACGACTGTGCTGCTGCAGAGCATTAAACAATATTATTAAGTGTAAAGACATAATCTCCGATGCTTCATAATATACTACTATAATATATAGCATATTTATCTGGTGCTTTTATTTATGCAATTTATTTTGACCATACATTAGTTTATAGATTGAAATATTCGATTGAATTCCGAAAACATTTCTCAAATTCACTCAGGTCACATTCAAATCATTAACGACGGCATGATGGGAAGCAAATGGTCACCCACAGACTTGGCATTTGCTTGCTACAATGGACTTTGGGCTTATGGTGGCTGGTATGTCAATTTAGTTAAAATAAGCTCTGATTGTCAGGTCTGATGAGAGATAGTTAGGACCATAACCCCACCACCAAACTACCAAGTCACGCTAAGACAATTTAGATAAAGAAATAAAAAAAAATATCCCAAATAGCATAAGCTATTTAAATTTGATGGTCGTTGTTAAAGATATTTTAAGGGCATTGTATAAAGGTACAACATAGGAGAATGAACCATTCATTGCCCTAATGTAGATTAAATTATTGGATACCTTAGGCAATGGAAGATTTTGGGACAAAATTACATCTAGGGAAATAGGAAGAGATATATTTAAATGACCTGGACAAAAGTACATCTAAGGATATAGGGAGAGATATATTTAAATGACCTGGACAAAAGTACATCTAAGGATATAGGGAGAGATATATTTAAACGACCTGGACAAAAGTACATCTAAGGATATAGGGAGAGATATATTTAAACGACCTGGACAAAAGTACATCTAAGGATATAGGGAGAGATATATTTAAACGACCTGGACAAAAGTACATCTAAGGATACAGGGAGAGATATATTTAAATGACCTGGACAAAAGTACATCTAAGGATATAGGGAGAGATATATTTAAACGACCTGGACAAAAGTACATCTAAGGATATAGGGAGAGATATATTTAAACGACCTGGACAAAAGTACATCTAAGGATATAGGGAGAGATATATTTAAACGACCTGAACAAAAATGTCGTCAGAGTCCCCTATTGTGAATCTTGGGCTCGTTATAGTTGGGTTTTTTTTTACAGCTGAACCTCAATTGATTAGTCATAATAGAAGTGATTGCCATACCCAGCTCTCAATACAATATATTAGATTTGGCTGTAAGCATAAAAAAAATAATTTGTTGGTTTTTGTTATAATTCTAAGTATAAAATAAAAGATAAAATATTATGAATTGTTCTTATGCTTTTATATATTGAGCAATTTTTTTTTAAATTACATTTTTAAAATTTTTCATCTCTAACAAAACTCTATTTTTTTAAAATCAAATAGCAGTACAATTAAATGGGAAAACTAAAATACTGTTCTAGTGAATAAGTGTACAAGGCCCCCATTATAATAGATTTGATAAGACATTAACTGATATAAGGCCCTGTGTCAGTGGGAGTCACCTAGCTTACCCTAAGGCAGGTATTTGTTTATACATACAACCCACAAACAACTCCATGTCTCTACTTAGGGATCTCAAAAGTAAAACAGTGGTTTAACTAAAAGTTTGTTAACTCTTTCTTATTGTTATTAAAATGGCTGAAACCTTAAAAATATCAAACTTTTTGACGATACATATTATTTGTTACTATCATTCCCAAATAAAAAGAAACTTTTCAATTAACAAACATTTCAGCTTAGGTAATTATTTCCATGAAGTGCCCTGGAAGAGGGAGGATTAAAAAAAACTCAAACAGCTGATAAACAATATTGTACAAAAATTGTATAAATAAATACATAAATATATGTGTGTGTGTATATATATATATATATATATATATATATATATATATATATATATATATATATAACATATGAAATCTACCAAATTTAAGCTTCTCACTAATATGGAGAGGTTAAAAATTGAGTTACAAGATTTAAAGAAATTGTGAGCCATTAAGTTAATGATTAACGTAAAAAACAGATAGAGAAACTAGATAAAAGCAGCATACAAACCTCAGGATTAGAAGAATCATCTTGTTTAAAAGTAAATTGTGTACAGTTTTACTAAACGGAAGTGTGGAAAAATTAAGTTAGCCCAATATACCGGTTTCTGGTAAACCATTTTAAGTTTTTGAAATTATCAAATTAACTCAATTAAAACTATCTGTATACTTTATGAAACGATGAATGTGTCTTTCCTCTTTGTGAGCATTTATACATCTATGTCAATCATTTTTTCCAGGTCCAATGTAAACCAGGTCACTAGTGGTATCAAAAAACCACCCAGGTAATGCTGTCAGTGGACAGACTTTATAACAGAGTCATTAAATTGACTTCCTAACAATAATAAAAATATATTTTCTAACAGTCATTATATAGACACACAATAACACAGTCCTTAAAATAGACTCCCTAAGATAACTTTTAACATTACTCATAAACTGAGTAATTAAAATAGACTACATAACACAGTCATTAAATATCCTAACAATCATTACACAAAGTATCCGTAACACAGTTAATACCAAGACTTTCTATGAAGTCAAATTATTTATTATGTTTTATTTACTCGACTGTTCATATTTCATAACCTCAATGTTGTATCGGTTGTATCCAATGTCTGTGTATCTCAACATTTTTGTATCACGCACCATGGAATCTTAAAATATAACAGAAGCTTTAGTTCCATTCACGTACCATTCCCCCCCACCCTTATATACTATCAGAGGCGTACCTAGGGTGGGGGAGAGGGGGGTCCAAATTCGAATGCCCCCCCTCCGGGCCCCAGCTAGATAACAAATTACAATTTGTCACGCGTGGAGATAGGCATGGAGGATTTTAAGGTATTTCGTCGAGAGCAAGACGTGCATTAGATTTCCTTTAGCAATTACAGCTATGACCAGTCCTGACCAGATCTGTAAAAAGGAAAGACCAACTTAGCAACAAACACATTTTTTAATCCGCATACACTGTAATACTCTATAGTTGCGAGATTACGAAAACAATAACGCTGATGTAGAAAGATGTATTGTAGGCTATGTGTGATGGTCACATATCTGTATTGCAGGCTATGTGTGATGGTCACATATATGTATTGTAGGCTATGTGTGATGGTCACATATCTGTATTATAGGCTAGATGTGATGGTCACATATCTGTATTGTAGGCTAGATGTAATGGTCACATATCTGTATTGTAGGCTATGTGTGATGGTCACATGACCTGTAGCACTGAATGTCAGCAATATGTCTAGAATCAATTTTAGGCTGGTTTATTTATCTATTAAAAGAAAAGTATTTCAATGTATAAGCACGGACATTTATTTCAAAAAGTTTTGTCCATGTCGTGGAAAGTTTACGGAAACAAAACATTAAAATAATATTATAGGAATTTTCAACCGACAAATATATTACCCGGTGTGGCCAGGGCTAAAGTTGGAAATCACTGATCTACATCGTGTGGCCCATTGACCTGTGGGGACAGGGCTAAAGTTGGAAATCACTGGTCTTAATCGTATGGTCCATTGTCCGGTGTGGCCAGGGCTAAAGTTGGAAATCACTGGTCTACATCGTATGGTCCATTGTCCGGTGTGGCCAGGGTTAAAGTTGGGAATCACTGGTCTTAATCGTATGGTCCATTGTCCGGTGTGGACAGTGCTAAAGTTGGGAATCACTGGTCTTAATCGTATGGTCCATTGTCCGGTGTGGCCAGGGTTAAAGTTGGGAATCACTGGTCTACATCGTATGGTCCATTGTCCGATGTGGCCAGGGCTAAAGTGTGGAATCACTGGTCTACATTGTATGGTCCATTGTCCGGTGTGGACAGTGCTAAAGTTGGGAATCACTGGTCTTAATCGTATGGTCCGTTGTCCGGTGTGGTCAGGTTTAAAGTTGGGAATCACTGGTCTTAATCGTATGGTCCATTGTCCGGTGTGGCCAGGGCTAAAGTTGGGAATCGCTGGTCTACATCGTATGGTCCATTGTCCGGTGTGGACAGTGCTAAAGTTGGGAATCACTGGTCTTAATCGTATGGTCCATTGTTCGGTGAGGCCAGGGCTAAAGTTGGGAATCACTGGTCTACATCGTATGGTCCATTGTCCGGTGTGGACAGTGCTAAAGTTGGGAATCACTGGTCTACATCGTATGGTCAATTGTCCGGTGTGGCCAGGTTTAATGTTGGGAATCACTGGTCTTAATCGTATGGTCGATTGTCCGGTGGGGACAGGGCTAAAGTGTGGAATCACTGGTCTACATCGTATGGTCCATTGTCCGATGTGGCCAGGGCTACAGTGTTTAATCACTGGTCTACATCGTATGGTCCATTGTCCGGTGGGGACAGGGTCAAAGTTGGGAATCACTTGTCTACATCGTAATATCGATTGTTTTTATTACAAATTTCTAGAAATGTTCCCCGCATTGTAAAGACGGTGCTGCCACTAGTGTTGATCATCTATCTACTGACTGTCATCTCGTTCTTTACTGCATTGACCAAAGATGAGTTACTTCATTCCCAGGCTATTGGAGTGGTAACTACAGAAAAGTTTCTTTTTACTTAGTAAAATTCTACAAAACACCTGGACACCATTAGCCAATGAATCAATTTTATAGCCTGCCAGCGAATAACTACTTCTGTATCATTTCTCCACGTGCCTAGCTCACCTCTCATTATAAATTATGTCGAGTAAAAAATTTAATTTTCGAAAACAAAAATGTTATACTTTGTGTTGTTAGCTAACTGCGTAGTTCTTAAAAACTAGATCCATTTGTTAGAAGAAAAATTCACCTCATTTAAACAAGGGATATTTTAAAGAATTAAAATCATTATTCTATACTATTTGTGTGAACAGTAAAATCTAAATAAACATTATAATAGCAGCCCATCAAATAAACTTGAAATAGATAACCAGCTACTGTATAAATAATGAAGTTATTAAAGATATAATACTCTTAACTAAGTCGCAAGATAAAGTAAAAAAAAAGTTTTTAATTTAAAGATTCGAGCACGTTATCAGACTAAAATACATCATTTTCTTTTTTTAAAAACTCTTTACATTCACAATAAATGTTTACATTAGAAATAAATGAATATCAGTACAACATATAAACAATGTACCAACAACTCACTGTTTAACCGACATCTAAGTGTTAAAGTTTAACTTTGTTTAAAAATAGAACCGAGTAATTAAGTTCATAAATTCAGTCTATTTATATATGTAACAGAGTAAAGAATAATAATGTTTCATTCATAGACCTGGGCTCAAACTGCGTTAGGACCGGCGAGTTCCATCATTTCTATCAGCGTTGGTTTGATTGCCCTAGGCAGTGTTAATGCAACATTTTTATCCTCTGGAAGGTAAGTTCGTAGATTAAAAAAATAAATTCACCGACTTAATTTTTCTACTTTATATTTCGATCTTATGTACCGACTGAAAACATTATTTGTAGCTACTTAGCTATAGCTGGAGTAATGATTTGTAGCTACTCAGCTATAGCTGGAGTAATGATTTGTAGCTACTTAGCTATAGCTGAAGTAATGATTTGTAGCTACTTAGCTATAGGTGAAGTAATGATTTGTAGCTACTTAGCTATAGCTGGAGTAATGATTTGTAGCTACTTAGCTATAGCTGGAGTAATGATTTGTAGCTACTTAGCTATAGGTGAAGTAATGATTTGTAGCTACTTAGCTATAGCTGGAGTAATGATTTGTATCTACTTATCTATAGCTGAAGTAATGATTTGTAGCTACTTACCTATAGCTGGAGTAATGATTTGTAGCTACTCAGCTATAGCTGGAGTAATGATTTGTAGCTACTTAGCTATAGCTGAAGTAATGATTTGTAGCTACTTAGCTATAGGTGAAGTAATGATTTGTAGCTACTTAGCTATAGCTGGAGTAATGATTTGTAGCTACTTAGCTATAGCTGGAGTAATGATTTGTAGCTACTTAGCTATAGGTGAAGTAATGATTTGTAGCTACTTAGCTATAGCTGGAGTAATGATTTGTAGCTACTTAGCTATAGCTGAAGTAATGATTTGTAGCTACTTAGCTATAGGTGAAGTAATGATTTGTAGCTACTTAGCTATAGCTGGAGTAATGATTTGTAGCTACTTAGCTATAGCTGGAGTAATGATTTGTAGCTACTTATCTATAGCTGAAGTAATGATTTGTAGCTACTTACCTATAGCTGGAGTATTGATTTGTAGCTACTTAGCTATAGCTGGAGTAATTATTAGGCTAAAATACCGGAAGATATTTATTAACGTAAGCCCTTTTAGGTCAGAAATTATGGTATATCTAGATCGCGCGAAAATCCGTATATATTTCGCTGTAATGACATAGTAGTAGAAACATTCAGACATGTTTGAATTTCCTCTACGAGAAGCAAATATTTGCATATTCGCTGTTTGCAGAGTTTTGTTTTTTTATAATAGCAAACAAAATTAAAACAGTTACTAAGTAACATCAATTAAAATAGAAAATCGTTTTCAATAATATATAAGAAATATGGTAGTGAAACTGATACGGAAATCACGAGGTCGCTAGATATCTACAATTCGCCATAATAAACACCCGAAATGGCGGCATAGAAACATCAAGTCAAACGTTCAATATGTCAGATATCTCTATACTTATAAGACGCATTTGCTGTCTGTCTGTCTGTCTGTCTGTTCCCTTATAACTCAAGATCCAGACAACCAAATAAGGTGAAATTTGGTACACGTACACATAATTACATGGGGAAGGTTATAGGACATGTTTCGTTTCATTTCGATGGGTAGTTTAATTGTAATAAATTATTTTTATTTTAGTATTTTACTATATTAAAAGTAATCTCGACGGCGCCATAAATAAAACTCTTCTGTGACCTCGTTTCCTGATGATACATTTTTAAAAGAGGGGTAACTTCCGGAAACTCCAATTGAAAACATGGTGAAATCAATAGTCATATCTATTTAAAAAAGTAAAAGTTCCCTTCGGGGCAGATGAAGTGTAGAATTCATCTGTTTCTATATTCTCGGCATATGAAGGGATTGTGTGGTTAGCACAACGCCCAGCCGCCTTTACTTCCCCAACTTAAACTCAGGTACCCATTTAAAGCTGGGTGGACTTGTGGGACGACTTTGCACCAAATTTCACCTGGAAAAATTCCCTGGGCCTCACCACCGGGGATCGAACCCAGGACTCTCAGGTCGACAGTCGAGTATCTACACCACTCGGCCATTCGTCCCACTCATATCTATTTACCTATCGAGAGAGCGAGAGTAGGGAGGGAGATAGAGGGGAGGGAGAGAGAGAGGGAGGGAGATAAAGAAAGAGGGAGGGAGAGAGATAAAGAGAGAGGGAGGCAGGGAGGGAGAGAGAGGAAATGAGGGAGGGAGGAAGAGGGAGAGAGAGGAAGAGGGGGAGAGAGGGAGACGGGAGAGGGAGAGAGGGAGGAAGGGAGAGAGGGGGTAGGGAGGGAGAGAAAGGGGAGGGAAGGAGAGAGGGAGAGAGAGGATGGGAGAAATGAGAGGGAGTGAGAGATAAAGAGAAAGAGGGGGCAGGGAGGGAGAGAGGGGGGATGAGGAAAGGAGGAAAGTGGAGAGAGGGGGGACGGGGGTGAGAGAAGGAGGGAGATAGGGAGAGAGAGGGAGATGGGAGAGTTAGGGAGGGAAGGTGAGGGAGGGAGAAAGGGAGGGAGGGAAAGAGAAAGGGAGAGAGGGGGGAGGGAGGGAGAGTGAGGGGGGAGGGAGGGAGGGAGAGAGAGGAAGGGAGAGAGGGGGGTAGGGAGAAAACAAAAGGTAAACAGAAAACCTTATTTTAAACCCGGGCAAAGCCGGGTACTTGCAACTAGTAATGTATATTCCTAATTAAACAATACTGTTAACATAAATATTAAGAGGAAAACTTGAAATACATCAAACAGCGGATGAGAGTTAATTGTCAAAGAAAATTTTAGCTCTGAAAATGGCTTATTTAAATATCTTTTATATATCCCACGATTTAATCGAAGGTGATATATTGACTGTGAAAGTGTGGATATACTAGTCAAATACACATCTAAAATGGTGGGACACTATTGAGGACCAGGGCTCGATTTACCGCCGGGTATTCCCGGCACTGAGAACTGTCATCCCCGGCACTGAGAACTGTCATCCCCGGTACTGAGATCTGTCATCCGCGGCACTGAGAACTGTCATCCCCGGAACTGAGAACTGTCATCCCCGGAACTGAGAACTGTCATCCCCGGCACTGAGATCTGTCATCTGCGGCTCTGCTTTAGCTAATATATCCTTGCAGGGGATGAAACCATAGTCATTTATCCCCGGCTCTGCAGAAAGTTTTGTTCATCCCCGGCACTGGTTTTTTCTTAAATCGAGCACTGTTGAGGACTAACAACTAATAGTCAATAACGATTAATGTGTACTCCAGTGTTTGTAGCATTAAATGTATTTTACATTCCATTGCAAGTGTATGTTTTTAAATGAATGTTTATTTTAAAGTAGTGACTTACACAATGTGGTTAGGTTTTATTAAATATTTAAAAAAAAACCTGTAAAACATAACCTTAATGGGCCGCATTGTTCAAGCATATAACCTCAATAGGCCGTTCTGTTCAAACATATAACCTCAATGGGCCGTTCTGTTCAAACATATAACCTTAATGGGCCGCATTGTTCAAACATATAACCTCAATGGGCCGCTCTGTTCAAATATATAACCTCAATGGGCCGCATTGTTCAAACATATAACCTCAATGGGCCGTTCTGTTCAAACATATAACCTCAATGGGCCGTTCTGTTCAAACATATAACCTCAATGGGCCGTTCTGTTCAAACATATAACCTCCTTGGGCCGCATTGGAGGAATGCACGATGATGGTAGCCGCCCATAAAATACATGAAGAATAACTAAAGCTTTCAAAACGTACAAGAATAACTAAAGCTTTCAAAACGTACAAGAATAACTAAAGCTTTCAAAACGTACAAGAATAACTAAAGCTTTAAAAACGTAATGGAGTTTTTTAGTATAAAAGTAAAAAAAAAAAGATCATAAAATAAAACAACATAAAATTAGTGATTAGCTAAACATTGTTTTTAGAAATTGAGTTCTGACATATCTTTAATTGACTGCCACGTTGTGCCTAGTGTATGCACATATCTTTATGCAAACGTTTTCTGAGAACTTTTAAGTTTGCATTCAAATTTGAAATATAATCTTAAATCCTATAAATCGACTTAACTGTAAAAATTTGTATCCCCAAAATTCCATTTACTGAAATCAAAAGTAATCGATGAGGGATGAAGTTGGATGTGGTTGTTTGTTCAATGAAAAACAATTTTAATTATTTTTTTTTTATTTCCCAGGTAATACAATTACATTATAATTTTTAATTAATAATAATAAAGGGATACATTTTTTCTGTGAAGTCAATTATAGTTTGAAAAAAATGAGAATGTAGACATTAATATTAATCAAAAAATATCGATCATCTCCTAATACTAAATCGGCAAAGTCATTGAAAAGATTGTAAATCAGTTTTCTTAAGGCCTGGCCTAAATATGTATTTGCCTTCCAACATTCATTTATTAAATTATTAATTTATTATAAAATTTCCGAAGAGTCATCGTTTGATATCAGTATCGACTAAATGTATGATAGTATGTATGAAAATGTTTGCAGTCTGTCAGAAATATAACTGACCGGTAAATTTCATTACCAATGTGGGACATTCTTTGACCAATCTGAAACTCCCGGATAAATAAAACAATTCTGGCCCTCTCGCATGTAAACTGTGACGTCATATCAACGTCAGATCAAAGAAGTTTATATTGCTGCTTACTGTAATTTGATTTTTGCCTAATTTTGTAAACATTTGTAAACATTTATTGTAAAATTGTCAGTTATCATTTTATTTGAACTAAAACTAACGTACACAATTATTTATAACCAAAAAGTAAATAATCGCCTGAGATGTACACAATGTGTACATTCCAGTAATTATAGACTGAATATATTCATTAGACAGTAAATACAGACTTTGAATATATTCATTAGACAGTAAATACAGAATTTGAATATATTCATTAGACAGTAAATGCAGAATTTGAATATATTCATTAGACTGTCTGGAGTTGCCGCTAAAAATGGACAAATGCCTGATGTAGTTTCCTGGGTTCACGTCAGAAGTAAAACACCGCTAATTACTGTTGCGTTGAGGGTGAGTCAATAGCTGCAGGAGACCAATCATTCATACAGCAGACTAATCATTCATTAACTCTATAGACAGCAGACCAGTCATTCATTTACTCTATAGACAGCAGACCAATCAGTCGTTTACTCTATAGACAGCAGACCAATCATTCATTAACTCTATAGACAGCAGACCAGTCATTCATTAACTCTATAGACAGCAGACCAATCAGTCATTTACTCTATAGACAGCAGATCACTCATTCATTAACTCTATAGACAGCAGACCAGTCATTCATTAACTCTATAGACAGCAGACCAATCAGCCATTTACTCTATAGACAGCAGACCAATCATTCATTAACTCTATAGACAGCAGACCAGTCATTCATTAACTCTATAGACAGCAGACCAATCAGTCATTTACTCTATAGACAGCAGACCAATCATTCATTTACTCTATAGACAGCAGACCAATCTATCATACAGCAGACCAATCATTCATTTACTCTATAGACAGCAGACCAATCATTCATTAACTTTATAGACAGCAGACCAATCATTCATTAACTTTATAGACAGCAGACCAATCATTCATTTACTCTATAGACAGCAGACCAATCATTCATTAACTCTATAGACAGTATTCCAATCATTCATACAGTAGACCAATTATTTATTTACTCTATAGACGTTATTAACTGTTGGTATATTTACAATTATTACTGTATAGTATACTCCACGCTATAAGGATATATACAAAGACATCCACGAGACAAGAGCACATTGAACGTGCCCAGGGTGCTAGGATTTAGACCTCAACATAGTAAGATGTCCTTGAACTTATTCATTGAGCTTATTTATTCACTATTTTAAAACAATTTGGAAAACAACCGATGAAGCCATAGGAAGTTGTTCATCTTGTACAACACAGACACTTACACGAAAATAAAAATTGCAAGGCAGTAATTGCTGCAAAGCGCTGGTATTTTGCTAGTCATTATTAATATTTCTGGACTAAAATTACTAATAGTAGACGGTATACGTAGGCCCTATATTTGAAAGTGTCAGTATTTTTAATCATATTTTTTAGTGTTAATCGCTAAAAGCAAATATTTTTCCAACCTAAAACTTGGTTACAAAGAAAAAAAAAATAACAGCTAATTCCTACCCACAAACGAAAATAATTCCGAGAAAACTATAAGAGAGAGATAGAGAGAGAGAGAGAGAGAGAGATAGAGAGAGAGAGAGAGAGAGAGAGAGAGATAGATAGAGAGAGACAGAGAGAGAGAGAGAGATACAGGCGTTCTCACAAGTCATGTTTTATGTTCTGTCCATCTGCTAGTGTGTCATTGCCATCGTCGTTATGTGTGTTGCTGATGGTCAAGAATTATTAAGATTTTATATTTTCACTGTTTGGCTGTTTCATGGATCTTCAATATTGGCACTTTTAGTTCTTCGCTTCAAGAAAAAGAACAAGAAAAGACCCTATAAGGTAATTCTGTTAATTCCTATATTTTTTTTAAAATGTACTCTCTCTTGATTTAATATCAGAGAAACATCATACAATACCTACATTAGCATTCTAAGAATAGGTTCATCTTCTAAGTACAAGTAGCTAGAGTGTTCAGTTGGTAGACGCCTAAATCGCGGGATAGCAAACTTTATGTCTCTCTTGATGCCATCTAAATAAATAATTGCTCTTCAAATACGATGCTATATCCTCTTGCATAGCAATAAAATAAACCGACATTTTCTCATTAATAGACATTTCTAGCAGTTCAAGAATATTCTAGAATACTTCTCAGTATTGACTGCGAATGAAGCATTCTCTCAAAACAGAAGAATTTCAAAATATTATCACAGAACCAAATGAACGAATTGTTACATAATGTAATATATATTACTTAATGAACATATTGTTACATAGTGTAATGTATATTACGTAATGAACAAATTGTTACATAGTGTAATATATATTACGTAATGAACAAATTGTTACACAGTGTAATATATTTACTTAATGAACAAATTGGAACCGTGGTTTCTAGACACTTAAAATATTAGCTTTTATAATTAAATTAGTGAAATAGTATTACTTTTATCTTTAGACGATGACAGATGGTAGATTGTAGATGGTAGATTGTAGATGGTAGATTGTAGATGGTAGATTGTAGATGGTAGATGGTAGATTGTAGATGGTAGATTGTAGATGGTAGTTGGCAATAATGTTTGAGGTTTCATGGGTGCACGAATACAATAAGCTGGTTAAAAATCCATAAAAATGTTTTTATATGCAGACTCAAATAAATATTTGCAATCATCATTACTTATATTAGATTTATGATTAGAAAACAAAAGTATAGTTACTATTTGTATCAAATTATTTGCAGTCATTATTTTTATATCTAACGAAACAAAAATATCTGGTATGTAAATATATATATATATATATATATATATATATATATATATATATATATAGTTAATACAGTGTTTAGTGTTTGTGTTTAAACACCACTATATTTATGCCTATAATTTGTTGACATAGATATACCATAATTTAATTGAACACAACATCACTGAATAATTTTATAATTTATGTCAGGTTGACCTTTGGATTCCAGTTGTTGTCGTCACAGGTATTAGTTATCTTCTCCTGGCACCGTTTCTTATTACTCCTAAAAAAGAATTTATCACAGCTCTGGCTCTGATTGGTTTATCCTTAATAAGCTATTACCCAATCAACTGGCTTAAATCTAAAAAGGTGATAAATGTTCCAGGTAGGGTACTAAAAATTTTTGAGTTAACAAACTTCTTTCACTTCTGTAGCTAGTATTTTTTTTACTCATTTTTTCATAATAGGGCTCGTTCATTAGTTACGTCAACAGCTTTAAGAACTTTTTAGAAAACCCCCCTCCTTGTCAACAAATAGTATCTCACTCTTCAATGAGCTGATTTTGTAAAGTAAAGTTCCCTTAGCCCTATCGGGCCATCGGGGCAGATGAAGTGTAGAATTCATCTGTTTCTATAACCTTAGCATATAAAGGGATTTTGTGGTTAGCACAACGCCCAGCCGCCTTTACTTCCCCAACTCAAAGTCAGGTACACATTTAAAGCTGGGTGGACTTTTGGGACGACTTTGTACCGAATTTCACCTGGAAAAATTCTGGGCCTCACCGAGGATCGAACCCAGGACTCTCAGGTGGACAATCGAGTATCTACACCACTCGGCCATCCGTCCCACGCTGTTTTTGTACAGTAATGATTATTCGGTTCGCAACTAACCGGCCAAGACACAGTCGGCCTAGTATTTAACGCCAATAAAATGAAAGATTATAGAAAAATAAAAACAACCTAACTTGTAGTAATAAAAAGTGTTTATTGTACTAGTGTATTTCTCTCTCTCTCTCTCTCTCTCTCTCTCTCTCTCTCTGATCTCTCTCTCTCTTACTCTCTCTCTCTCTCTCTGATCTCTCTCAGTGATAACTGCGGGCTGTGTCTCTCCACATCTGGAGACTGTCATAAAGGCCAATGGCAAGCGAACTACCCTACTGGTCCACCCTGTGGTCCGCCAGCCTGGGGCACTCAAAAAGCACATGATCCACGGTTTCCTCCACTTCCCTGCAGTGGCGGCAAAGGGAATCGACATTGGGCCTTTACCACCTAACGGACAATGCCCAGTGCGGAACTGGGCAATTAGTGCCTGCTCGATCCTCCTGAGCCCCCCACGGGTCAGTTTTGGACGGCCGCTCCATCTGACTTTGGAATTTCTGCCCGTCACTCCATTGTCCTAACTCGAGAACCACCGAATTTGCTCAAAGAGTCGGATCTTGGCACACGTTGTCTCTAGTGAGCTCTTTCTTGCACCCATGGGCTTTGCTTGGGCTTGTATCGACTTTGCAAGGAAGTCGGGCCTTTCCTTTCCAGGCACGTCCACATGCCCGGGGATCCACTGAAGGGTCACTACTACACTGTGTCGGGACATAAGATCCTGGGTCGCCTCCACCATGGCTTCCAGTGTGTGTGAAGTCCCTTCTGATTACCATGCGTTCCGCAACCTTCCCAACACACGAGGTGAGAGAAATAGTCCTGTAGCTTTCCGCATTTTTTGCGTTTTTCCCTTTTTTTAAGTACCAGGACTATGACAGCCTCCCTCCACCTCTGTGGGTTGTCCCCAGATATCCACGTGCGGTTGATAAACTGGATGAGCTTTTCTTTTCCCTTTGCCCCGAGGTGTGCAAACATTTCATTACTGATCTGGTCGCTACCTGAAGCCTTCCTCATACGACACATCCTGACTGCATATGCCATAGTGTACTTAAGGCAGTTCATTATTATGTAAAGTTCTACCGTGAATGTCTGAATCAGTGAATGTCTGAATCAGTGATTGTCTGAATCAGTGAATGTCTGAATCAGTGATTGTCTGAATCAGTGAATGTCTGAATCAGTGAATGTCTGAATCAGTGAATGTCTGAATCAGTGAATGTCTGAATCAGTGAATGTCTGAATCAGTGAATGTCTGAATCAGTGAATGTCTGAATCAGTGAAGGTCAATGCCATAATGTGGTCGGAAAGTCGAACATCATCTGTATCTTTCCAAATAAAGTGAATTTTATATTTGTTTTGCTTAGAAATGTATTATAACGAAAAAGTTAATAATAAAATTAATGTATTGTTCAGAGTTATCAAAATGAATTGTTTTGCTAGATCATGTCAGCCTTGCTAAGTCCACAATAAATGGTTTTGACGTTTTACATATTGTACCAGTTTTAGATTGCTGAATGAGCACTCAACCGACAAGAATATCTAACAGAATATGAAGATTGATACATATGTTAGAAATTTATAAAAATTAATCTGTTCGTATTCAGAAATTGTAATGGCTGAAAGTAGTTCCATTGGAATTAATGTATATAATATACTAGTATACTAAAATTCATATAAATACTCTTTATTAATAGTTTAGACACCGCGAACTAATTTCATTTATCGAAGAATGACAGTTTAAAGCTCTTTTTGTAACTGATGCTTATATTTACTTTGTGTTCAAACAAATCACAGAGTTCATTTTCCAACAGAATGACATTTTTGACGTCAAAAAATCTTTACATATCGTTTCCCCCATGTCAACAATGGTCAAACTTTTTCATAACCACACCAAATCTATAAAGTTGTCTTAATTAATGGACGAGCCCATAATAAACATTTACCGCCAGTCTTCATTGGTTTCTTTACAATTTAAAAATCTACATTTGCAGACAAACTAACTATTTGGTTGCAGTTGTTCCTGAGGTTGGCACCAAAACGGTAGGCAATAGCTTCGATGTCAAAGTACACATATTTATATACAATGTTCATCGGGCACTATACCATCAATATTAATACACTGAGGAACATTTCTTCACACAAGTACAATAGTCTCTTGAATCAAACTCATTGACAAGTCCATAAAGTAGCATACAGATAAACACATATTAGTTCATTCAGTAGCATAAGATTAAAACAAATAAGTTCATACAGTAGCATACAGTAGCACAGAGATAAACACAAATAAGTTAATAAGTAGCATACAGATAAACACAAATAAGTTCTTTCAGTAGCATACAGATAAACACAAATTAGTTCATAAGTAGCATACAGATAAACACAAATTAGTTCTTTCAGTAGCATACAGATAAACACAAATTAGTTCTTTCAGTAGCATACAGATAAACACAAATTAGTTCTTTCAGTAGCATACAGATAAACACATATTAGTCCATACGGTGGCATTCGATGAAAACCCCCCAAAAAAAACACAATGGACATAGTCATAACAGAACTCCTAGTATGTAGTCCAGTACTTTTGAATTAATACACTTACTGACAAGAATGTTCATTTTTTCAAATGTAATTTGTTTTTTATGTTATCCAAATTGATTTAAATTACCGGTAATTCTGCACATTTATTTTGTATATGTATTTCTATAATTAATTAGTCTATAGCGAGTATATTTCTATAATGAATGTAATGGTTGTGTACATATAATATATGAATGTAATAGCTGTGTACATATAATATATGAATGTAGTAGCTGTGTACATATGATATATGAATGTAGTAGCTGTGTACATATAATATAATGAACTTAGTAATGGGGTACATATAGTATAATGTGTGTGGACATTGTTTACATTTTCTGATGATATATTTCCACAGAGATCTAAGACGAGAGCGTCGGTCACTACTAAGAACAATGAACATGCTGGCACGTGAAAGTATTATTATCACACCAAACACTGGAGCACCAACAGATGAAATGATACGGCGGTTCTCACGTCGTTTTTCACACCTGTCGAAAGTAGGCGGCTCCCCGGCGGTCATCAGGCGACTAGTTGATGAAACTGGACAGATGAGCTTACGTCAACGAATACCTAGAGGTTCATCACTGGCAGAATTGGACTTCAAATCGAAGAAAAGAGCCAGCATATCAGCATTGATACATGAGAGTAGTGTACGTAACATATGTCTGGAACGAGAGTAGTGTACGTAACATATGTCTGGCATGAGAGTAGTGTACGTAACATATGTCTGGCATGAGAGTAGTGTACGTAACATATGTCTGGCATGAGAGTAGTGTACGTAACATATGTCTGGAACGAGAGTAGTGTACGTAACATATGTCTGGCATGAGAGTAGTGTACGTAACATATGTCTGGCATGAGAGTAGTGTACGTAACATATGTCTGGAACGAGAGTAGTGTACGTAACATATGTCTGGCATGAGAGTAGTGTACGTAACATATGTCTGGCATGAGAGTAGTGTACGTAACATATGTCTGGCATGAGAGTAGTGTACGTAACATATGTCTGGCATGAGAGTAGTGTACGTAACATATGTCTGGAACGAGAGTAGTGTACGTAACATATGTCTGGCATGAGAGTAGTGTACGTAACATATGTCTGGCATGAGAGTAGTGTACGTAACATATGTCTGGAACGAGAGTAGTGTACGTAACATATGTCTGGCATGAGAGTAGTGTACGTAACATATGTCTGGCATGAGAGTAGTGTACGTAACATATGTCTGGCATGAGAGTAGTGTACGTAACATATGTCTGGCATGAGAGTAGTGTACGTAACATATATCTGGCATGAGAGTAGTGTACGTAACATATGTCTGGCATGAGAGTAGTGTACGTAACATATGTCTGGCATGAGAGCAGTGTACGTAACATATGTCTGGCATGAGAGTAGTGTACGTAACATATGACTGTCATGAGAGTAGTGTACGTAACATATGTCTGGCATGAGAGTAATGTATGCAACATATGTCTGGCATGAAAGTAGTGTATGCAACAAATGTCTGGCATGAGAGTAGTGTACGTAACATATGTCTGGCATGAGAGTAGTGTACGTAACATATGTCTGTCATGAGAGTAGTGTACGTAACATATGTCTGTCATGAGAGTAGTGTATGCAACATATGTCTGTCATGAGAGTAGTGTATGCAACATATGTCTGGCATGAGAGTAGTGTACGTAACATATGTCTGACATGAGAGTAGTGTACGTAACATATGTCTGTCATGAGAGTAGTGTATGCAACATATGTCTGGCATGAGAGTAGTGTACGTAACATATGTCTGGCATGAGAGTAGTGTATGCAACATATGTCTGGCATGAGAGTAGTGTACGTAACATATGTCTGGCATGAGAGTAGTGTACGTAACATATGTCTGGCATGAGAGTAGTGCACGTAACATATGACTGGCAGTGAAACGTTTATTTAATACATATCTCTTTTTCATTAATAACATTCCAATCAACTTTCATTGTATTTATGTGCACTACTGTTCTTATTATATTTACATGTATTCCAATTCAGAACACATGTCTCAATATTTTTCATATATCATATTTTCAGTCCTCGCCAGCCATCATTAGAAAAAAACCAAGTCTAGCAAGTAATTCATTCAATCATGCTGACGTTTCTCAACTCAAGTCACCCCCATCATTACCTATTTTAAAGAATCGCTTCAATCCTACACCTGAAGCTACAGAAGAAACAAAGCCTGGATCACTGGCACCTGTTTGTTCAATGATCTCACAGATTGCTCCCCATCAAACTATTCGTCCTCAACCAAGCACTATACAAGAGGAAGACCTTAATGTCAGTGCTAACTCAGTGAATATCATTACAGAAAGAAAAATACTATTACCGGAAGAGCTTCAGGTTATCGCTGACTTTGAAAGTGATGGAGGTGGAGAGTATGAAGTTCTGGCACATCCTGATGACGTTCAACGGATCTCATTCTCAGCTGACCCATATGCAGATGACTCTAAAGACTCATCTGGCTCAGATTCAGACTCTGACAGCTCTAGTACATCAGACAATATCAAACGTTCTGTTTTTTCTACAATATTTGCATCATCCACCTGTTCCTCTACATCATCTTCAATATCGGGTGATGATGAACTTTCAGACTTTGACCCAATAGACACATCCACCCTTCCGAATCAAATCAATGATCAAACTGTTCATCCAAATGTTCAGAGTTTATCTCATGCACAGAATCAGTCAATAAATTTAAGTGAAGATGAAAAAATGAGATCTGAATTACAGTCAGAGGCTTAATTAATGAGATCTGCAATACAGTCAGAGAGTTAACAAGGACTACATTAATGAGATCTGCAATACAGTCAGAGAGTTAACAAGGACTACATTAATGAGATCTGCAATACAGTCAGAGAGTTAACAAGAGTTGCATTATGTAACAGACTCTCATCATTGTCCATCAAATGCTATTTATTAACAGTGAATATTTTTGTTTAACAGAAAATATTTTTCCAACTTTTTTGTATGACTAAACTATGAAAATGTCTCGTTACTAATATTAGTTGTAACAATATTTATATGTTTAGCTTTATATTCAATAATAAATTCTCTTAGAAAAATGATGTTATTGAACATTACTCTAAGAGTTAAAATATATGTTTGATTTCTAGATTTACGGTTATACTGTAAAAAACTTTATCGAAATAGTCCCCCCCCCAGTAATCCCCCTTCATTTTCTCGTTGTATTATCATTAGTAGCAATTAGAACAACAGTAAATCTTGATGAAAGAGTTCCCTTAGCTGCTCAAATTATTCCCCAATTCCCCCCATAAATTTGCCGTGATGGGCATAAAGAATGTGACCCTTAAGGGAAATACGACAAAACTTTTTTCGTGGTATTTGCGTACAAGAGTTTAGACAGGTCTAAATCATTTCCTGCCTAGTCAATAGTACGAATTGTTATCATTTGTAGTATCACCAAGAAAACCTCGCACCACTTCAATAAAACTGTGTCAAGCTGCTTTATCTCAGGAGGAGCTGGAGAAATTCTACAGACCAACAATTTTTTTTAGAGCATTTTCGAAAAAAAAATGCTCTATTGTCCCCGTTTTGTCTGTCTGTCTGTCTGTCTGTCATCACCCTAGATCTCAACAACCATAAGTCCTAGACCCATGATGTATATATCATTTTGTAGGTCTTGGCCTGCCAAGAAATAGCTTTTTTCCATTTCGCGATCTGACCTCTCAGGGCCGTAAAAGGGGCCTTATAAAGTACCGTTTTTTACTATATAAGCTATATTAATAATGGACCGCCCTATATCTCAGCAACCATAAGTCCTAGACCCATGATGTATATATCATTGTGTAGGTCTTGGCCTGCCAAGTGTACATCAAAAGTCCATTTCGCGATTTGACCTCTCAGGGCCAAAATATAAGAGTTTGTTACGTACCGTTTTGCTTATATTTTAAATATAAATAATAAAAGCTAATCAAAGGGGCGTAATCATTATTTATTTTTGTAACAGTTATTCAACATGACTTACTTCCCGTACTTTTTATAAAACTCATAATAGAAACGTCCTTTTAATATCTTTTTTCAGATATATGCATTACACAATTGAATTTATGAACATTTCCAAAATTTACAAATATTTACTGAAAGATAACAAACGTACTGATACATAACATGAAAATGCGCTAACACGTCCTGTGTCCAGAATGGAACAGGCTTAATTGCTTGTTTGTTTTTGACGACAGTCAACAATGCCATTTTCGATAGATTTGGAAAGATATTTGAAAGCCATGTGAAACATGGAGACTCAGACCAGCGACCAACAGTTTCATGAGTCTTAATTTGATATGGACATGAGGCATTAGAACAGTTTCATGAGTCTTAATTTGATATGGACATGAGGCATTAGAACAGTTTCATGAGTCTTAATTTGATATGGACATGAGGCATTAGAACAGTTTCATGAGTCTTAATTTGATATGGACATGAGGCATTAGAACAGTTTCATGAGTCTTAATTTGATATGGACATGAGGCATTAGAACAGTTTCATGAGTCTTAATTTGATATGGACATGAGGCATTAGAACAGTTTCATGAGTCTTAATTTGATATGGACATGAGGCATTAGAATCTTGTAGGGCCCCTGCTGTGTGAGACTCAAATTTGATATCAAGTAGTAGAGACCCATTAGATTGGTGCAGTATCTCTCCGTTTGTCCCACACTGACACTATAGACTGGATCTGTTACATGTCATTGTCTGGCGCTATATTGTCATGTAGCACACAATCAGATGAATGTACTATGTAAACAGTAGGGTTAAATAGTAAAAGGCAGACGTCCTATTTATATCCGACCTTCCTTTATATACGGATATATTAATCCACACGTCAGAAGTTTCTAGAAAGTCTAGAAAATATTCAACTGACATCTACATATATGATATATGAAGCATGAGAATCACTACATAGAACAGCTAACATAAAATTATAGACCGGTATCATGACATATGACCGGTAATATCGAAACATGGACAAGTACTATCGAAACATATGACCCGTAGTATCACTAAATGACTAGTTAAATCAGTACAAGTGACCAGTATCTCACCAAATATGACCAGTAAAATGACCACAAATCAGAAGTAGAATTACCACTTGTAACCAGAAAGATCACCATTTATGACCAATAGTATAACCACATATAATCAGTACATACACGGCATGAACCAGAAGTATCATGACATGGGCCAGTTGTATCTCCACATGGACCAGCACAGTCACCGCATATGACCAGTAGCATCACAAAATATGACCAGTAGCATCACCAAATATGACCAGTAGCATCACAAAATATGACCAGTAGCATCCCCGCATATGACCAGTAGCATCACCGCATATGACCAGTAGCATCACCAAATATGACCAGTAGCATCACCAAATATGACCAGTAGCATCACCAAATATGACCAGTTGTTTCTCCACATTTGACCAGTTGTATTATCAAATACAACTATGAGTTTCACTAAATACACCAATAGTATCACATATGACCGGTATCTTTTACTAAATATGACCAGTAGTATCCCCAGAATTATCAGTATCCCCACATTGACTAGAAGTAACACCATACATAATTAGTAATGTCACGACATATGACTTGTACTAACCCCATCGTTGACCAGTCGTATCCCCACGTTGAACAATGGTTTCATCGCACATGACCAGCAGTATAACAATTTGTACTAAAAATGACAACATTTCAAATTGTAGGAGGCACAAAATCAAACAAATTTGGAATTTTAAAGCTAAAAAAATTCTGCTGTAAAAAAAAAAACATTTGGGAGCCGTGGAGCCGCCAGATTTTTTCGGCTCCGGCTCCAGCAAAAAGTAGCGGCTCCCGGCTCCTCGGCTCCGGCTCCGCAAGTCTGCCTGTTTTCATTCCCCTTAAGTAAAACTCTCATATCCCCATACCCCTACCATAGGCGTCGCTAGAAATTTTTCCAGGGGGGGGCAAATAAACATTTTGCCTCCTACAATTTGAAATGTTGTCATTTTTACGAACGCCACAACAGTAACAGCGTATAAATGATAACACATCACCACAAGAAATCTTTAATGGGGAATCGTTTTGTGTTCGTTTTGAATCTTGTTTACCCTCCGAAATTTTTTTAATGGCATGTTATTTTGTTATATACTAGTTATCAAAGGCCCGGTACCCGGACCGGCGAGTAGGCACACAGTTGGAGTTGAAAATGGTGATATATATTTTAGCGCGTTAACAATCAGTCTATATCAGAGGTGTGCGGGTCTTGAAATTTGGCGTCCGCGTCCGTCCGCGGATTTCTATCAATGATCCGCGTCCGCGTCGGCAGAATCTTACAACATTGGTCCGCAGTCAGTCCGCAATACTGAAATTTAGCTGTTTAAATGACTTGAAATTTTTTATGGTAACGCTAAAGAAGATCCGCGTCAGTCCGCGAGTCCGCAACTTAACCATACGAAGCATCCGCTGTCAGTCCGCTGATTCGGAAAAGTCTGCGGAACTGCGTCCGCAAGCGGACGCGTCCGCTGTTCGCTCATCTCTGGTCTATATACTTGCAGGGACCCCAAGGACATGAACAGATTATTGTAGCCAAAATACATTTGAGAATAGGGACACCTAAAAATACATCAAATAAAATTCATATGTTAAATAGTTCCTCCCAAAAAAAATAATCCTCACTATGGGTAGACATAAACAACAACTCTTAAAATCATATTCCTTCATAATATTTTAATGGACTCCTTTCCAAACAGTTATTCATTTAATGTTTTATGATGTTCAACATGGCGTATTTAAAAAAAAAAAAAAGAGAGACGTGAGTGAGTGCTTGTGTTAAGCAAAACGCTACATGTTTAACAGGTGGTTTATTTACTGTTTTACATTGTAGCATAGTACAATTAACTAAGAAAAATTGCCGACCCGGCAGTGCAGAACCTAGGAATTTACGGGCCCGGTGGCTTGGCCTCTTTGGGGGCTGCCCCTGCATTTTGGCATGAGATAATTTTTTGACGCTTCTCAAGCTTGGTCCCGAGAAGAAAGAATCGTTGTGTAGCTTTAGCTGACCTTCAATTAAAAACATAGTATTCCATCAATGCAGTTGAGGCCGCAGACGCAGAAAACATTAGGCATTTTAAAAAAGAGCTTTCAACATTATAGTTCTGTGAAGCCAATGCCGAACCAAGGGATTTTAGGCATCTTCGGGAGCCACTACATTTTGACATGAGATAATGTACTTAATATTTAGTTTAAAAAATATTTTGGGGGGCCCTCCTCAAACTGGGCCCCCTCCATACACCCTCTGTGTGAAGCCCCCATCATAAATGATTAGTTGGCATTGTAAACGTTGTGTACGGCGCTACTCAAACTCAACCCTTATTCAATTCATTCATGTGACGTTATAGTCAAAAATGAAAAAAAAGTGACGTATTTTTTTTTAGGTTAGTAATAAAGGGAAATAATTGTACATTAGAAATAGACATATTTTAGAAATAATAACAATTTAAAGAATATAAATATTACATTATATTTAGGTATCCATAATTTTGGTTTAAAATTGACATTGTGGAACATAACACAGATTATTAATTGAACGATTTCTTTAAATATTTCTTTTACGATCGCTTCTCATTTAATAACTAATTGAACACCATAGACTTATTACGTTTTGTGAGATATAGATAGGCCTTTGGAACCTCTTTTCGTTTTAAATTTTATTTCGAAGAGTATCACAAAATATTTTGCCGATGCATTAAAGGAATCCAAGGCGACAACGGCAACATGCTACTAGGGTCAGAAGAAATAGGCGCCGCCTTCCATAAACATTTCGCCACACTATACAAAAAACAAAACACTGTCACATCAGCTCAACAAAAATTCATCCAACACTGCAAAACATTAACAGAAGAACAAAAACAACAGTTAGATACACCCTTTACTCTACAAGACATCGAACATACAATCAATAATTTAGCTAGCAACAAAACACCAGGACCTGATGGACTAAGTGCCGAGTTTTATAAAGCCTTTCTTCCATCATTAGGTCCCATCCTACTCAAAATATTTACAGACACACACAATAAAGGGAAGCTGCCACAGGGTTTTAATGAGGCATACATCACACTTATCGACAAAGAAACACAGGATAGGACATCAGTCAATAGTTACCGACCAATCTCACTCCTCAACACAGATTACAAAATACTCTCAAAAACTATAGCCAACAAGTTACAACCACACATGCACACATTAGTGCACGAAAACCAACATTGTAGCGTTAGTGGTAGAAAAATAGAACACATGAGTCACCACATCAGAGATTTTATAACATACACACACATCAAAGACACACAGGCGGCCCTACTCTCTATCGACCAGGAAAAAGCCTTCGATACGGTCGACCACGAATACCTCTTCCGGGTGTTAAAGAAAGGCAACATAGGAGACTACACGCACAAATGGGTCCAAATGCTTTACAGCAAAGCCCAAAGCAAAATTCTTTTAAACCACTCGCTAACTGCACCTTTCGTCATTGAGAGGTCGGTTCGTCAAGGGTGCCCACTGTCTCCTATGCTGTACGTGCTGGCGTTGGAGCCCCTCTTGGAGAGAATAAGAAAGGACATTTCCATCAGAGGAGCCCAAATCCCGGGAGAAATGGATAACAGCAAACTGCTGGCATACGCAGATGACACAACTTTTTTTCCAACATGTGATAAAGACATACACCACATTATGGAACACTTTCAAGACTTTCAAAGCTGCAGTGGTGCCAAAGTTAATGTAGCCAAGTCTGGCATCATGGGCCTCGGGAAATGGAAAAAAAAAGAAAATTTCCCCTACCAGATGAAAAACCAACAGTCCCTCAAAATATGCGGGATTGTCTGGACAAACGAGCCCCACTTATTCCACACGGCCACGTGGGAGGGAATTATAAAAAAGACCAAAAACGTGATAGCTATGTACAGCCACATGTCAACTACAATCTTTGGTCGTGCCCTCCTCATCAACACACTAATTCTACCTAAAACAATATATTACATTACAGCAACACAACCATCACCAACTTTCATACAAAACATGAACAAATTACTACGCAGTTTCATTTTCAAATCAACAATAAGCAACATAAAACACACAACACTCATACAGAACAAAAACGACGGCGGAATAGGACTCCAAGATCTATCTTGTAAGCTCCAAGCACTACGCTTAAAGTACGCTGGTGAAATAGCCAAATCACCCAACAAATACCCACTAGCTATTTACCTCTACGGCCTCAGGCTTACCAACATCATACAAACAAAAAACAACACACCCCACTACTTTGGCAGACAGACCACACCCTTTCAAACATCACTTACAAAAAGTCTGACAGGCCACACACACCTCATACATCAAACAACTAAGCAGATATACACATCTTTAGTACAAACATTACAGACACCACTCACCAACAGAATTAAGTGGGGCCGAATCTGGAATGTGTCAGACTTTACAGACACCTTCCAAAGTCTACACAGTCGGCACACCAAGATCACCGCCAGAGCAAGAGAAGTGGGCTACAGACTAATTTTTAACATGACGCCTGTAGCCCGGTGTATTAAAAGTATGCCCACGTCAAGCAACACAATGTGCAAGATGTGTCGCACTGACGTGACGGAGGATGAAGATCATCTATTCTTGAAATGCTCAACATTCAAGAGCTCAAGGCAGACCTTAAGAAGTCTACTAAGGTCAAACCTAAAAATAGATTTTAACCTAGACATGGCAATAACTCTCAACAAGATACCGAAGCTAAAGAACGAAACAGTTAATAATTTAAATATTATCCTACTGTCAGAGTACAGACTCTTCGTCTGGTCATGCAGACTTCAAGCCTGGCACAATAAGACAATCCTAAAAGAAGATCAAGTCGAAGAAAAATTTCGATACATAATGGACTATAAAATACAAAATTATTGACACTACAATGTTGTATCTATCATGACAAATATTTAACTGTGAGAGGTTTTCAATGGAACACAATATACCAATACCCCCTTTTCTGTCCGCTGTGAGGTATGGGGACGGCGAGGGCCCAGGTGTCGCTTGATGAGAGTTGGACGACCCCGGGTATTAGCAGCCTCTGTTTCGAGAGGTGGAAAGGGAGGAAAGTTGTGTTTCTGGAAAGGAATGCCACTGTTTTTATTTAAAATTAAATAAAACTAATTGCTGCCTGTCAATTTTTATTTTAATTTATGTATATATATAATAAAAAGGGAACCTCAAACCATTCCAAAGTCAGTCTCAGATGGTTAGGAAGTTTCCCATTAAAATTTTGTTTAATAAGTGGCATTGATGTACTTACTCGTCTAAAATATAAATGTATACAAAACATGCTATGTCAAAACATTTCTAAATAATGCTATTAATTATATATTACTTTGTAAACATTCTAATTTCAACTGGTTACAAAAAGCTCCTGTAGTAGAAATATGTATAAAGTGGTATCAATTTATTTACTGTATTATAATATAAATGTATATATATGGAATTTTACCTCACAGTTCTAAGAATTTCTAATTGAGATGTGGATTAATATTAAAATAACTTGTATGTAAATATGTATATTACTTAATACAATAAGATTCTTTTATCAATGTTACTATGTATTTAATACCATGTTATCTGTCATTGTAACTGTTTTTTATCAAGAATAAATTATTTAAAAAAAAAAAAAAAAATAATATAAAAAAAAAAAAAAAAAAAAAAAAATATTTTGACATGATTTTGTGTTACTTCTCCTAAGATCGCTTCTTGCCCTTTGGTAACGATTGAGGCGGTCGAAAACAGTATTACATTGTGATTGCCATTTGGCATTCACGATCTTACCTGCCGTATGTTAGTGTGCGGTGTATTGTCACCTCGGCACTAAACACATGGCTGGTCCAATGTCAATTCTGGCAGCCATGTAGGAGACTATTCTTACTCGGCTGGCCAGTTGGTAGCCGGATTATGCATGTTAAGAAAACAGTAAATGTTTCTGCCATCTTTGAATTGTTTATGCCGCCATGTTGGATGACAGACGGAAGTAGCGATGACAGACGGAAGTCGCGATGACAGACGGAAACCGGAACACATGATGTAAAATTTGTATTATAGATATATTTAAAACAGTTTAATTTCATAGAATAATTGTATCAATCATTTAAAATAAATTTTTACTACGACGTATTATTATTTGACCGCGAATTTGTAATAGACTAAAAACAAAATTGTCGCTTTCTGTATTTAACAATTTTATTATAAACAGAATATCTGAAATAGAGTAGATACATTTATAAGGCTGTGGCTATACGGACCCGGGTCCCAATAAAATCCGACTGTTATTCGGACCCGTGGCAAATATGCACTAAGCTTAGCTATATTTAAACTTTTTTAGACGGAACCCGAAAAAATAATAATACAGAGTCCGCATAGTGAAACCCTAGACACTGAGTAACGATTAAATCATACAATTCAAAAAAATATAAAAAAAAAACAACAATAATAAAGTTTATGAAGAGCTAAGCTAAGTGTATATTTGCCACGGGTCCTAATAACAATCAGACTTTATTGGGAACGGGGTCCGAATAAAAATCGGAGTTTATTGGTTCCCGGGTCCGAATAGTCACTTCGAATTTATAAATAACTAGTTGCAAGTACCCGGCATTGCCCGGGTTTAAAATAAGGTTTTCTGTTTACCTTCTGTTTTCTCTCTACCCCCCTCTCTCCCTTCCTCTCTCTCCCTCCCTCCCTCCCCCTCTCTCCCTTTCCCTCCCTCCTTTTCTCCCTCCCTCTCTCCATCTCTCGCCGTCCCTCTCCCATCTTCCTCTCTCCCCTCTCCCCCTCCTTCTCTCCCCCGTCCATCCTCCTCCCTCCTCCTTCCCTCTCTCTCCCTCCCTGCCCCCTCTTTCTCTTTATCTCTTCCTCCATTTCTCCCATCCTCTCCCTCTATCCTTCCCTCCCCTCTCTCTCCCTCCCTAACCCCTCTCTTCCCCTTCCTCCGTCCCTCATTCTCTCCCTGCCCCCTCACTCTTTATCTCTCTCCCTCCCTCTCTCCCACCCTCTCTCTCTCCCTCCCTCCCCTCTCTCTCCCTCCCTACCCCCTCTCTTCCTTTCTCTCTCCCTCTCCCCCTGCTCCCTCTCCCCCCTGCTCCCATCTCCCATCTCCCTCTCACCCCCTCCTTCCCCATGTAATTATGTGTATGTGTAACAAATTTCACGTTATTTGTTTGTCTGGATCTTGAGTTATAAGGGAACAGACAGACAGACAGATAACAAGGTTATAGGACAGGTTTCGTTTCATCTCGATGGGTAGTTTAATTGTAATTAATATTTTTTTTATTTTAGTATTATACTATATTAAAGAAATCTCGACGGCGCCATAAATAAAATTCCTCTGTGACGTCATTTCCCGATGATCGAATAGAACTTGCGCGCTGGTTCTGTATGGTGTCTTTGTGCTGCAAAGAATTGTTTATGTTTTTTCATGCTCCCTGATTTGTACAGTTTGAGGAAGATAAAGGAATGAAGAAGGATTATAGAAGAAGTGTGAAGCCATAATAATAAGAGAGAGGCAGAGGATGGGAGAAATAGGAGGAAGAGATAAAGAGAAAGAGGGGGCAGGGAGGGAGAGAGAGGGAAGGAGGAGGGAGGAGGATGGACGGGGGAGAGAAGGAGGGGGAGAGGGGAGAGAGGGAGGGAGAGGGAGGGAGGGAGGGTGAGTGAGAGGGGGTAGGGAGAAAACAGAAGGTAGACAGAAAACCTTATTTTAAACCCGGGCAAAGCCGGGTACTTGCAACTATATAGAGATAAACTTGTTTTGTTTTCTCCCTCCCCCTCTCTCCCTCCCTCCCCCTCCCTCTCCCTCTTTACCCCTCTCTCCCTTTCTCTTTCCCTTCCTCCCTTTCTCCCTCCCTCCCTCTCCTTCCCTCTCTAACTCTCCTATCTCCCTCTCTCTCCCTATATCCCTCCCTTCTTCTCTCAGCCCCGTCCCCCCTCTCTCCACCTTCCTCCCTTCCTCCCCCCCTCTCTCCCTCCCTCCCCTCTCTCTCTTTATCTCTCACTCCCTCCCATTTCTCCCATCCTCTCTCCCTCCCTACCCCCTCTCTCCCTTCCTCCTTTCTCCCTCCCTCCCTCTCCCGTCTCCCTCTCTCCCCTCTTCCTCTCTCTCTCCCTCTCTCCCCCCTCTCTCCCTTTCCCTCCCTCCCTTTCTCCCTCCCTCTCCCTTCCTCTCTCCCATCTCTCTCTCCCCATTCATCCCTCCCTCATTACCTCTCTCTCCCTCCCTGCCCCCACTCTTTCTCTCTCTCCCTCTCTCCCACCCTATCTTTCCCTCCCTCCCCTCTATCTGCCTCCCTTCCCCCTCTCTTCCTCCCTTCTTTTCTCTCTCCCTCTCCCCCTGCTCCCTCTCCCATCTCCCTCTCTCCCCCTGTCCACCCTCTCTCCATCCTTCTTCGCAGCACAAAGGAACTATACAGCACCAGCGCGCAAGTTCTATTCAATCATCGGGAAATGACGTCACAGAGGAATTTTATTTATGGCGCCGTCGAGATTACTTTAACATAGTAAAATACTAAAATAAAAAAAAATAATTACAATTAAACTACCCATCGAGATGAAACGAAACCTGTCCTATAACCTTCCCCATGTAATTATGTGTATGTGTAACAAATTTCACGTTATTTGTTTGTCTGGATCTTGAGTTATAAGGGAACAGACAGACAGACAGACAGACAACAAATGCGTCTTATAAGTATAGAGATATAAATACTGAAGTCTTTAAAATATTTTAAATAATGTATCATTTTACTTTTTGCTCATTTGATCATTGAAATAACTTTTTATTACTTATGAAAATGGCGACTAGTGAAACCTCGGTCGAAAATAATGATATGATTCTGGATGCACTGAAATGGTTTGTTTTTAGTAAAACCGACAATGCGTATATTTTTCAAATATTTGCACAAATTTTTATCAGCGGCATGTTTGCGAGGCGCACTTACAAAAATTTTTGTCTCATGTGATACTATCTTAATAGGGAGCCGGAGCCGACAAATTTGTGGGTGCTGGAGGCGAAAAAAATTTAGCGGCTCCGCAAGCCTGCATACAGGTTCATTTTTCAATTAAATTTAAGTAAAGTATAACATTAATTGTTTATATTGACAAGCGGTGAATAGATTGTGCATTTTGCTTCAGTTACGCATGACAAATTTATATGTAATCTCCGCCCATCTCTTAAAATCAGGCCGTACTATTGGTGTTAATAGCTTGCCTCCATCTAGTTGTTTATACCACATCTTCGGGCATGACGCACCAAAATGCAAACGAACCATATTATATGATAAAAGGTTATGTATATTTATTTATTATCTGCTATCCTGTGTCCGACTACAAGATAAAGAACAGATTACGCGATAAATATTTAAACGAAAAAGAAGGATTAAAAGCTTTAAAATTAACAAATTTGGGCTAGCTCATGTGCACTTCAAGTCGCTATGACGCGGCTACTCTGTCCAAGCCGTGTCCCATGGGACATGGAAAATACAAATGTGTGCTGTACCATCCCGTCCCATCCCATGGACAAGCCTGAGTATCATAACTTCCAGTGGCACACTCGGTAACACTGAAAGAGACGTATGAAAACATAAAACTGTTTGCTCAGTTCTTTGAATTATGACCAGCACAAATTGGGGTTAATGAAAGTTTTGTCAAAAATATGGACTGAGCCATACTGGCTCTGGATTTCTATAATTGTAATACAATTTTTCAAATATACTTGAAGCAAAGTTGATTGCGGGTATCTTTGTTGGATCACATATCAGAGAAGTAATAAAAGATAAATAGTTATCATCTAAATTGGCTGCAGTTGAACTGCACGCCTGGAATGCTTTCAAAGATGTTGTCAACAATTTCTTAGGTAACCTCAACTCAGACAGTTACAAAGTCTTCTTAAGATCATGATAGCCAAATTTCGGGCTTTGGGTAGCCGCTTGAGTGTCAAGTTGCACTTTTTGGACTCCCAGGTTAAAAGGTTCCATCAGGACTTTTGTGCAATGGAGAGTCGATTCCAAGATCGATGGAATGTGAATATAATGGCCGACTGATCAATGAAACGTCATAATCCTGGTGCTGCTCATAAACGAAAATCACTGAAAAGACAATTCACGGTGTAATAGATAATTAATTAAATTAAGTACGCTTTGGTAAATAATTTTGTAACTTCCAATAGTTTTCTGCATGATTGAAGTTTATCAATCGTATATTTTTTTGCTGGTTGATTGACTTTTCCCTATATATTATTAAATGTCGATCTACAAAAAATCTGGACGTGGTACACACATTTGGATTACATATTTAGAATCAGCATGGAAAGTTTTGTAAGAAACACCTATTTACATGTCTGCAGTTTTCAAAAAATAAAAATGTGTATGTCAGTGTTATCATAGTCGTATTGTATATAATCACTGCCAACAGTCAATGTTACAATATTAAAGTTAGGGCGAGAGCGCATTGAGAAAACAATCAACATAAATCTTTTACATTTTATATTATATATTCATTTTCAATTGACATACATCTCTTTACATTTACATTGTATATTCCTTCACAATAAACATAAATCTTTGACATTTACATTGTATATTCATTCACAATCAACATACATCTTTTATATTTACATTGTAGGCCCTATATTCCTTCACAATCATATAAATCGTTTTACATTTACATTGTATATTTTTTCACGATCGACATAAATCTTTTTACATTTACATTGTATATTCCTTCACAATTGACATAAATCGTTTTACATTTACATTGTATATTTCTTCACGACCGACATAAATCTTTTTACATTTACATTGTATATTCCTTCACAATTGACATAAATCTTTTTACATTTATATTGTATATTCCTTCACAATTGACATAAATCTTTTTACATTCATATTGTATATTCCTTCACAATTGACATAAATCTTTTTACATTTATATTGTATATTGCTTCACAATCGACATATATCCTTTTATATTGTATATTGCTTCACAATCGACATATATCCTTTTATATTGTATATTGCTTCACAATCGACATTAGGGTGCATCACCAAAAAAAAATTTTAATAATTGATCTGTCTGCTATTTAAATTTGTTCCATTGATCCAAAAAAGCATTGTGTAAAAAAATAAAAAATATTTGACAATATTTAGAGGTCCCCCGGACTTCAACAAAGTTTGCATAATTAAGCGAAAACTAGATAAAACCATCCTTCTTGTAAAGTCTTACAGACTTACATACAAAAAGTGAAGCGCTATATAAATTGTTTTATAGTCTTTGGTTTTATAATGTTTGGTAGCTATGATTGATTCTGATAAGCGGTTGTTCTAGAAATAAAATTTAAAATTCACATTTTATTAGCAAAAACAACACTTTTCCTTACCGCATATTGATGACCAAGGCAAGCATTTTAATTTCTTTATTTATATTATTTTAATTTGTGATACACACGACCTATAAAATCAGAACATGGAAATGATATGAAAAACAACAATAAAATGTTTACACCTTCTAAGGAAATGCTGGCTGACCCTGAATCAAGTTACTGCTTTCTACGAAAAAGCAAACATTCCAATGGTGACAGAGAGGAGAGCTTGTGAGAAGATTGTTCAGCTTCTTGATGAATGCAATAAACTTCGTTCAATTGATAAAAGTCGCCGAAACACACCAGCCACCAAACGTAAACTGGAACAAATGAAATCTATGTTGGCAACAACTTTTCAACTGTGGCCACCAAATGTCGAGACTATTATCAAGAATGTAGGAGATCTAGCATTCTTGAGGTCTATGAAAGGAGACATGTTTTCCAGCTTTGGATCATTTGACAAAACACTTGCAAAAAAAGTCGCTCGACGACATTCACGAGATGTCGCAACATTGGAACGTCAGAAACGCGCAAGAGAAGAAAATGCAGCATGTTCAACGATATCTGTGCCTTTCAGCGAGGGTAGCAGTGACGAACCCGATGATTCTACTTCTAAATCTGAAGATAATATGGAGTTTGTTGATAACTGTTTGGATGATATAATGCCATTGCAAAAGCCAAGAAAGCCAACAGGAGCTTTGGTATTTGTACCTCCAGATGTTTTAAGCCGACCAAATCTTGTGTCACTAGCGACAAGATTAAAGATTACACCAACACGGTGTATCTACAAAGATATCTACAAAGATCCACGACTCCTGGGAACCACCCAAACTCTGCACTCTCCACTGGATGGCAAACTGACACCTTCTCTAAAAAATCATCGTGTCACTGAAGAACGCATAACAGTTGTTGTCGGTGATGCAAAGCAATTGAAACTTCTAGGAGTGCCAAATTATGCCAAGGCAACAAAGAAACCCGTTGGTGAAATAATTTCAGAATTAACCATGAAGCTAATGACAGAGTGGCATTGTTTTGATTGTACCGTTAATATGACATTCGACACAACAAGATCAAACACCGGTCATCAGACTGCTGCCTGCATTGCCATACAAAATATGCTGCAACGTGCTCTTCTGTGGTCAGGTTGTCGCCATCACATTGGTGAAGTTATCCTCTCGCATATGTTTGAAGACATGAAAATAGAAGTTTCCGAATCCCCGGATATAACTTTGTTCACCAAGCTGCGAAGTAATTGAGAGTTGGTGGCACATGATTGGTCTCACGTTTGTAGTTCGTTTACGTTAGCTGATCATGATCTGAAGGCTCAAGAGCGACTGACGATAATGAGAGATGCGGTAATTGCACATGCCAACTCTAGTAAACAAACCGAATTCTTGCGAGACGACTACCACGAATTTCTTAAGCTGTCCCTTGTTTACCTGAATGCTACAAATAAGGAGGTTAACTTTACAAGACCAGGTGCCCTGCACAAAGCACGATGGATGGCAAAGCTGATATATTGCCTCAAGATTGTACTGTGTGAGAAACAAATTCAATTATTGCCTCCAGGTACTATTACCACACGTGATCAAGTGCCAAAGATTCGTGCATTTGCTACATTTGTAACACATGTTTATGTCGTGTGGTGGTTCACTTGCAAAAAGAGTGTGGAAGCACTATGGAAAGATCTACAGCCCTACAAGCGACTTTTGGATTACAACGATGTCAACAGAGACATATCCAAGTCAGCAATCCGTGCCCTTAATAGGCATCTGTGGTGCCTCACTGCTGAAATGATCCCACTTGCTCTGTTCAGCAATGAAGTACCTGTGTTGGAAAAGCGAGCTCTAGCAGATGCTCTGTTAAGGCTTCGACCAGTGGTTGCCCTCCAAACTCCACAGGATCGATTTGGAAATGGTTGGGGAAAAACCACGATTCCAATCAATTGATTCTAAAACTCGGTTGTGTGATCTGGCTGGAGTTGACTCGTGGTTTACTATATACAGACTTCAACTGGACACAGGATTCCTCTAACTGCCTGTTGATGATTGGTGCCAAACAGCTTCTTACATTGCCAGTACAGAAAATGTTGCTGCTATTATAGTTGTTAACGATTGTGCCGAGAGAGGAGTGAAACTGGCATCTGACTTTGTTGAAGCAGCGCGAACGGATGAAAATTTTCAAAACATTCTTCAATTGGTAGAAATGGACCGCAAAAACATCTCAAATGTGCGTAATCCTTACAAACGTGCAACAAAGTGAAACTGAATTAAATGCTACAGTAATAAATAATTTAATACTTTAATGTAATTTTTATATAGGCTAGAATAAACTTTTTTTTTCTTTACATGTTTTGTGATTTCTTGGGCGGGGGGGGGGACCTCTAAATCAACTCTGGTTTGAAAAATATTTGACACAAGTTATTATTAATGATATTAGAACAAATTAGAAACATAGCTCAAAAACAAACAATCAATTTTTTCCTCTATTGTGGTGATGCACCCTAATCGACATATATCCTTTTATCTCTATACCTATAAGAGGCATTTGCTGTCTGTCTGTCTGTCTGTCTGTTCCCTTATAACTCAAGAGCCAGACAATCAAATAACGTGAAATGTGTTACACATACACATAATTACATGGGGAAGCTTATAGGACAGGTTTCGTTTCATCTTGATGGGTAGTTTAATTGTAATTAATTTTTTTTTATTTTAGTATTTTACTATATCGACGGCGCCATAAACAAAATTCCTCTGTGACGACATTTCCAGATGATCTGATAGAACTTGCGCGCTGGTGCTGTATTGTGCCTTTGTGATGCGAAGAACTGTTGTTGTTTTTTCATGCTCCCTGATATGTACAGTTTGAGGAAGTTAAAGAAAGGAATGAAGAAGGATTTTAGAAGTGTGAAGCCATAGTAATAAGTATATATATATATATATATATATATATAGAGAGAGAGAGAGAGAGAGAGTGAGGGAGGGAGGGCGAGAGAGAGAGTGAGGGGGCAGGGGGGAGAGAGAGGAAAGGAGGGTAGGAGGGAGGGAGGGATGGGAGAGAGGGAGGGAGGGGGTGGACAGGGGGAGAGAAGGAGGGGGAGAGAGGGAGATGGGAGAGGGAGCAGGGGGGAGAGGGAAATGGGAGGGAGCAGGGGGAGGGGGAGAGAGAAAAGAAGGGAGGGAGATAGAGGGGAGGGAGGGAAAGAGAGGGTGGGAGAGAGGGAGAGAGAGAAAGAGTGAGGGGGCAGGGAGGGAGAGAGAGGGAATGAGGGAGGGATGAATGGGGAGAAAGAGATGGGAGAGGGAGGGAGAGGGAGGGAGGGAGGGAAAGGAAGAGAGGGGGGAGGGAGGGAGAGAGAGAGGAAGAGGGGGAGAGAGGGAGACGGGAGAGGGAGGGAGGGAGAAAAGAGGGAGGGAGAGAGGGGGTAGGGAGGGAGAGAGGATGGGAGAAATGGGAGGGAGTGAGAAATAAAGAGAGAGGGGGTAGGGAGGGAGAGAGGGGGAGGAGGAAGGGAGGAATGTGGAGAGAGGGGGACGGGGGTGAGAGAAGAAGGGAGGGAGATAGGGAGAGAGAGGGAGATGGGAGAGTTAGAGAGGGAGGGAGAAAGGGAGGGAGGGAGAAAACAAAAGGTAAACAGAAAACCTTATTTTAAACCCGGGCAAAACCGGGTACTTGCAACTAGTATTGTATATTGCTTCACAATCGCCCTTTTATTCAAGAAAGCATACTACATAAAATACACAACAGACTCCACAAACAACCACTAAGTACCGCAAAGTAATTGCAAGTGATTGATCAGTTTTTAATGATTTGAAAAAGGTTAAATCAGTACCTTATAATAGAAACACTAAAATGTGTATTCAGTGCTGAATGGTTTTACATCTTCTACACACATTCATTACGTCTTACACATTATTCTATAGTATTGTTCTCATGTCTACATAGAAAAAAGAAAATCGTTGAATGAAAAACTGTCGGCAATGGCAGATGGGGCAAACAATTTAAGTTTACCATTTATAATCAAGGTATGTGTTTTGTAATGATGAATGAGTCGATGAACGTTAAACATTGAGACACTTTACCATACACATTGTATTAAACAAATTAAATAGTTTTCAAAGTTTTCTCAATGTAACAAAAAGAGTAATATGACATCAACAAACGTAATACGGAAGTCGCAGTGTTTTCACATCAGGGAAAAGTTTAGGGGGCCGTTCACTTAATAAATATGTAACGCTTAAGGGTTATCGCATGTGTTGGACAAAGATGCAGGGCCGTTTTAAAATCATTGTAGGCCCTAGGCACTTTCAAAGTCGTAGGCCCTCCCCGACTTCATTTTTAACTTTTTCAAGAATGCATCCCGGGATTAGTAATAGTTGTTAAAATTAAAAGAGGGGCCTAGCAAGCATCCGTTAAATTGGGCCCCGTAATGCCGGCCCTGTTTCGCTAGATCGTATCAGACATAACAAGTTCACTTTCACATCTTATAACATATTGTACACTGGTTCGGGCTCTTTCTATATACTCCATACATGTTACGGGCTCTTTGGTTTATGTTACGAGTTGTGCGTTTTAATTTAAACGTGGAGATGTCAGTTTAGCTTAATGTCTGTCTGTTTCACTCTGGTCGCTCACTCCTTTGACACCAAGTAACCAAACGAACTAGATGTATGGAGAACACGACGGTTTATTTACATAAATGTAAAAATCAGAATACAACAAGTCCATAAGTGAATACACTTTTACAGTGCACAATAATTTACATTGCCTCAACTCTGACTAACTAAAGAACTCTTAACTATTCTCGTCGCTCTCGTACCTCTCATAACCCCCGTCACTAAAACTTCTAACTAAAACTCTCGTCACTAGATCTCTCGTAACTATGTCTTTTCCCTAAAACTTCTCCTAACTACGAACTTTCCCCAACTAACTAATGTCCGAATCCAGTCGTATTTATACCCTAACGTTTCCCCACCTTGTCCTAAGTCGTCTGTCACATTGTCACCATTATTTCTATTAATCCTAATTCTTAGATATCTATTATATTAAAACGTCGAAGGGGATAGTCTCTGTCTCTAAAAATCCTTTAGCTCGTCACATACACATTTTAAAATTTAATTTGTTCATTTTTCAAAATTGTAATGGCTAAAAATAGTTCCGATGGAGTTAATTTATATATACTAGTACAAAGTATATTAAAATTTATATAAAATACGCCATATTCATATTTTAGACACCATCAATTTATTTCATTGATCGAAAAATAAAAACAAAAATCGCCAAATTTTATCCTACGTCGACTTCGGTAGTTAATTTCCCTGCTGGTCTGGCCAGGGAATTTGTTTCGAAGAGTATCACAAAATATTTTGGCATATTTTGTGAGCTCTCCTTCCTGGTCTGAGAGACATACCATGATCCACTGGGGATGGATCATAGGGGTTCTCTAGTCAGGAAAAAAACCCATTACTTGCGTGGGTGGTGGTACTGTGGTCAATGAGGACTATCCGAGACCGCAGTATTCACAGCTGATGATGGTGACGGATGTGGTCGGCACACAACACCCTTCCACTCCGTCCCACTCAAGCACACCTGCGCAGCCTGCCATTTCCGGCTGAGGGTACAGGCACACTACACCCTCCCCTCTGTCTGTGGCAGGAAAAACTCCTTTCCTTGCCATTCTGGCCGATCGGCAGTACACACACCCTGCTGGTCTGGCCAGTTTGGGCAAGGATTAAAACCCATCTTTCTGTTATCCCTGCAGATGATAGCGGACACACTCACCCCGCCGCTCTGTAGGCATGGCAGACGTGCATCAGCGCCGCCAACAATGTTGGTGTGGTAGGCACACTACACCCTACCATGCTGGCTATGGCGGCGTTAAAAAAAAAAATTTGTTAAACAAATCATGTTGTTTAACTTCAATTGGAATGACAATGGCTGCGGCAGACTCGCGTAGAAGAAGCGGAAGAAAAGTAGGAGAAAGAATAAGCATTGAAATAATTTGCTGCAATTTATGAACAGAAACACTGATTGCATTACCGGTAAAACTAGTGATACTGACATTTCATTACTCGGCCACAATGTACACCAACAATTCTGCAATACCATAAATAATGTTGACGGACTGAGCTGAAAATAAGTGAAACAACCGAAACAAGTGTTACAAAGGAAAAGGTATCTGCAAATTCTGTTATGGGTCATGCTGAAGCTGCTGTGTTTAATTTGCCTACAGCCTCAGACTGTACATTAGGGTCAGTAGGAGATGCCAGTTTGAAGCATGAGCTGCATGACAAAGAATACAGTTATTCAAGTGATCTAGCTGAATGGTTGATAGCTGCACATCTAAGAAGTTATTATGCTGAACATCTTTCTCAACAAAATTTGGAGTCAGATTTTCACTATTAAGGGTAGACGATCTAGCGACAAGATCTGATATGCAGGCAAAAAATAGTTTGCTAGAACGTTAACAAATGGTGAAATAGTTACACGAGACTGGATTCACTATTTTCCTTCAACGGTTAAAGTGTTTTGACATGTGTGCAAGGTTTTTGACTACAAAACCGGTTTTGCAAATCAGTTTATCGATGGTTTTGATGACTGTAAAAACGCGATTGCAAGGATTACATCACATGAGAAGTCAAAGGATCACATTGCTGCTCTGTCAAGGATGTTAGAATGTCAACAAGTATCAAGAATCGACGAAAAACTGCAAAAATTGTGCAAATACTGGACTGATGTCCTCAAAAGAATAGTTGCTGTGTTAAGATTTCTTGCAGAAAGAGGGTTAGCTTTTCGCGGTGACAGCCATTTACATAACTGTTATAACAATGGAAATTACCTTGGTTGTATTTACCTTTTTGTTGAATTTGATCCCTTTCTAATGGAACACATTGAGATACATGGAAACCCCGGAAAGGGGGAATGTATAATATCATTCTGCCAGTATATGTGATGAATTTGAGTTAATGGGATCCAAAGTATTAACGCAGATACTGTCTGAAATTAAGAATGCAAAATATTATGGAATCAGTATCGATTCCACTCCTGACATCTGTCATGTGGATCAGCTGACAGTTGTTGTTTACTATGTTCTCAAAAGTAGAACTGTTGTAGAGTGTTTTCTTCAGTTCATTCTATTTGAACAACATGATGGTAAATGTCTTTTCCATCTGTCGGTGAGTACTCTCAGACTTCATGGTATAGATATCGGGAATCGCAGATAGCAGTCCTATGGCAATGCGAGTAATATGAGTGGGATTTATTCGGGAGTACACGCTAGATTTAGAGAGAGTAAAAAATAAGCGGAGTTGGTGCCATGAGCTACCCACAGCTTAAATTTGGTAGGCTGATCTGCTGTGAGAGCTGTTCAGCTGCAGTCAACAATTTCGCTAGTGTCCAGTCCGTCTACACGTGTTTTTTTCGCTACTAGAGCTTTTTATGCCAATTATAAGGAAATTCGACAAGCATTGTCGGATGTTGCTACAAGCGGACGTCAACCACCAGCATGACGCCAAAACACTCATAAAGAAGTTGGACCATTTCGAGACAGAGTTAATTTGTGTGATTTAGAAAGACTTGCTTCAAAAAATTGATATTGTCAACAGGAGCCTGGAATCGAGTTAACGACCATCATCAACTTGTATGAAGTCTTGTTCTTAACTTTCAAGATACACTCGATAAATTTGAAATGCACGAAGTTGTGGGTGATAATGATCCGTTTTTTTCTTCTGGACAGATCTCTGTCAACTGATCAAAAAGTTTCGAAAGCCAAGTCACTAATTTTGATGTACCCATCAGATCTGGAAGAGGCATTTACTAATGAATTTCTTTTGTTCTCATGGATGTTTGCTGACAAGAAAACTGTGACTGAAATAAAGCACAAATACAGAATAGGTTGGTGATAAGTTTTCCAAATGTAAATATTGCTTTCCGGATCTATCTGTCAATCTTTGGAACAAGTGCTGAAGGGGAACGCTCCTTTTCTAAACTCAGATTGATAAAAACGTATCTTCAGTCAACGATGTGACAAACACGACTATCCTCCCTGGCTTTATTTTCAAGGATTAGATGAGGGAAATGACATTTGAGGACGTCATATGTGACTTTGCTAAGACAAAGAGCCGAAAAGTTAACATTCTGTAATTTACAGATCTACAGCACTGCAGCTTCACTTGCTCAGGTGCTCTTCTCACACAGTTATATATAGCTACTTTAATACAAACATTATTAAATTTTACTGGCATTCTGAACTTGTTTTCACTTTATGTTCTGGCTTTCGTAGGCCCTTGAAAAGTCCGTAGGGCCTAGGCACAGTGCCTACTGTGCATAATTGATAAAACGGCCCTGAAAAAATGTGTCAGGGTGAGGGGAGGGGCTACACTACATCATAATACATTTCGGTCTTTAATTAGAGCTCACACATGTTTCGCTTTGTAAAACGATTATTCTGGTTGACACCAGTGTCCAACTAAGTAGTGCACGTTTGCGCGCGCACATACATTACAACAGAGCGCACAACTGTTGACCTAATTAGGCCTATATACATGTAACAGTCACTTAATGGCATGTTATACTGATAATTAGTCTAATTACTTATATGACAGTCACTTCCTAACCTGGTATACTGATAACACAGCTCAACAAAAAAAAATTTTTGCGAATTGCCAAGAATGTTTGAATGAATTTATAACAATTCATGGGTGCTGATTTCAAAACTGCCACTGCTTTTGCTAAATTGGCTCTAGTTTCTGAGATATTGGACATCCTTCAAAATATGATTATACCCTTTGTGAAAAACAAATGCAATAAGTTTGGTGTCTTTTGTTTAATTTAACTATACCAAGTTATAACTTGGTTTATTTTTTTCTCTTTTATGCTGCTTTCTAAAGACATCATGAGTTCATCACGAAGATGCTGCAAAAATAATCCGAATGTATTCTGTTACATCTGTGGAGAATACATGATTGAAAAGCAAAGAAGAAATATAACCGACTTTGTACAGCAGGCATATTTGGCTTATTTCGGTGTGAAGCTGGGAGACCAAGACAAGTCTTGGGCTCCCCATAAGGTCTGCAAAAACTGTGTGGAGAGCCTACGGCAGTGGACAAATAGTGAGAAGAAAAGTCTAAGTTTCGGTGTACCAATGGTATGGCGAGAGCCAAAAGACCATTTTGGTGATTGTTATTTTTGTATTGTGAATGTTAAAGGCTTCAATCGCCACAAGAAATCTAAGTGGGATTATCCTGATCTTGAATCTGCAAGGAGACCAATTCCACAAAGCAGTGAAGCTCCTATACCAGTGTTTACTGGATTATTAGAGTTTTCACCATCAGACTCCGACGGGAGGGGGGGGCAAGATCTGGAGTTTTTGGCAGGTGAAAACAGTGGAAGCGATTATGAAGAAAGTTCTTCATCACCTCAACCATTCAGCCAAAAATAATTCAATGACCTAATACGAGACCGAAATCTGTCCAAGCAAGCATCTGAGCTTTAAAGCGTTCAGGCTCAATGAAAGAAATTTTCTCAAACCAAAAGTTAAAATAACATTTTATCGGAAAAGAGAAGAGTTTTTCTTCCATAATTCAGCCAAGAGGAAGATATTGTTTACTGTAAAGACATCCCTGGACTTCTGCTCCAAATGGGACTACAAGCTTGAAATGTGTTCTGTTACACAATGGTAACCGTTATGCATCTCTTCCCATTGCCCACTCAACAAAACTTAAAGAAGAGTATGAGAATATCAAAATACAATAGCAGAAAGTCCGTTATTATGAGCATCAGTGGTCAATTTGTGTTGATCTAAAAATGGTAAACTTCTTGCTTGGGCAGCAGTCAGGATACACTAAATACCCATGCTGCATGTGGACAAGAGTGACATGGCCTGCAAGGGAAACCATGACTGTAGGTAAAGAAAATATCATCAAGGCACTGGTTGACAAAAATAAGATAATTCTCGGACCGCTTCATATCAAATTATGTTTAATGAAACAATTTGTTAAGGCTTTGGACAAATATGGCCATTGATTCAAGTATATTTACAGATCATTTCCCGGATTGAGCCTGGAGAAGCTGAAAGCTGGGATTTTTTACGGTCCTCAGATTCAGAAACTCATCAACGATCGAAATTTTACTAATTTCATGGATCACTTTGAAGCTTCTTCATGGAACAGTTTTGTTTCAGTTGTCAGGAACTTTTTAGGTAATAACAGATCAGAGAATTACGAATAACTGGTGCAAGATATGCTCGCTAACTTCAGAAACATTGGAACAAACATGAACATCAAGGTACATTACCTGCACTGTCATTTAGACAAATTTCCAGGTAACCTTGGGGACTTCAGTGAGGAACAATGTGAGAGGTTTCATCAGGATATGAGGGTGATGGAGGTGAGATATCAAGGAAGATGGGACATACATATGATGGCTGACAACTGTTGAAGCCTCCAGCGCAATTGACCCAACGACACACACAAAAGGAAGTCGAGCAAACAGCGGTTTGCTAATGCATTACCATAGACAATAAACATATTAATTAATGAATTAATTAGACATAATTAGTTTTTCAAATGAAAATGTTTTCTTCTATAACACTATTACACATATTTTTGAACAAATTTCTGCATGACCATTAACAGTTTCACTACTATTTGTTAGTATACTATTTTACTTCATGCAATTCTTGACAATTTTCAAACACTGTACATACATTATTTCATTAATTTTAATTATCTCGAAAAATAGAGCCAATCTAGCAAAAGCACTTACATATTCTAAATCAGCATAGTTGACTTTGTATAAAATGATTCAAATATCACTGGCAATGAATTCACTGTTTACCAGTGTAATTAGTCTAATTACTTATATGACAGTCACTTCCTAACCAGGCATCGAAGCAAGAGAATCATCCCAGGTGAAAGAAAAAGGAACTTTATTGGTCGTAATTCCATTATTATACTTCCAGCCCAATAAACTACAGAATGATGACAATATTCAATATAATTGTTATAATAGTAAATAAAACATTAGCATTATAATATAAAAAGAAGATAATTATAATGTTGTGATGAAAGTTTATTGTTTTTTCCAGAGAAATCAAGGAGACATGTTGTATGACACATTTCTTAAAAAAACTTTAGGATATTTCCTACCTCAGTGTCTGAGATATGTCTCTGAAGTCAAACCAGTTGATCCAATTGATACAATAGCCAAATGTCTTTATAAGTAAGTACATTAAATAGTCCAACACCTTTATAAGCAACTATATTTAATCGTCAAATGTTTTTATAAGTAATTAAAAGTTTAATCTTTTTTCGCAATGTTGTCAGAAAATGTAAAGTAGTTTATTTCTTTATTCTGTACAGTTAACACAGATCAAACTTTAACTGCTGATTAAAGCTAAACCATTATTACTTTGCAGCAAAATAAATTACTATAAAAAAACTTCAAAAACCACTGATTTTCCAAAATTAGCATATATTGCTACTTTTCAAACTGCATCACAATTTTTTTTTCATTTTTTTTATTATTACGTCACATGAATGAATTGTATAAGGGTGGAGTCTGAATAGCGCCGTACACAATGTATACAATACAAACTAACCCATTTATGATGGGGCTTCACAGAACTATAATAACGTTTAAGCTTTAAAATACTCTGATATATCATTATTTTCAACTTCAAATGCGTGCCTACAAACCGGTCCGGGTACCGAGCCTTTACTTACTAGTTTTAATAGAATATAATATCAAAAATGTCAACATTCAATTTAAAGATATATTAATCAGGGTGACATAAATTTGTTTTATATGTACCTGCTTCTTCATTCTTTGTGTAAACAATCTATTCTTGGTCAACACCGTATGCTACAGCTAACATAAACACTTTTCAGAATTAAAAATTAAAAAAAAAATTCAAATTTAATAGATGTAGTGCTTTAGATATTCCCGAACTTTGAAAGGACTTGCTGACTTAGTCAATCATTTACAATTATCTTCATCACTATCTCAGTATAGGACTACACATAAATGAGAAATTAATCAAAGGTACAACATTGACTGCTCAAGATCTTGTATAAAATTCCACATCTGGCTAACGCTGACATATCTTAAAGTATGAAGACCATACACTTCAGCTACTTAAGTGCACAGTGCATTCACTGCAGGTACTCTTGGTTTGAAACAGGCATGGGTGCCTGTACAGTGTACACCATTTTAGGCCAGTCATTGTCTTCAACTTCTCCTCTGTAGTTTGACACCTACAGACCATCTCTTATTAATTTTTTTTATCTCATCAATCTGAGATTTTTATTTACTAATTAGATTAAGGTCGAAGATGAGTATAAAAATAATACAAAAATAACAGATGTATATTTATAACCACACAAAAAAAAAACACAATGGGTTCTTAAATTTGATTGAAGATGCGACCAAGAACCTATTAATGGAGTGTTTATAATACGTAATATGAATCAACAATAATTAAATGTAAACGTTATCAATATAGATTATCAGATGGGAGTGTACTGTGATTGTGATTCTAATCAATGTAGATTAACAGATGGGATTGTACTGTGATTCTAATCAATGTAGATTAACAGATGGGATTGTACTGTGATTCTAATCAATGTAGATTAACAGATGGGATTGTACTGTGATTCTAATCAATGTAGATTAACAGATGGGATTGTACTGTGACTCTAATCAATGTAGATAAACAGATGGGATGGTACTGTGATTCTAATCGATGTAAATAAACAGATGGGATTGTACTGTGATTCTAATCAATGTAGATAAAAAGATGGGATTGTACTGTGATTCTAATCGATGTAAATAAACAGATGAGATTGTACTGTCATTCTAATCAATGTAGATAAACAGATGGGAGTGTACTGTGATTCTAATCGATGCAAATAAACAGATGGGGTTGTAATGTCATTCTAATCAATGTTGATAAACATATGGGATTGTACTGTGATTCTAATCTATGTAGATAAACAGATGGGATTGTACTGTGATTCTAATCGAACTAATCGAAATGAATGATTATGAATAGTTTTAGTAATAATAAAACAATAAATTTAAGAAATGTATTCTCTAGCAATATCAAATTTAATATTTCGCTTGATCATATCGGCTTTGCTAAGTCCAGAGTAAACGTTAGCTATATTTCACAGCTTAAAAAAATTTGTAATATATTTAGATTTCTAAAGGCTTTAGTTTAATACAAAAGTCACTAGATCCAACAGATAATATAACCCAAAACAAAACTAATTGATCCAACTGTTTTTATCCCCTAAATTATGTTTTTTTAAACAACATCACGATGCCCTAAAAGAAATTACATTCAAAAAAATTTAATTTTACAATTACAGTAATAAAATGTGTTTATCTTATTACTATATGTAAGGCAGTTGTTTATTATGTACAGATCTACGGCTCTTGGCAGTATTGGTAATGTTCGAATGTCTTTGCGCAACACTAAATCGAATAGTCATAGTTCTCTCGGCTGTGCTAGATATGAAAGAAGGGCACTATAAAAACACAATAACAATAATATATTCCAAATTCATTAATATTAATGACGTACAAGAATCGTATAAATGATTAATCCCAAGAAAATTTGTTACAAAGAATGTATACTTTTTTACAGGTCTGTTGATATCAATTTTTATCAACAAGAGAAAATTCGCTACTTGAGAGATCTGGAGCGAGCCAATCACATGATGAAACAGGCTAAGAATAAAATAATCAGTCGATTGCCACCGATTGTTGACGCTGCTAAAAATGAACGGGTCAGTGATGACGTATTTCTTGACATAAAAAAAAACATTATTGACCCTTGAGAATAAACAGATTGGCCGTAGACCAGGAGGGGTTAAAAGTTGACCATAGACCAGGAGGGGTTAAAAGTTGACCATAGACCAGGAGGGGTTAAAAGTTGACCATAGACCAGGAGGGGTTAAAAGTTGACCACAGACCAGGAGGGGTTAAAAGTTGACCATAGCCCAGGATATTCTGTATTGACTGTATCATACATGAATAAAATGTTATTAAATTAAATTTGCTCAAATATACATACAACTTTTATTGTTGACAGAATGCTGATAAATATGGAGCTTCTTTTAAATTCCAGGATGTTTTGCAAAAATTGAGGGAGGAAGAACTGAATGACTTACTTCACTTTCTTAAAAACAGCGAGGATCCACTAGATGAAGATATAACAGCCAGACTTAACTTTTTAGCGGTAATAAACTTTAGTAAAAAAGGGAACATGGTTCTTAGCTCTAAACTTACCTTCCAGCGAAATAGATTCTTGACAACCTACTTTATTGAACAATTAGAGTCTTGACAGTAAGACAACTTACTTTAATCAACAATTAGAGTCTGGACAGTAAGACAACTTACTTTAATCAACAATTCTCAAATAAATAAAGATGAACTCACACATAACGATTTGATAACTTAAAAAAGCTAACGTAAGCAAGTTATAGTTACTTAAAGTAACATAACATTTTAGAGAATTTTAAATCATGTAATTGAGTTGTGATAATTAATTAATCTATATATGTCAGTGTTGCTATTTATTTTTATTTATACCTTTAAATTGATGTTGATGAATCAAAAGTCCCAAAACTTATTTTAATATAATCTGTACGTTAACTTGAGAAAAAATACATTATTTAAAAATATTATTATTTTTATGTTAAAATTATTTAAAATCAGACATGAATAAATATAAGAATGGACTTAATCAAACTTCATGTAGTCCACTAAATATTGATTTAATAAAACTTCATGTAGTCCACTAAATATTGATTTAATAAAACTTCATGTAGTCCACTAAATATTGACTTAATCAAACGTCATGTAGTCCACTAAATATTGACTTTGTCAAACTTCTTGCAGACCACTAAAAATTGATTTAATCAAGCTTCATGTAGTCAACTAATTATTGACTTAATCCTATCTCTGAATATGTACGCAGGCCTGGCTCGTCCCTACATTGCATCTCTTGTCCCGGCATCTTGGAGTGGCCAAGAAATATCCTTACATTGGTTAAGAAATGTCCCGACTTGTCCATATTCTAACTGCTACATATGCTACACCAATTCTAAAATTAAGTTAAACGTTTGTCTAAAGTGACATCAGGCAGACAATCTTTCCTATTTTTTTATGTGCTAGTCTTTGCTTTGTAAAAAAAAAATATGATACTAAAGTAAAAGTAAAATATTTTTTAAAAGGAGAAAACTATTTTTTTTTTTTTTAAAATGATATCCTGGCACTAAACAAGTCATGCCATTATGTTTATGGGAATTCTAGAAGCTAGCTGACAACGTTATTTTTTTTAAAACTATTCTGTTTCGTACAACTGTAAACCTTTTTAATATAAACTATTTATTTTGTCATTTCAATAATAAAAAAAATCAATAGTTTACAATTTATGAACTTGACAGCTTTACATGTTCGATTTCAGGCTCTGAAGTTATTAATAAATTACTGAACAAAACACTTCTTGTACACAGACCCGTACTAAGGTTGCTGTACTTAATGAGATGCGACTGATATGGAAGAATGAACAAAAATTACAGCATACATTGCAGAACTAAGTTATTCAACTATAGCACACATTGCCGAACTGAGTTATTCAACTACATCACACATTACAGAACTAATTCAACTTCAGCACACATTAAGAACTAAGTCAACTTCAGCACTCATTACAGAACTATTTCAACTTCAGCACACATTACAGAACTAATTCAACTTCAGCACACATTACAGAACTAAGTCAACTTCAGCACACATTACAGAACTAAGTCAACTTCAGCACACATTACCGAACTAAGTCAACTTCAGCACACATTACCGAACTAAGTCAACTTCAGCACTCATTACAGAACTAAGTCAACTTCAGCACACATTACCGAACTAAGTCAACTTCAGCACACATTACCGAACTAAGTCAACTTCAGCACACATTACAGAACTAAGTCAACTTCAGCACACATTACAGAACTAAGTCAACTTCAGCACACTTTACAGAACTAAGTCAACTTCAACACACATTACAGAACTAAGTCAACTTCAGCACACATTACAGAACAAAGTTATTTAACTACATCACACATTACAGAACTAAGTCAACTTCAGCACACATTACAGAACTAAGTCAACTTCAGCACACATTACAGAACTAAGTTATTTAACTTCAACACATATTACAGAATTAACTTATTCAAAAGTAATATCTCATGTATAATTTCAATTGGCTTTGATCAACATACTTTGTGTCATCTACATTTACCAGGATATATTCAGTGCTCAAAAACAAGTCAAAAGTCTTCTGACAGAAAGAGCAAAGAGATTTCTAGCAGAGCAGCGTTTAGCAGAGATAGAGAGAAAAGAAGCCATTAAAAGTTGTGTAACAATTAGTTCTACCATTTATTATATATTTTAACTAGCCGGCTTAAAAAAAAGATAAAATTCTAACGGATCAAATTAAAACAAAAATATCTTGAAGGTTTTCTCAAAATAATATCTAGCCAGTAATTTTTATATATCCAGCGATTTAGGCTTGAGACAATTTACTTATGTTTCGTTTAAAAGCTCACGTTATTCTGGTATAAAATCGTGAAATTAAAATTCATCTGAGTTATTTGACAGCAGTCAAATGTTAATAAATTGACATTACGTGTAGACGGAATCTATTAATTACATGATATTTCAAGCAGACTAGACACAAACATAAAATAGTAACCTGAACAATCATTTTCCCTCCATTTCATTTAAATAAAAAAAGTTGACACAAGATTTGTACTACATTAGATGGTTTAATAGTATGATATAATTACAGTCACGATGACCTAACTGTACATTCCAGAAATAAGCTTCCAGTCTACACAGTTAATTAAACCCAGACCTCCACAAACATCATCAAATGTCATGGTGACTGTGTCGGTGGTTCCAGAACAAAAAGAACCAATTAAAGGTAATGCCATATGTTGTGTTACATTAGAATTCATGTTAGGTCAGTGTTAGTTTAGTGATTACAGAGATCTGTGCTATATCGATCTTCAAGTTGGATAAAAATCAATAGGAAACAAGTGTCGTTAGAAAATCGTCAATCTAGACACACTGGTATGCCAAGAGACAGTGCCTGTAATGTCTAGAGACAGTGCCTGTAATGTCTAGAGACAGTGCCTGTAATGTCTAGAGACAGTGCCTGTAATGTCTAGAGACAGTACCTGTGTGTCTAGTGAAGGTGTCTGTATGTCTAGAGACAGTGCATGTATGTCTAGAGACAGTGCGTGTAATGTCTAGAGACAGTGAATGTATGTCTAGAGACAGTGCCTGTAATGTCTAGAGACAGTGCGTGTATATGTAGAGACAGTATATGTATGTCTAGAGACAGTGTCTGTATATCTAGAAACAGTGCCTGTATGTCTAGTGACGGTGTCTGTATGTCTAGAGACAGTGCCTGAATGTCTAGAGACAGTGCCTGTATGTCTAGTGACGGTGTCTGAATATCTAGAGACATAGCCTGTATGTCTAGTGACGGTGTCTGTATGTCTAGAGACAGTGCTTGTATGTCTAGTGACGGTGTCTCTATGTCTAGAGACAGTGCTTGTATGTCTAGTGACGGTGTTTGTATGTCTAGAGACAGTGCTTGTATGTCACGTGACGGTGTCTGTATGTCTAGAGACAGTGCCTGTATGTCTAGAGACAGTGCCTGTATGTCTAGAGACAGTGTCTGAATGTCTAGAGACAGTGCCAGTATGTCTAGAGACAGTGCCTGTATGTCTAGAGACAGTGCCTGTATGTCTAGAGACTGTGCCTGTATGTCTAGAGACAGGGTAATCCCTTATTTTACGTGCAGAAATTATTTTGATAATATTTTTGATACTTTACCGAAATAAACATTCCCAAATCATAGTATTAATGATTTCACATCAATATTATCCATTTTAGACAATATTTTGTTCATTTTTATTACTTTATCGCAATAGAATTGCAACTTATAACACTTTTCTTTACTATTTTCTTTCGTTCCGTATATTTTATGTTTAACAATTTAAAAAAAACACGACCGAATTCCAGTGATGTTGCTGCCAATTTAGCATTTTACAATGAAGAAACTAATGGGGCATACTTAACAAGGGATTTTATAGGAAAAACAGTACCATGAGAAGCAGTAATGCCTGACTCCCATAGGGCATGAAGAAAATGATTAAACACATTTTATGTTAGTGGGATAGACGCGCTTGATGCCCCAATGGGCCATTTATTTTTTATCACTATATCTTAGGTGTAGAATGGGGCCCTGAAAAAGACATAATTAATATAGCTTATATTATAAAAAACAGTACCCTTACAAACACTGATGCTTACTCCTCAAAAGGCATGACCAAAATTATTTAAACCAAATTTAGGTTAGGGTGATAGCTACTCTTGGGGTCCCTAGGGCCGTTTATGTTGTACCACTACGTATAAGGTGTAGAATGGGGCCCTAAAAATGACATACTTATTAATATAGCTTATATAGTAAAAAACGATACCCTTACAAACACTGATGCTTAGCCCTCAAAAGGCATGACAAAAATTATTTAAACCAAATTTATGTTAGGGGGATAGCTACTTTTGGGGCCCCTAGGGCTCTTTATCTTGTATCGCTACGTATAAGGTTAAGAACGGGACCCTGAAAATGACATAATTTCTAATATAGGCAATATCAGAAAAAACGGAGCCTTCAGAAACGCTGTTGCCCAGCCCTCAGACGGCATGACCAAAATTAATCTAACCTATTATATTAGCCTCCCATCAGTTTCACCTTCATTGGCCTGTCTGTTATGACCACTTCAGTAAAGTATGAGCCTATTGGACGAATACCATCTCTATCACCTTTTATCCACACTGGTACAATTGTCATCGCTAATCACTCATGGTCAACTAGCCCGCCCTTTTGGGAGGTGAGTGTGAAATGGAGAAGGGGTGGTGGTGGACTGGACCTTCAGATAAGGTAGACTAAGTAAGATTTCTTTTGAGTCTAGCAATTCGTTTGTTTTCGGTAGGTATCTTAACAGGAATTTAACGTTTTGATGTGAAAGTTCTTAGATCTGTTGACCAGCGCTCGAGTGGTCGAACTGCCTGGGCAGAGGAGATAGCGTCTGAATAGGAGGAACAAAGACTAAGTGGGAATATTTTTGTTAAACGTTTGGAATAACCTCTTTAATCCAATACCCCTCCCCCCTTTTTCTGTGAGTAACAGGTGAAATTAGGCAGGGGGTGGGGGCTAGGTCTTGGGACTTTTTACATAAAATTATGCAACGTGACATCATTGTGACATCTGGAACATCCCATGATAGATCAGTTTAAAACTTTGTTACAAATATAAGCAGTATATAAAGTTTCACTTCAGTATTTCATACTAATTTGAAGAGAGAGAGAGTTTGATTTTCTTTGGATTTTCATTCTTTATCTTGGAAATAGTGATTGCTTTGTTATTGAATTTCCTTGTTATAGCTGCCAGTTCAGATAAGTACAGTTCCACTGTGTTCTTAATTCATTTTACCTCATACTTGTTTTTTTTCTTTGATAGATTGACCATCCGATATAAAAAAATCTTTTGTAGTTTCAATCTTAACAATTTTTTTCAATACAATTCCAATTAAGATTTAAGTAAATCTTTTTAGTACATTTCAACTTGTTATTACAACACGAGTGATCAGAACTTAATTGAAATTTACTCATTTATTTGACATAAAACAGTGTCGAATTTAAATTTGTAATGGCAGGTAGACCTAGAAATCTTCGTTTCAATATAGTAGATCCTCAAAATATTATGGACCATGCAGCCATTTTACAAGAAATTTGGAATTTATCTGGTTTAGAAAGAGAAATGCATAACCAAGAATAGTCTATTCAGTGGTTAGCTGTTAGGCGTCTATTGAGAAATAATATGCAGTGCACTACGTGCAATGTGTTATGTTATCTTGGAAATCATAATACCGGTATCGATGGGTTTCGCTGGGTTTGTCCGACACGTCACTTAAAAAAGAGCATCAGATTTAATTCTTTTTTTACGAGAAGCCATTTGTCTCTCAAAACAATAACTCAGATTATTTATTGCTTTGCATACAACTTTTCCCAAAAATCCACCAAACGCGAAACGAACATATTCAATGAGAACACTTTGGTCGACCGGTTTAACTTTCTGAGGGAGGAAATGTCCACTTATATGAACCGCCGGCCGATAGAAATTGGAGGGGTAAATGAAAACTTTGAGCCTATTGTTGTGGAAATAGATGAATCAAAGTACTTTCATCGTAAATACCACAGAGGTACTTGGAGGGAAGGCCATTGGGTATTTGGTGGCGTAGAAAGGGGAACAGGGAAATGCTTTTTAGTTGAAGTCCCCGATAGAAGGGCAGAAACCTTAGAATAATGCCAGGCACCCATATCATATCCGATGGATGGGCCGCGTATAGGGGGATAGAGGGACTTGGTGGCGGAGTTTATTCACACTCTGTAATTATACATGAACAACATTTTGTTGACCCCCATGACCCTGAAGTCCGTACTCAAAATATCGAAAATCTGTGGATGAGGGTAAAACGAAAATTAAGAAGTCAATTTGGGACAAGCGAGGCTCTCTTTGATTCATATTTACAAGAGTTTGTGTTTCGAAATCAATTTAAACACCAAGATGAGTTCTCCAATATTCTTTGCGTAATTAGTGAAAACTACAATATTTAGATAATAAAGTTTTACTTGTCTTCTTTACCCTTAACATGTATTTAATTTGTTTCAATTTTCTTTAACCGTTCGGGAGTTGAATAGTTATTAAGGCACTGTTTTTTTCTAGTATAACATTTAAACAATTATGTAGTTATGTCATTTGCAGTGATCCCTTTCTTCACATCAAACGTATGACAGAAAATAAAAAGCCCATCGAGCCTCAATGATATCTATCCCCCTAACATAAAATTGGTTTAAATAATTTTTTGTCTTGCCCCATGAGGGCTAAGCATCAGTGTTTGTAAGGATACCGTTTTTTTTTACTATATAAGCCATATTAATAAGTATGTCATTTTTAGGGCCCCATTCTACTTCTTATACGTAGCGGTACAAGATAAACGGCCCTAGGGGCCCTAAGAGTAGCTATCCCCCTAACCTAAATTTGGTTTAAATAATTTTGGTCATGCCTTTTGAGGGCTAAGCATCAGTGTTTGTAAGGGTACCGTTTTTTACTATATAAGCTATATTAATAAGTATGCCATTTTTAGGGCCCCGTTCTACACCTTATACCTAGCGGTACAAGATAAACGGCCCTAGGGTCTCCAAGAGTAGCTATCCCCCTAACATACATTTGGTTTAAATAATTTTGGTCATGCCCTTTTAAGTGATGGGCATTAGTTTTCCGAAGGTACCGTCTTATCTTTCAGTATTTTTTAATAATCTTGTAGTTGGCAGCTGCCTTTTTTTTGTAAACAATTCAGGTCATCTCTTAACATGGATTGCAGTATTTTATATAGAATATAGAGGACCTTTTTACAAATTTATTTAATGCATTTAAACAATTTTTTTTTTTTATTTTTCTTATTCTTTTAATAAATACCGGTAACAATCAATACTTTGATTTTGGAATGTGTATAGAGGTAAAGTATCAATAATATTTATCAAAATTATTTTATTAGGTAAAATAAAAGATTACCAGAGACAGTGCCTGTATGTCTAGAAACAGTGCCTGTGTGTCTAGAGACAGTGCCTGTATGTCTAGAGACAGTGTCTGTATGTTTAGAGACAGTGCCTGTATGTCTAGTATTTTGAGTATTTGTTTAACAGGCAAAAAAAGCATATCCTTTTATTAAAAAACAAATATTTATGAAATTAAACAACAAATATTTATGAAATTAAACAACCAATATTTATGAAACTAAACAACAAATACTTATGAAATTAAACAACCAGTATTTATGAAACTAAACAACAAATACTTATGAAACTAAACAACCAATATTTATGAAACTTTAGGAAATCGGCTAACTATCTAGTGAATTTTACCAGATGTGTTTGAATGTTATAAATAATCATTAAATGTTAGGGGTTCTGTTTTTTTTTTACTGTACTTTAATTTGCATCACCCTGTACGATATATTTTTGTGTAGACATCATTTATTATCTAAATAATGAGATCAAATAGGATAATGTATTATATGCTGGACAGTTTGCATCTCATTTTTTTTACAGGCACAGAGGATGAAGATGATAAATTATCTCTACCGTCAATAGTGCATAGAGAATCTAAAGGTAAATAGTTGTTTAAAAAAACTGTGGTTTGGTCTTATGGATGACTTCTCCAAAGATTTCAAACAAGTGTTTTGTATGTATAACGCAAATGGGAAAACAAAAATAATCCACAAACTGTACCTACTGTCAGTTGGTTCTACAGTGCTATGAAAGTATACTAATTATAGAAATAATTTTCTAATTTTACATTTATTTTGCCTTTATTAATTTGTGTTTGTTTTCGTTTTTAACCTAACTTTATTTATTTATTCATCAGAAATCGACAAAATTTTGGAAGAATCAAAGAAGGCTATAAGTGAGTTTTTGAGATTAATAATTCAGATTGTACTTTGAGATTTAAATTAGTCATGGGTCAATTTATCGAAATCTGAATTGAAAGAATCGATACTTTTGTGAGAATCAGAGTCGAATCAACGGATTTTCAACCTAAATTATCGATTCCACTGATATCCTAATCGTCAAATGTGTGATGTCACATGGGCTCATTGTTAAGTACTAACATTATATCCGCTAGTTTAATATGACAACAATACATTTATAAACTTACATATTATGACATAAAATGATAACACTGCACTGCATGACACACACACACACAAACCAGAACGAGTCATCACATGACATTAGTAATTTTGAGATTGTCTTGCTTTTTGATAACGAATTCCACTGTGTCTGGTGATCAGCATTACAATTCGTATGCATACAAAACAGGTGGTATTTTGTCACGTGACATCATTTGTATACATGGTGGTGTATATATGACAAGATGTATTCTCATATTGGTGAAATGGTTGATGTAATATGTGCACATCGTTTGTACGTATATAATTAAACTACATCTCGTATCAATAGATGTGTGTATGTGTCAGCGAGTCTGTTTATACTATAGGCCTATATAGATGTCAGTGAGTCTGTTTATACTGTAGGCCTATATAGATGGCAGTGAGTCTGTTTATACTGTAGGCCTATATAGATGTCAGTGGGTCTGTTTATACTGTAGGCCTATATAGATGGCAGTGGGTCTGTTTATACTGTAGGCCTATACAGATGGCAGTGAGTCTGTTAATACTATAGGTCTATATAGATGGCAGTGAGTCTGTACTGCATATACACAGAGCGGGCCAAAAAAAAAAAAAACAAGCAATTTAAGTCTTTTCCGTTTCGGACAAAGGACATTTTAGAGCATTTTCGCCGGACGAAATCCGTATTTTTTTTCCGGGTTACAGCCATTAGGGAGCGACCGATATGCCTTTTTACCGATAGTCCTATACCGATATTTTCCCCCAGCATTTTTACCGATACCGAGACCAATATGTTCTTTTTAGGGGCTGTCCATTTTTTATGTCAACAAATTTTTGCGATTTTTACCTCCCCCCCCCCTGTCAACAACTTGTCAAACTTCCAGAGACCCCCCCCCCTATAAAATTACGTCAACATTGGATTACCCCCCTAAAAATGGTGGCTTCCAAAATGTTTATGTGGCAAAATTAGTAGGAATATAGTTAGTTTAATTAAAATACTCAATGTTAAGCGAGTGTGTAACACAAAAACTACAAACGCTGCTTAATTTTCCTATTTATTAAGTAATTATATTAAATTTAAAAAAGTAACATTGTTGACGTCAACTTTTCTTGACCTCCCCCCCCCTCCCCCTTGTCAACAATTGTCACAAATTTTCTGACCCCCTCTCTCCCCTATTTTGTTGACGTAATTAATGGACAGCCCCTTAAGCAACAACAATGCCAAACACGTGTTATTCTCGTGCTATATGACGTATTTCAAGCCAAGTTCACATATTTTGTAACAACCCCCCCTTCCCCCCAGATACCGATATTTTTTTTTAATCTCATCTAATCTCTCTTCTAATGACGTATGTCAACCTATGCTTACCCCTTCCCTGTCATATTTCGTGGCACTTCGCCCACACGTAAGTCTTGTTCCCCCCCCCCCCAACTTCCCATCCCAACAAAAAATACGCACAGATGTTCACTCATTGTATCATTCAATGTCATACATTAGAATTAAGAAATGCCAATCCTATTGTTTCAAGGTCATATCTCTGAGGAAGACGTGACAATTTCTGTGTACGGGTTTTTTTTTCCTTTTTTTTAAATCTTGTCTGATCTGGTTATAGAATTGGGTTATTTACTGATTTTTTTTTCTGCAACTCTGTTGTGAAAAAAAAAATGTATCGGCAGCCAAAAAACGGCCGGTCCGACAGTTAACCCATAGTGCCAATATCGGTTCGACTATCGGTCGCTCCCTACAACAATCGGCCGATCCGATATTAACCGATAGTGCCAATATCGGTCCGATACCGATAGCGATCCGATTATCGGTCGCTCCCTAACAGCCATAAATATTGCTCCACGCGCATGAATTTTGATAATTTTAGAGATGGGAGTAATCATGTTGAATAACTATTACAAAAATAAATAATGATTACGCCCATTTGATTAGCTTTTATTATTTATATTTAAAATATAAGCAAAAACGGTACATAATAAACTCTTATATTTTGGTTCTGAGAGATCAGATTGCGAAATGGACTTTTGGTGTACACTTGGCAGGCCAAGACCTACAAAATAATATATACATCATGGGTCTAGGACTTATGGTTGCTGAGATATAGGGCGCTCCATTGTTAATATAGCTTATATAGTAAAAAACGACGGTACTTTATAAGCCCCCTTTTACGGCCCTCATAGGTCAGATCGCGAAATGAACTTTTGCTGGACACATGGCAGGCCAAGACCTACAAAATGATAAATACATCATGGGTCTAGGACTTATGGTTGTTGAGATCTAGGGTGATGACGGACAGACAGACAGACAGACAGACCGACAAAACGGGGACAATAGAGCATTTTTTTTCGAAAATGCTCTAAAAATGAGAACATTGCGTTGAAATGGTATCAAGGTATCAGTTGGTGTTTCTCGAATGGGGAAAACTGATATTGTGTTCATTGAACCAGGTGCCAAAGTAAACAGTGAATATTATTGTGAACATGTTCTGAGAGAAGGTTTATTGCCGGTAATTCAAGCGGAATGTGTTCGTCAAAACTGGACATTACAGCAAGACGGAGCTCCTTCTCACACAGCCAGAAATACGATCAACTTTCTTCGTCAGGAGAATGTTAACTTCATTCAGCCAGACATGTGGCCACCAAACAGTCCTGATTTAAACCCAGTAGATTATGTCAAATGGGGTGTTTTGCAAGAAAAAGTCTACCTCGAAGAAAATTTACCACAGTGGAGCAGCTGAAGTTGGCAATAACAGGACAGTGGAGAAATCTGGGACAGCGATGTATTGACAGTAGCATAAAGGAGAGGCGTCCTCTTAGAAAATGTTTTTGATAAGCAAGGAGGACACATTGAACAGGATTTCTGATTGGCTAAATACTTGGCGAACAAAATTACATGAAACAATGCAATTAATTACATTATATTTTTAAATAATTCGTATTTTATTTGATGTTCTCACTTTTTTTGGCCCACCCTATAGATACCAGTGGGAGTGTATTTAACTGTGTCGCATGTCAGTAATTGTTTATGTCATTGAGAATGTCACTAGCTGTATGTTTCAGCAACTCTGTCTTCATCTCCTGATAATATATATATGTGTGTGTGTGTGTGTGTGTGTGTGTGTCAGTGAGTTGGAATCTACTGTCAATAGATGCGTGTTACAGTGATTGTGTCTGTCTGCATCAGCTCTTGCCAATATATTAGAATATGTTTAATTGCGTTTGGCTGTATCATCTTCTGTTAATGATGTATAAACAAAACTATATCTCTTTCACTAGGATTGAATTTTTTTATCATAAGATTTGTGTGTGTCTGTGTGTATCTCCTGTTAGTAATTGATGATCACTGCATTTTAATCGAGTATCTAGTATTTTGGTAAAACCTAATCGGCATTTAAAATGTTTACCATTTGAGATAAATTACATTGTGATTAGAAGTTTGCACATAACAAATATTATACATTATAAATGTATTATTTTTTTCTTCACTTAGAAACGTCGTCCAAAAGTTCCGTTAGAAAAGTTCGTTCAGTTCAATCTAGAAAAGGTAAGTTGAACTCATGTCACCTATCAGTTCGTCAAACTACATTTGTCAAAAGATGATCGCAACGTGGACAATCAATTTTAGTATTAAAAGTGGAAACAAGTGTTTTTATAAGCTTCCTTTAACGTAAGTTACTGTTGATGGTATCTGCCATTAAATACTTTCTGTTGATGGGTGTATCTGCCATTAAATACTCAATCTGTCTCAATCTAGGACATTCTCATTTTATAAGAAACCTCAAATTCGGCACCTGTGTAGATTCTACATGATCTAAAAATTGTCTAGTCCATAAATTAACATTTCGTATAATAACGAAGCTAACTACTCACAATAGTAATGATAGTAATGGGAAAATACCCCTAAAAATTATAATGTTAAAAAAAAAAGGATGTACACCACCCGTACATTAGTGTGCAAAAATATGTGTGTAGTTATATAGACAAGCAAGACAAGTGTTAAGTGTACAACTAGCTAGACAAGTGTTAAGTGTACAACTAGCTAGACAAGTGTTAAGTGTACAACTAGCTAGACAAGTGTTAAGTGTACAACTAGCTAGACAAGTGTTAAGTGTACAACTAGCTAGACAAGTGTTAAGTGTACAACTAGCTAGACAAGTGTTAAGTGTACAACTAGCTAGACAAGTGTTAAGTGTACAACTAGCTAGACAAGTGTTAAGTGTACAACTAGCTAGACAAGTGTTTAAGTGTACAACTAGCTAGACAAGTGTTAAGTGTACAACTAGCTAGACAAGTGTTAAGTGTACAACTAGCTAGACAAGTGTTAAGTGTACAACTAGCTAGACAAGTGTTAAGTGTACAACTAGCTAGACAAGTGTTAAGTGTACAACTAGCTAGACAAGTGTTAAGTGTACAACTAGCTAGACAAGTGTTAAGTGTACAACTAGCTAGACAAGTGTTAAGTGTACAACTAGCTAGACAAGTGTTAAGTGTACAACTAGCTAGACAAGTGTTAAGTGTGTAACTAGCTGGATAACAAGAACATTGTAATCATGTCACACCTTTGATTGACACTATCTATAATTGAAACAGCTTCGAAATTAAAATGAATGAAACTCTTTATCCACTAGGCCAGTGGTCGGCAAAGTGCGGCTCCGGAGCCGCATGTGGCTCTTTGGATCCTTAAGTGCGGTTCTGGCATTTAGTTTTATTTAGTATACAACTTATTTAGTGTACTACTTATTTAGTGTAATAAAAGTTTACTAAACTAGCAGATTTGGTTCCCATTTTTTTTTTTTAAATTGTTGTAATGTTCATATTTGGCTCTTTGGCTGATAAGTTTGCCGACCACTGCACTAGTCCGTGTGATAGTTAATTATGAAGAAAACACACACTTATATAATTATACTACATGAAACTCTTGCATATGATACTGGAATCAAATGAGGTGAAGGGTGGTAGGGTGGGGAAAAGAATGGGTGGTGCAATAGGGATGACTCGGAGAAAGATGGAATTGGTTGAGGTGAGAGTGTGGGATGGAGGGCATTATAAATGTATCATAAAAAAAGTATAATTCATCCGCATACACTATGTTTTGTTTCATTTCTACGAGAAAGAAATATTTAGTTACGAAATTACGCAATTGGAAAATGATCAGCGACATGCGTAAAGGTTATATCGTTAGGCTGAGAGTGTCATGAGCTTGTTATATGTTATACTAAAGATTTTTAATAATACATGGTATTTTGTTGGTTTGATAATCTTTCATATTATTTATTCGCCGATAGAAATATAGTAAATTTTAAAATGATTATCTTACAATTAGAAACCAATTAAAAGTGAAATTAGTTGTTTACCTATGAAAATATTTCTATTGTTTACATTGTGTTATTGTTTATTTATATTATGAACACTTCTATTTGTGAAACCAAATGTCTTGTACTTATATTGTTTTCTTTTACTCCCAGATATTTTGGCCACTAGTTCAAGTTCACATGCAAGATATGATGGTAAAAGTTGTTCATGTTTTACTTTTTCTTTGCCTTTGTTGTGTATTGGTTAGGATATTGTATGGGGGATTGTCGTGTACTAGTTAAGAGAGCTGTGTTAGGTCAGCTGACGGGTTAAAGGGCATGGCGTGCTAATCGTAAAAGGAGTTCACGGTAGGAGACCGGAACTAGTTAACACAGACTAGCCAGCAGTCTCGTGTGGGGGACTGTGGTCAGTAGTTGAAGTGTCACAGCTAGAGGTAGACGCTTGTAGAAGTTAGGCTGTGGATGTACACAGGAGTTGTCGGGACTAGGGAGCGACCGATAATCGGATCGGTATCGGACCGATATTGGCACTATCTGTTAATATCGGATCGGCCGATTGTTGTAGGGAGCGACCGATAGTCGAACCGATATTGGCACTATGGGTTAACTGTCGGACCGGCCGTTTTTTGGCTGCCGATACATTTTTTTTTTCACAACAGAGTTGCAGAAAAGAAAATCAGTAAATAACCCAATTCTATAACTAGATCAGACAAGATTTAAAAAAAGGAAGAAAAAAAAAACCCGTACACAGAAATTGTCACGTATACATCAGAGATACAACCTTGAAACAGTAGGATTGGCATTTCTTAATTCTAATGTATGACCTTGAATGATACAATGAGTGAACATCTGTGCGTATTTTTTGTTGGGATGGGAAGTTGGGGGGGGGGGGGAAACAAGATTTATGTGTGGGCGAAGCGTCACGAAATATGACAGGGAAGGGGTAAGCATGGGTTGACATACGTCATTAGCTGTATTAGCACGAGAGAAACACGTGTTTGGCAATTGGCATTGTTTTTGCTTAAGGGGCTGTCCATTAATTACGTCAACAAAATAGGGGGGAGGGGGGGGTCAGAAAATTTTTGACAATTGTTGACAAGGGGGAGGGGAAGGAGGTCAAGAAAAGTTGACGTCAACAATGTTACTTTTTTTAATTTAATATAATTACTTAATAAATAGGAAAATTAAGCAGCATTTGTATTTCTGTGTTACACACTCGCTTAACATTGAGTATTTTAATTAAACTAACTATATTTCTACTAATTTTGCCACATAAACATTTTGGAAGCCACCTTTTTTTTTGGGATGGGGGGGGGGTAATCAAATGTTGACGTAATTTTATGGGGGGGGGGGTCTCGGAAAGTTTGACAAGTTGTTGACAAGGGGGGGGGAGGTAAAAATCGCCAAAAATTTGTTGACATAAATAATGGACAGCCCCTAAAAATAAAATATCGGTATCGGTATCGGTAAAAATGTTGGGGGAAAATATCGGTATCGGACTATCGGTAAAAAGGCATATCGGTCGCTCCCTAGTCGGGACTATTGTATTCTTGTGATGATTTAGTTTTCATGTATCTTGAAGGATTAAACTTATTTATTATTTTCGTTTTTGAGGAATACCGTGTTTGTTTTCCTGATTTGGATATTTTAAGTATTGTGCTACTGTGTATTAGCAGGTGTGTTGTTCTTAGGGTCAGAGTACTGACACACGTGACGTAGTGACGACGTCAACTTAATGCCCCGATAAGATCCTGTACACAACATTGGTGGAGCAGCAGTTTCGCTTGTATAATTAATTTGTAAACACAGATTCCGTTAAAGAAAAAAAAAATGTCCCTGTTGCTAGCACTTGTCGAGGCTCGGGAAAGAATAGCGAGACTCGCAAAAGAAGAAATGATGTTAGAAGGGGAGGAGCTAATTAAGTACGTAGATAAACAAATGAAGGAACTAAACAAACAGAAAGAGAGAGAGGACGAAATCAAACAGAAAGAGAGAGATGACGAAATCAAACAGAAAGAGAGAGAGGACGAAATCAAACAGAAAGAGAGAGAATATCAATTAGAAAAGCTGAGACGGCAGATAGCGATGAAGAAAATTGAAATGGGTCAAGCTAAGAACCTCATTTTAACCCCGTACTACACACATGAGGTCAAGACCTATGGTGTCGACAACCCCGTCTGTGACCTTAATGCGGGGGACGCGTTGGTTAACAAAGAGGGCTCTGACCATGACACTTTACTCCGGGCTGGTAAGAACACGGCAGTTAATGACACTGAAGGCGTTGATGTCAGCAATGTAGCTGTGAAACGAAGCAGAGAAACGGCACCTAAAGAGCGGGAAACATCAGAAGCAGGTGAGAAATTAACCACCAGAGCCACAGATGAAGCTATCAGAGTCGGGCATAACACTGCCCATGAACAAGCCGCGGACGCGGTAATAGAGCGCCCTATTGATGCAACACAAATAAACGACTGTAGAGACCATCATATTTCAGGACTTGTTATTAAAGATGAGGTCTTTGATAAACCATCTGTCATTCGACAATCCAACGAAGCAAGTGGAACGCTAGAGGAAAGTAAACCACAAGATCAGAATTTTTTTTCTGCAAATGCTGAGGATTCTGGTCTCATACAGAGAAAAATTTTGCCTACTCCTAAAGCTGTTATTAGTTCTGGTCTTCCTGTGCTCCATGACAGTAAGAGTAGTGCAGCTTCTGAGTGTTTACCTAACGAAAGTAACAATTTAACTTCCAAAGAAAGTGTTAAACAATGTAGAAACTTGTCATCTTCTAAAGATGGTGTTTTTTATGGACGAAATTTGTCTACTAAAGCCAGTGCTAGTAAAAGTAGAGGTTTGGTGTCGTTTAAAGACAGTGTTAGTCAAAGTTTTGAGGAAAATACACCAAAAATAAATCTCTTAGCACGCCAGAACAGACAACAGAAAAATGAACATGTTACTGAGTCTTCCGATACTGTTTATATCAAGTTAAGACACCCCGCACAACGAACTAACTCAGGAAGAGTTACTGCATCTGAAAAAAAAAACAGCCGGCTATATCAGAAATGAAATCATCTCTACACCAAGTGCCTTTACTTAATGAAAGTAGTAGTTCTTCTGATAATACACTCAAATCAGCACCAGAATTGCCTCAGGAGGACAAAGCACCTAATGTGCCAGTATCGAAAGACAGTAAAGAGATGAGCTTGTTTCTTACAGTTCTAAATACTACATTACAAAATAGTGGTGTTGACCATAACGCTGAGAAGATTCCACCAGTAGACAATCATGATGAGGACAGACAAAGTATAAGAAAATCTCTTTCCATGCCAAGTGTTGAAACCCCAACAAACACAAGTCGATTAATGAGCAGGATCAAAGGGCTTCGCAAAGACTGTCTGAAAGATGAAGGGCATCGATATAAACATGTGCGCAATGTTGTTCAGTCATTTTACAGAATAGGACATAAGAGACTTATGAATGGATTTAGAGCCAGTACTGAACAATTATACCAACTGGGCGTAATGGTAATGTTGTGCCTTTTTACATTACTAGAATTACATGTCTGCTTGGGTAGGAGCTGGGTTTTTCAGCGATTCAGAAGATCATCTCCGACAATACAATCTATGGGGCCAACGCACTCGACTCAACAGCACAGTGGTAAAGTCGGGCTAGGTTCGTTTAAGATTCAGATAGCTTGGCGAGCTTATAAACTGTGCTGCGCTATGAAGACTTTCTTCGTCGGCAGAAAAAAAAGACCCATCGTCCACCGGATCAGAAAGAAAAGAATTAAAAGAGCACGTCAAGAACTGCGTGTGCGGACATGCAAACAAATTTCACAACGTTGCAACTATGTAGAGGATGTTATGTGGCAGAAACGAAGATTTGTTAGCGATCAGATGGACAACAGGCTAAGCGATGACTTATCAAACAGTAACAGTTATTGCTCTGATACTTCTCGGGTCATGATTAAGGACGGCATCCGGTCCTGCGCTACAGATCTCCGTCAGTGAGGTCTATCAGCAGTAAACTACTGCCGGCTGAGACTCGTTACGCAACGCTTGAGAGAGTGGGTCTGGCTTTGGTTTTGTGCATCACAAAACTAGCAGAGTGTCTCTTGGGGTGTGCGGTCGCCATGTGCACCGAGCACGCTCCATTCGCCTTCATCAGACAGAGGAAACAGATCAAACAGTGGCGCGTTGGTCGCTACTGTGACAGAACGAGATTCGACATACAGCCAATATCACGAGAGGACAATGTTATTGCTGACATCCTTCCCCAGATGCTGCGCATAGACAGACGTTGGTGGTCTACACTTATACTTGCGTGACGTTTTTGGAAGAATACCTATGACGAGCAGCTGATTGAACTTTATAGAGCCAGACCCCAGGGTCTACGTAAACAATGACATTATTATGTTTTTTTTTTCTTTTTTAGGAATTGCTTTATGTTGATGTAATTGATTATGATTTATGTTTCAAATGCGATTTGGTAATAATGTTCCCACATGTATATTGATTGGTATATGTTGTCGCCAACTAAGTTTATGAGATGGGGCTGAAGAATAATTATCGAGTTGTATATGAGTTAATAAGTGACAGTAGTTCAAAGGGTTTTGAATTATTGACTTTGGAGGAAATTATGTATTATATGAGTTAATAAGTGACAGTAGTTCAAAGGGTTTTGAATTATTGACTTTGGAGGAAATTATGTATTATATGAGTTAATAAGTGAACAGTAGTTCAAAGGGTTTGAATTATTGACTTTGGGGGAAATTATGTATTATATGAGTTAATAAGTGAACAGTAGTTCAAAGGGTTTGAATTATTGACTTTGGAGATATTGGTGGTATTGAGTGCCAAACTCTAATATGTTTGACACTAAAGGGGCCATGGGGGAGTGTTGTGTATTGGTTAGGATATTGTATGGGGGATTGTCGTGTACTAGTTCTGAGAGCTGTGTTAGGTCAGCTGACGGGTTAAAGGGCATGGCGTGCTTTAATCGTAAAAGGAGTTCACGGAAGGAGACCGGAACTAGTTAACACAGACTAGCCAGTAGTCTCGTGTGGGGGACTGTGGTCAGTAGTTGAAGTGTCACAGTTAGAGGTAGATGCTTGTAGAAGTTAGGCTGTGGATGTACACAGGAGTTGTCCGGACTATTGTATTCTTGTGATGATTTAGTTTTCATGTATCTTGAAGGATTAAACATATTTATTATTTTCGTTTTTGAGGAATACCGTGTTTGTTTTCCTGATTTGGATATTTTAAGTATTGTGCTACTGTGTATTAGCAGGTGTGTTGTTCTTAGGGTCAGAGTACTGACACACGTGACGTAGTGACGACGTCAACTTAACGCCCCGATAAGATCCTGTACATAACACCTTAACTGTATGGATTATGTTGAGTTTTAATTTAATGTGAGGCATAGCCTGTAATTAAGTTAACTAGTATCATTATATTATGTTTATAATCAGTGTTCTAACCTAGTTTTTGTCGATACCAATAATAGACGATTTAGATGTGCAATTAGACGGCTAAAAATGAATGTTTTATTATAATACTAATTGCAAGTACCCGGCTTTGCCCGGGTTTAAAATAAGGTTTTCTGTTTACCATCTGTTTTCTCCCTACCCCCTCTCTCCCTTCCTCTCTCTCTCCCTCCCTCCCTCTCCCTCCCTTTCCCTCCCTTTCCCTCTCTCCCTTTCTCCCTCCCTCCTTCTCCCTCCCTCTCTCTCCCATTTCTCTCCCTCCCACCCTCCCTCTCCCATCTCCCCTCTCCCCCTGTCCATCCCCTCCCTCCCTCTCTCCCCCTTCCTCCTTCCCTCTATCCCACCCTGCCCCCCCTCTCTCTCTCTTTATCTCTTCCTCCCATTTCTCCTATCCTCTCCCTCTCTCCTTCCCTCCCCTCTCTCTCCCTCGCTAACCCCTCTCTCCCTCCCTCCTTTCTCCCTTCCTCCCCTCTCCACCTCTCTCCCTCTTCCTCCCTCCCTCATTCCCTCTCTCCCTTCCTCCTCTCTCCCTCCCTACCCCCTCTCCCTCCCTCTCCCTCCCTCCCTTTCTCCCTCCCTCCCCTCTCCACCTCTCTCCCTTCTTCCTCCCTCCCTCATTCCCTCTCTCCCTCCCTCATTCCCTCTCTCCCTCCCTACCCCCTCTCCCTCCCTCTCTCTCCCTACCTCCCTCTCCCATCTCCCTCTCTCCCCCTCCTTCTCTCCCCCTGTCCATCCCCCCTCCCTCCCTCCCTCCCTCCTACCCTCCTTTCCTCTCCCCCTGCCCCCTCTCTCTCTTTATCTTTCCCTTTCCCTCCCTCTCTCTCTCTCTCTCTAATATATATATATATATATATATATATATATATATGTATGTATATACCTATTATTATGGCTTCACACTTCTAAAATCCTTCTTCATTCCTTTAACTTCCTCAAACTGTACAAATCAGAGAGCATGAGAAAACATCAACAATTCTTTGCATCACAAAGGCACAATACAGCACCAGCGCGCAAGTTCTATTCGAACATCGGGAAATGACGTCACAGAGGAATTTTATTTATGGCGCCGTCGAGATTACTTTAATATAGTAAAATACTAAAATAAAAAAAAATTAATTACAATTAAACTACCCATCGATATGAAACGAAACTTGTCCTATAACCTTCCCCATGAGTATGTGTAACAAATTTCACGTTATTTGTTTTTCTGGATCTTGAGTTATAAGGGAACAGACAGACAGACAACAAATGCGTCTTATAAGTATAGAGGTATTATTGAATTTGAAACTTCTATTAAACAAACACAACAAATTTACATCAGAAGATGAGTATGAGAAGATTTATTTATTTTATTACATGTGGATGTCAGGTAGTGGATGTCAGGTAGTGGATGTCAGGTAGTGGATGTCAGGTAGTGGATGTCAGTATAAAATTGAAGATTATCGATGAAAAAAAACTCCAGACACATCTAAGAAAATGTCAGATATTTTGTAAATGTAAAACTTCTTCTTCTTCCTTTGGCTCTACAGCCCATTTAGGGCCCTGGCCTGCCATACTACACTTCTCCATTTTTCCCGATCCAGGGTCTTCTTCCTCCACTCTCTCACTCCTATGGCTTTATGGTCTTTCTCCACTTCCTCCAACCATCTGCTTTTTGGCCTGCCTTTAGGCCTTTTCTCATTAGGTGTTGTCTTATGAATCGTTTTTGGACCTCTGTTGTTTTCCATTCTTTCTATGTGCCCTACCCACCTTAATCTATTCATTTTAATTTCAGCTGTTATATTTGGTTCTTCGTACAGTTCGTACAGCTCTGAATTGGTTCTACTTCTCCACTCGTTATTGTCCTTTACTGGCCCATATATTTTCCTAAATATTTTCCTTTCCCAAGTGTTTAGCATATTTTCTGCTTGTTTGCTGATGGTCCATGTTTCGCTACCATATGTTACTGCTGGCCGGATCATTGTCTTGTATATGGTTTTTTTAATTTTTCTGGAGATCTGTCTGTTTTTTAGTATTTTATGCAGTGTATAATATATTCTGTTCCCTACTTCTATTCTGTTTTTTATCTCTATCATTATATCGTTTTTCTCACTTATGGTTGATCCCAGGTATTTAAAGTTTTCTACTCTTTCAAATGCTCTATCACTGATTTTGAAAATTTTTTCTCTTCCTTCTTTTTCATTTCTTTGTAACAGCATATATTGAGTCTTTGTTTCGTTTACTGTTAAACCTGCTTTCTAAGCTGCTGTTTCTAATTCTATGTATGCTTTTGCTATATCCTTGCTTTGCTTTCCTATCAATGTTATGTCATCAGCATATGCAAGGTATTGGATGGGTTCTGTAAATATTGTTCCTGTTTTCATAGACTTTGTTTTTTCACTTCTGAGGTAGTGTGTTATAGTTCCTCGCTTATCCAACTGTACGTTTCTTATGACTTTTTCTAGGGTTGGGTTGAAAAGTATGCACGAAAGGGAGTCTCCTTGTCTAAGTCCTTGGTTTACTTTAAATTCTCTTGAGCTTTCCCCTTGGATTTTCACTTTGCTTCTTGAGTTGTTTAATGTCCTACGTACAAGTCTAATGAGCTTGTTGGGGATACACAACTCCTGCAATGTTTTGTAAAGATAATTTTTATTGATGCTGTCATATGCCATCTTGAAATCTATGTACAGCTGATGTAGGTTTATATTATGCTCATAACATTTTTCTAGAGTGTTTCGAAGGGAAAAGATGTGGTCTGTGGTTGCTCTGCTAGGCCTGAAACCACATTGATAGTCACCTAATACTGTTTCACTGAAATTCCCTATTCTGCAGGCTATTATTTTTGTTAGTATTTTATAAACAGTGTTGAGAAGTGAGATTCCTCTGTAGCTGTTGCAGTTAAGTTTCGAACCTTTCTTGTGTAGTGGAACTATTAAGGCTGTTTCCCATTCTGTTGGCATTATCTCTTCTTTCCATATTTTATTGACCATCCTGTGTATTTCTAAGTGTAGTGTGCGTCCTCCATATTTGAGTAACTCAGCATTTATGTTATCTTCTCCTGGTGCTTTATTGTTTTTGGTCTTTTTAATAATATTATTTATTTCTTCTATGGTTGGTTCTTCTATTTCTGCCCCATTGTCCTCTGCAATGTTTGGTACATCATTTTCGCTGTCAGTTTTAATGTTCAGCATTTCTTCAAAATATTCCGCCCACCTTTCTAGAACCATTTCATTTTCTAATTTATAAATAATGATGTATATCGACCAACAACTTAGGCTTCAAATGTCACAATATTACTTTTTGGTTGTTTATATTTTATCATTAATGTAATTAATAAATTTAGATTCATGTATGTTATTTCTTGTTAATTAATTTCTCACATATGAACTTTTTAACTCTCATTACACCAGTGTCTGATTATTACGACTCGAGAACAGAGGTCATACGACGAGGTAAGTACAGATGTTAAAACATTAATTGAATTAACTGTGTCAAACAGCAACTGGAAATACACGTTAAACTATGGAACTAGGTCTGACAGTTAGTGAAAAAACATCTTTATAAAAACATCTTAAACGTATGTAACTAGGTCAAATAGCATCTTAGAAAATGTAAAAAAAAACAGCTATATTTAAATACTTCTTAACTCAATGTAATAATCTTTGTCTAGGTAACTAATATTACTTACTCAATGTAATAATAATCATTGTCTAGGTAACTAATATTACTTACTCAATGTAATAATAATCATTGTCTAGGTAACTAATATTACTTACTCAATGTAATAATAATCATTGTCTAGGTAACTAATATTTTCAATAGAGATGAAAGAAACATTCATTTAATATGATTCATGTATTCTCAGTAAATAGTTTAGTATGATTGGGGAGCATTTTTTTTTGTATATATTTGATGTATTTAGATGAAGCGGGCGTCTCACCTTCCAAACCTTATCTACCATATGATGATGAAAATGATGATGATGGAGATGTTGATGAAGTGAAGAGAGGTAAAGTATGTCGTGGGTGATGGGATTATGACAAAATGTTTATCAATGCAGCTTAGATTCTTATTCTTGTCTGCATTCTAGATTCCGACTATGTCGCCGTTTATAAAAAAAAAAATTGTAAATATTTTCAAAATATATATTGAGTTAATGTAACTAAAAAGAACTTTGAATCTTGAGTGCCATTTATTACCACGGTTCTGTCTCTATGTGTTTAATTTATCACTTATCAAACTAATATAAAAGCTTCATTTTGGTTTATTTTAATATGATAAGGCGTGGCACCTTTGCCATATTTCAATAATTCTTTAAAATGTAGCCTAGTCATAATTCATTACTTTGTAAACGATTAGGTGTACACCTCCATCATTTGTTCCCCTATTTGCCATGTTAATCTGTGCAGCGCTCTCGGAACCTACTAATCGAGCGCTAGGTAGCGACCGATAATCGGATCGGTATCGGACCGATATTGGCACTATCGGTTAACTATCGGATCGGCCGTTTTTTTGTAGGGAGCGACCGATAATCGGATCGGTATCGGACCGATAGTGGCACTATCGGTTAACTATCGGATCGGCCGATGGCCCATTAGGCCGTGGCTTGAATGGCTTCAAGCCAACCGGTTATAATAATCACTGGATTGAGCTTAACAACTTGGCTGACGAGGTTAGCGGTCCGCTATCTTGTCACTCGATCGTCCTATTATTTAACATTACATTACTCGTGATTTTAATTTCTTATGCAGTCGCTAGGATCGCTAACATTATCAATGCATTTCGAGTGGCAAGATGGCGGAATCATTAATAGCAAAATATCGGTATCGGCAAAAATGCGGGGGAAAAATATCGGTATCGGACTATCGGTAATAAGGCATATCGGTCGCTCCCTATCGAGCACACATATTATAAAACAACACACACATTATAAAACAACACACACACACATTATAAAGAAACCAAATGGCATGCTAAGAATGCATCTGCCAGCCAAAAGTCCAGTTCTATCACAATTGTAGTATCCTACTGCGGTACTTACAATAGTATCCTACTGCGGTACTTACAATAGTATCCTACTGCGGTACTTACAATAGTATCCTACTGCGGTACTTACAATAGTATCCTACTGCGGTACTTACAATAGTATCCTACTGCGGTACTTACAATATAGAGGCATGCCGTATGGTTCTCTCATTTTTTACTTGATCTTGAAAACTATTATATATTTCAGATATTCTAGACTATGACACCGAATCTGAGATTATAACTTTCAGACCGAGTAAAAAATCGCTGATAGCCGATGATGAATTTGAAGACGATGCAGCGCTCAAGGAGTTCAAAGATATTATTGATAAAGGCTACTATGCCATTACTAAGAATGGTCTGCTGGCTTACGTTAGCAAGACGCTGGGGGTAATTGCACCGAAGCCATCAAAGTTTAAACCTTTCAGCACATCTGGTATGAATTATATATTGTCTTTATTACATAATTCGTATTATATAGTTGTTTTAAAATAAAAAACAGTAAAAATTAACTACAACAATAGTGTTCAGCACTGTTTACATGATTTAACATTCAAGTGTATACAACAATAATGTTCACCACTGTTTACATGATTTAACATTCAAGTGTATACAACAATAGTGTTCAGTATTGTGTACATGATTTAGCATTCAAGTGTATACAAGAATGGTGTTCAGCATTGTGTACATGATTAAACATTCAAGTGTATACAAGAAAAGTGTTCAGCATTGTGTACATGATTTAACATTCAAGTTTATACAACAATAGTGTTCAACATTGTGTACATGATTTAACATTCAAGTGTATACAACAATAGTGTTCAGCCTTGTGTATATGATTTAACATTCAAGTGTATACAACAATAGTGTTCAGCATTGTGTACATGATTTAACATTCAAGTGTATACAACAATAGTGTCCAGCATTGTGTACATGATTACATTCAAGTGTATACAACAATAGTGTTCAGCATTGTGTACATGATTTAACATTCAAGTGTATACAACAATACTCGGTATCAAATAATTGCACCACATTTCTATGGCCTTACCACATGAGTGATTGCCTCCTTGTACATATAGACACATCACTGCATGTTATACCAGTAGTGGTGTTTACTATGATTGGATCCCTGTATATATAGACACATCACTGCATGTTATACCAGTAGTGGTGTTTACTATGATTGGCTCCCTGTATATATAGACACATCACTGCATGTTATACCAGTAGTGGTGTTTACTATGATTGCCTCCCTGTATATATAGACACATCTCTCCATGATATACCAGTAGTGGTGTTTACTATGATTGCCTCCCTGTATATATAGACACATCACTCCATGATATACCAGTAGTGGTGTTCACTATGTACTCATCTAGAGATATTACGACATACTCACTGCTTTTTCTGGCTGAACTCACTTTTTTTCGTAGACTTTTGTTTACTGCACTATTTTAAGTGTTATTTCCTTATGACACGACGGCGTTCCGGTACCTTTTTTTTAGCACTGGTCATAGTGTCTAACAAGTGATGTTTACCTCCATCCTAATTAAGAAATATCCCTGCATAGTGCTGACCTACATCCGTATATCTATAAAACATCTGTTGAGTGCCCTTGTAGTGGCTTGAGGAAATAAATGAAGGTTAAAACACTTCAAAATACATCAAATAATACACAATTTAATTTAGATAAACCCGAAGAATGGCTGAAGAAAGAATTTGCCTGTCAATCACTCTATGACGCTGAGCTGTATACAGTGTGTGACTATGGTAACTTAGATGAGGAGTACTCTGATGTTGAAGAAATCTCTCTAGCGGAATATACCACTCCAGTTATAAGTAAGTAATATACCACTCCAGTTATAAGCAAGTACATTGGCCATTATGTTAAATATTTCTATTCGAAGAGCGATTTGAGAGAGAAAAAAATAAATAATTAAAATATTACGTTTTTAAATCAAATGTATATTTAAGCTTGTTAATATAAAAAGGTTGATCACAATAACAATAAATGTATAAGACATTCGGATTTAAGACTCATGGACAGTTAATAGCACAGACAGAACAAGACATACAAAGACGCTCAGAAGTCTTTGTTAGTATCACAGACAGAACGAGACATACAAAGACGCTGAGAAGTCTTTGTTAGTATCACAGTCAGGACGAGACATACAAAGACGCTGAGAAGTCTTCGTTAGTATCACAGACAGAACGAGACATACAAAGACGCTGAGAAGTCTTCGTTAGTATCACAGACAGGACGAGACATACAAAGACGCTGAGAAGTCTTTGTTAGTATCACAGACAGAACGAGACATACAAAGACGCTGAGAAGTCTTTGTTAGTATCTCAGACAAAACGAGACATACAAAGACTCTGAGAAGTCTTTTTTAGTATCACAGACAGAACGAGACATACAAAGACGCTGAGAAGTCTTTGTTAGTATCACAGACAGAACGAGACATACAAAGACGCTGAGAAGTCTTTGTTAGTATCTCAGACAGAAAGAGATACATATAGACGTTGAGAAGTCTTTGTACTTAAGCTTTCTAATAATTATCTTACGTCTTACAATAATATTTCTTTTGATACATAGAAAAATTGGGAATGAAAAGTTCCGTGAGACCTCCGTTACCTTTTGTGGAAGATGAAGATTGAAAACATTCTTTGCAGAAACATTATTACATGAGAAATATAAATCGTAATAATAGAAATAGAACTATTTTGGATAACTCATGTACTTGTGTGAAATATTTGGTCCTTGTCTGTGACATAGTTGTTAGTAAATAGTATACATTGTGACATAATTGTTAGTAAATAGGAACATTGTGACATAGCTGTAAGTAAATAGGAACATTGTGACATAGTTGTAAGTAAATAGGAACATTGTGACATAGTTGTTAGTTAATAGGAACATTGTGACATAGTTGTTAGTTAATAGGAACATTGTGACATAGTTGTTAGTGAATAGGAACATTGTGACATAGTTGTTAGTACATAGGAACATTGTGACATAGCTGTAGGTAAATAGAAACATTGTGACATAGTTTTTAGTAAATAGGAACATTGTGACATAGTTGCCATTTAATAGAAATATTGTTAGCAAAAAAAAATATTTTTAAGATAATTAATTTATTTGTACTAGTTTCTTATAATATATTTTTTATTATAATCTACCAGCATAAAAGATTAAAATGAATGAATAATCCTGTCATAAATTGTTCCATAAACAATCAACGTGCCATTAATTGTTTGATAAACAATCAACGTGTCATTAATTGTTTATCTATCTTTGAAATGAATTTACTTTGTTTGACTTGTTTGCATTTATATTTGACAAGTTTCAGATTTCTATACATTTTATTTTATAAAATAAAACAGTATCGAAATATATAAAGCTTTACATTCAATGTGTTTTGTTAGATCGTTTGATATCCTTTGTACATGTGTAATTATTTTATACAACTATCTAAATCAAAGTTTGAAAAGAACTTTATGATTATATTAGAGACATTTACTTTATTTTGGTTTGGGGGTTATTGAATGTTGATTAATTCAAATTTTGATTGTTCATTTTGTTTTGAAAGAATAATGTAGAGCACTGAATTCATGGGCAGCACAATGAGTATTTCATTTTGTGTGTTTGTTTTGGGGACACCATAAATCATGCTTCTAATGAATACCGACATGTTTTTACATCATCAAACATTACATGTCGGTGTAATACATTTTAAAATTATTTGATTCGTTGTTTCATTGTTTACCAGTTTATATCAATAAAATACAGTTATTGATTCACTAAATACTAAATGTAATGTTGTTTTCTATCACATTTTAAATAATGTTTATATATTTTAGTCTGAAGTAAACATTTCAATTTCGTTCTTTGATTACAATTAATCAATGTAGAATCGGTTATTGAATTTATGGACGGATACAACGGGTTTGGATCAAGTTAGATATAACATAATTTGAAATATTGGTAACAATGTTCATTCTAAAACTTATCGGTGATACACTTGAGAGATATACTTGTAATGCAGTACCAGTAGTAACGGTCATCTCGAGGGAGGAGAACGACCAAAACATTTGTCAGCTGTTCTAAGTCTACCAGTGAATAGGGGCTCAGTGCATTGAACATTAATTTTGATTTTTTTTTTTCTACAATTCACTAGTCATAAAATCATTTTGCTCAAATAGCTGATATATGGAAAGAAAACAAATCAAAATTATAAGATTAAAAAAATTACTAACTATTGTGCTAGTAAATTATTTTGGCGACTCATCACAGTCTGAAAAATGCAAAACCACTAAACAACTGGTTCATCCATGATTACATGACATGAGGTGGTGTGGGGAAATAGTTGCACTGTACAGCGGACCATACAGTTAAGCCAGTGATTGGTTCCACACTGTACCACAGTTGGACCATGCAGATAAGCCAGTGATTGGTTCCACACGGTACCATAGGTGCACACTGAAAGTTAGTGTCTCACCATCATTAAGCTAATTACCCGGCCGTAGTAAATTGAACCAAACCATCTAATTAAAAAGCAATGTGTATTCTCCAGTAATGTGCCACATATATTGCCCAACACATTGAATAACTACGGTACATCATGATCACTTTTAAGTTGTGTGTTGGACGTAAATATTACATAGGACACGTAAAAAAAAAACGATTTTTATAATTTTGTAAAATAAAGCAGAGTTAAAAAACGTTATGTAAAAAAAACAAGCAAAACTTAAGCCTGTAAAAACAGGACGTTTAAGAGCATTTTCATGTATAATAGAGAGGGAAGTAAGTCATGTTTAATAACGGTTACAAAAAAAATAATGATTACGCCCCTTTGTTTAGCTTGTAATCTATATATAATATATAAGCTCCTTAGGAACCCTGAATTCCGGCCATAAGAGGTCCTATCGCGAAATGAACTTGTGATGTACACATGGCAGGCCAAGACCTACAAAATGATATATACATCATGGGCCCAGGGCTTATGGTTGTTGAGATCTAGAGTGAAGACGGACAGACAGACAGACAAAACGGGGACAATAGAGCATTTTTTTTCGAAAATGCTCTAAAAAAAAGATAAACTCTGAAATAAACACCAATAACTTTGTTTTACTTTTAAACTCCACGATTTTCAAATGTTCATATTTCATCTTATCAAAATATATATTTGCAACTTTAAGGGCTCGATTTATTATCTACAAAAATACATATTTTCCATTTTTTCTGAACTGTTTTGTAGCTCCAATCTGATAGATTGTTTGTTAATAGAACAAGGTATGTCACTCATTGTAGACTGACAGTTTCTTAATAGAACAAGGTATATTAAAAAAAGTGGCCAGTATTAGATGAATTTGATAATTGTAAATGATCATAAAAAATGATAAAAAAAAGTCAGGGATTATATATATGACGAAGTTTGTGCATCTATTGATTAATTTGTGTGTGAATCTGTTGGATGCATGTTGTGTATGCATCTATTGACTGTCTGTTGTGTACGCATCTATTGACCGTCTGTTCTGTGTGAGTCTATATACGTCTGTTTTGTAGGCAAAATTGAATACATCAGTAGAGATGCTATACCCTCTCTTTTGGGAAGATCTGGGATGAAGAAGACATATCAGATTGCAACACTTCGCATCATAGTTGAGCAGTACCTGGAGTGGAACTCACCATTGTATGCCAACTTTGTGGACTTTGAGAAAGCTTTTGACAGTATAGATAGAGGGACCATCTGGGAGCTCCTTCGGCACTAGGGAATCCCACCAAAGCTAGGTAACATTATAAAGAACTCTTACAATGGTATGTCCTGCAGAGTAATCCATGGAGGTCAGCTCACAAAAAGCTTGCAAATCAATAATTGGTACAACTAGAGCCACCTTCATGCAACTAAAGAATGTCTGGTTCTCCAGAGAATTGTTCGGAGACATCAAGATTCGACTTTTTAACACCAACGTCAAATCAGTCCTGCTGTATGGAGCGGAAACGTGGAAGATGTCTAAGACCACACTAAGGAAAGTCCAAACCTTTACAAACAGCTGCCTCAGAAGAATCCTTCAAATTCGCTGGCCAGACACCATCAGCAATGTCAGCCTTTTGGAAAAGACCTGCCAACTCTCAGCTGAAGAAGAGATCAGAAAGAGGCGATGGGGCTGGATAGGACACACCTTACGCAAACCAGCAGCCAGTATCACAAGGCAGGCACTGATGTGGAACCCCCAAGGTAAACGGAAGAGAGGCCACCCAAGAAACACCTGTCGTCGAGGTCTGGAAGAGGACACCATTAAGATGGGACACAACTGGAACCATCTGGAGAAGATGGCAAAGGACAGACGACACTGTTGTTTTTACTAAAAGGGCAATGATGATGATGATGATTGACTGTCTGTTGTATGTGAATCTATTGACTGCATATAATGAAGAATTCTGTATTAAACCTCAAATGACCTGCACAGTTTTAAGAGAATGTTCTGTGTCAGTTTAAGATAGCTTTCCTGCTTCCATGAATTTTACGGAATATGTCAATTCCAAGCAGTTTAGTTTTTTTTTTTTTTATCAACCAGACAATGCATGCGATTGTGGTATGTTTCAGTCAGAACTGTGCTTAAGGACAGTGAAAGTTGAGTACTACATCATGGTCAACCATTAGGGCAGTGAAAGTTGTGTACTACGTCATGGTCAACCATTAGGCTAAGAAAGTAAATAATACCAGGCAGGTGAACACATCAGATGGTCTAACAAAAAGAACAAACAATGTTTAAAATTTCAATCTGCGTATATTACTTAGGTTTATTGAGTAACATGGGATGTTATTACGTGTATGTTTATAATACACTAACTATATCCCATTTCCCATTTGCTAATATCAGTTTTTGTTTCCGTTTTTTGGGTTCGTCCATTAATAGCGTCAACAACTTAAAGTAAGTGGGGGTGGGTGGGGGTTGACCGATGATCACATGGGGAGTAGGAAGAATTTTTTGACGTAAATAACAAATTTCTTTAGAAAATAACATTAGACATTTTTGATGTTGTGGATGTTTCGGTACAAAATTTAAAAGATTTTTGAAAACATGCATTCATTGTTCAGCTGCTATTATTAATTCACAGTTTGAATGTTTTACTTGTTAATTATCTTAAATCCTTTTTTTTTCAAACGATTCTATAAAAACATTTTAAAATTAATTAAATTAACAATTTGGCAAAAGTAAAAATTTTTTCAACAATTAAAATAGGAATTTATTGAATGTTATTGTTTTATAACTGTACCAGCATTCATAAAAAAAATTTAATACAAACTGGGAGGAAATAATTTGGAGAAAATCATCCATGAGCGTTGAAAAAAAAAAAATAATCCAATTGGCTCTCGCTCTAAATACTAGTTACGTCCTGGTCGTTGAATTTATGGAAAGGAATTTATTAATTAAATAAAACTAGAAGAATATGTCCTATAAATTACAAAAAAAATATTTTTTTTCGTATTAATTCCCTTTCAAATAAAAAAGACAATGGCAAGCAAACGACCCATTTAAAAAGAGTAAGCATGATCCAATCCATATATATTCGAATTCAAACTTGGAATCATTTTTTTTCCTTTATAATTAATCTCTATTTACATAATCGGCTAACATAGACGGTGGTTCGACCGACCGTTCGACAGTCCTTCACACCGTGCGGTGTAAAGTATGTTCATGGCAATAAAAGCCACATGTCTGCACGTTACAAATACTCGACACCGCACGAGTTGAAAGCGTACATCGCTAAAAAAAAAAGTCTGAGTTCTACGTCACACCTTTGCTGAGTTAAAAAAAAAACTGCGCGCGTCATCGACCGTCTCTATAAAAATAGTCTGGGGAATTCCAAAATTATATAAACTGAAAAGAGACAATGTATGCTAAATGAGAGTATGTTTGGTGCGCATTTTGTTCATCAAATGAATCTTTCTTGAATAAAAATGAAATGCTGGGGAATTCTAAACACAACAAGGATTTCTTATTAATGAATTAAGATTTTTAATGGTTGCGGAAAGGGGGGGGGTGGTCAAGCAAACGATTCGAGATGCAACACCGCTATTTTTTTAACCTCACGTCTCTCTCTTTTTTTTAAATACGTTATGTTAAACATGATAAATTATAAAAATATAAAAAAAGAACTGTTGGAATGGGGGTGTAGGGTTGCGAAATGAGCGTTTAACGGGAGGGGGAGGTAGGGAGAAGTGTAACGTGGTATTGTTAACAGGGTTTGTTGTATGTACATTGAGACCCACTGCGATTCGAGCATGTCTTGAGTGGAAGGGGGTTGGAGGGCGGGGGGGGGGAGAGAGGGAATGATGGGTGTGGGGCTAAGTGGAAGAGAATTGGAAACAGAAGAACTAGTTGGATGTTAGATTCAAAGTTTAATGGTCGGGGGTTGTTTTTGTTAAGATTCTATGCCCATAATGAGGATTATTTTCTTTGGGATGAACTGTATAAAATATGAACTTTTTTGATGTATTATTAAGTGTCCCTTAAATGTGTTTTGGCTACAATAATCTGTTCATGTCTTTTGGGGCCACTTCGAGTACATAGACATGCTATTTTTGTATATAGACTGATTGTTAAAGCGCTCGAATATATATCACCAATTTCAACTCCAACTGCGTGCCTAATAGCCGGTCCGGGTACCGGGCCTGTTCAGCTAGTATAAAATATAATGGATAATGTTGATGGATAATGAAACAACAAAAAAAAAACTCGTTACTTTACATTTGTTTTGCTGTCACTCAAATTATTCTTAATTACTTTCTGATGTTAACAGACTGAATCTTTATACCATAAAATGTCTGGATTTTTAATGTGAATTTAACTTATTCAACATTTTACCAACTGGAGCACAACCGAAGAATGACCACTTCTTGTCTTAATGGCCATTGCCATGCACACTTTCTATTTCAAATACCATATTTTCATCTTAACACTGGTGTTCCAAACCAGGGCTCGATTTACCGCCGGGGATGATGGGGAAATCCCCGGCACTGAGAACTGTCACCCTCGGCTCGGCTTTAGCTAATATATCCCTGCCGGGGATGAAACCAAAAACATGTATCCCCGGCTCTGCAGACTTTTTTGCTATCCCCGGCACTGGTTTTTTTCTTAAATCGAGCACTGGTCCAAACGTTGATGGAAGTCACTCTCATAAACTAATTAAAATAAGAAATATTGTGTTCATAGAGCTGTCATAGGATTAAAACAATGACCGAGAATAGACGCATGGTTATATTTATTTAACTAAAAAATTGTTTATAACAACAATAGTTCCATTTTACATTATATGTCTGTTGAATCTATTTATTTAGCTTAATGCATTATCAGACTATTTATTTATGTGTGACGGTTGAAATAATTTTTTTTTCTTATTAACAACATAGTTTGACACTAAGGAGGACAGTTATTGTTAAATCTTTTTTCGCTAACTTAGCTAATACTTGGTATTAGTTATATAGAGCTTGCACCGAAAGTAATCGAAAGTAATCAATCTCGATTTTGATTCTGTCAATGTACAGCGAGTAATCAGCTCTTTGACTTCAGAATATGTTTATAGTTCCAGTTACCGAGTTTTTATTTGAAGTTGATCTGTTCCGTAATGATATTATCATCAATAAGGAAAAATAAATTCTCCATAAACTCTACATTATTTAATCTGATGAGTGCACGTGACTTCAATAAAAACACAAACCACCAATCTACGGTACTATTTTTCACTTTTGAATACATTAATATATTAATAAAAGCGTGTTTTTTAAATGTAAAATTTTTTTATTTCAATTTCTCGTAAGTTGAACTATTCATAATACCAGAGCCGTGAATATGGTAGGCCAACTATACGACTGCCTAGTGCCCTCAGCCATAGAGGTCATCCTTCCAGTTTCCAATTAAATATCGTGTTTAAAAGGTCAGATTTTTTTAGTAAAGTAAACGAAAAATCACTGGAATTTTTCGTTTAAATTGCCTCGAAAAAAAAGTGCTTTGAATAAAAACTCTATACAAGATTTTTTTTTTTTAATTTGTCTATGACATTTATTAAAACTAATATGATAGAGACCCGTACTACTGTTTAAACTCTACGAGTAAAGAACATTTACTGTACGACCCTTTATTGACAGACTCTAATTTAATCCTGACAACTGCAATGTTCTACTACTTACTATTTATAACCTCAAAGTTGTGTAACATTTTCGTGGATGATCATAATTGAGGTGTGTCCCTGTAAGGATAAGATAAAATCTCTTAGATCCTATAAACCTCAAATGGGACAGTTTTTATAATGCCCTTCTTTCATCCCTGCTGTAACCAATAGTGAAATGACCATGGAGGCATCACGGGAGATAAGTCAGGACTTTAACCATGACCTGAAAAATCTATTGGTCCTCATCAAAGATCGAAACAGGGACTCTCAGGTCGACAGTCCAGTGCTTTACCACATAACCATCTCCAAGCTCATAACTGGAGTGATCATATTTACTTTTAATAGGAAGTCTTTTATAGTGCTCACTTGAATATCAAAGTTTTCACAATATACCAACTTCCTCAATCACTCTAGTGGGGAAAAAACAGACTTAGAATAACTATTTATCTAGCAAACATTTATTTAACTATTATCTTTCAATTATGTTTAAATGGTGTTCTTCTTACAATATAAGTCGATGTATTTTTTAGCTAGGAATATACATTAATTTCGACTTATTGAACTATTGAGACAATGTTTTTTAGCAGCAACATTGATTTTTTTTTCCATGGCGTATAATAATGTTAAGTCTCCATGGAACAGAAATTCAGATTTTTAGGGAACTCGTAAATTCCGCAACGCTATAATAATATTTGTATATATTAAACAGACTTTTTATTTGCTCTTCAGCGGAGATCCAAAATTGTCTGAATATTGTGATTATTATATGTTTGTAGCAAAACATATAAGGAATTTGCGAGGTCTAGTTACCGGATTTGGTCTGGGATTACCTTTTAAGTCTCAACGACACCAACCAATATGGCGGGAGATAAATATCCTCAGATATTTTAGTCCAATGTGCACTCCACTTTTATTATAATTTTATACAACTTAGTGGTTTATGGTCAATTTGACATTTATGTGTAACAACGTATCATGTGAAAAATTACAATCACTGTAAGAAAGAATTCAGTTCAAATATATATTGTCGCCGATGAAGTATTTTTATGTAAGTGAGCACAGAACATATGTTATAACAAAATTTAAAAACAACGTATAAATAAAATCTGAAATAACATAACAATACGCTTAATAATTGAAATTTATTTAACTTCGTACAAACAACAGATTTGGTCAACCAACAACAACGCCATCTATTTCCCCAATAGGATCCAATTTGCATATGTCAAATTTGAAGATTCGATCTCTGAGGAGAAAGTATAAAAAAGGTGAATTTTTTTTTAATAACAGGTAAATTACATTAAAAATCTAGCAGACGACTTTCATATTAAAACAGTGATAGGTCAATGATAGCTTCTTTTTGAAAATGATTTTCCTAAAGTCGCAAATAATCGTGTGGCAGACCACAAACGAAACAATAACTGGAATACGGGTCTATGACACATTACTTATAGGACGTAACGTTTGCTGATGACGTAGTCTTCTAGCCCAGAAGCAACATAATATCCGACAGAAAAAAGAAACCTTCTGAAGTATAGAATACAGTTCCCTCTGAAGTATAGAATACAGTTCCCTCTAAAGTATAGAATACAGTTCCCTTTGAAATATAGAATACAGTTCCCTCTGAAGTATAGATTACAGTTCCCTTTGAAGTATAGAATACAGTTCCCTTTAAAGTATAGAATACAGTTCCCTTTAAAGCCCCTCTGAAACATAGAAAACATTTGCCTTTGAATCCTTCTGAAGCACTGAATACATTTGCCTCTGAAGTCTTATGAAGCACTGAATACATTTGCCTCTGAAGTCTTATGAAGCACTGAATACATTTGCCTCTGAAGTCTTATGAAGCACTGAATACATTTGCCTCTGAAGTCTTATGAAGCACTGAATACATTTGCCTCTGAAGTCTTATGAAGCACTGAATACAGTTGCCTCTGAAGTCATATGAACCATAGAAAAGAATTGCATCTGAATATTAAGCGACTAGACAAAATGAAGATATGTGGCTAATGACCGCATCAACCTGGACATGGACTGGTAATTGTCTCAGAGAGCCACCGAAAGATTTCAAAGAATGTTACTATAGCAGAGCCCCAAAGCTGTAGAAAGGTTGTCTGTCCGAAGACCACTCGATGAAGGTCTTGCAAGCAATAGAGGAAACGATATCACATGATGGCATACAGGTGCTTGAATCTCAAATATATATATTTGACCTTTTGTTTATCAAAAATATATTTTTAGCTCAAAGAAAAAAATTGAAGTAATACACCAAAAATAGAATCATTTTATTAAATATTTATGGTAGAATAATTTAAATTGAAATTTATTTTTATTATTTAAATAAACACATTTTGTTAAGGCTCTCTGGGGGAAAACTCGAAAAGAAATTATTATTACTAGAATACAGAGGTTGAATCTCTTAGAAAGGTGGTGCAGCTGATATTGTTATGACATAACTTTATTTCAAGTGCGTTATTTTTTTCAGTGAGGCAAATCTTTTAGCACATAACCTGCAAATTGCTTTACTTGTATGTTTGGATTGTATAACCTGCAAATTGCTTTACTTGTATGTTTGGATTGTATAACCTGCAAATTGCTTTACTTGTATGTTTGGATTGTATAACCTGCAAATTGCTTTACTTGTATGTTTGGATTGTATAACCTGCAAATTGCTTTACTTGTATGTTTGGTTTGTATAACCTGCAAATTGCTTTACTTGTATGTTTGGATTGTATAACCTGCAAATTGCTTTACTTGTATGTTTGGATTGTATAACCTGCAAATTGCTTTACTTGTATGTTTGGATTGTATAACCTGCAAATTGCTGTACTTGTATGTTTGGATTGCATAACCTGCAAATTGCTTTACTTGTATGTTTGGATTGCATAACCTGCAAATTGCTTTACTTGTATGTTTGGATTGTATAACCTGCAAATTGCTTTACTTGTATAATTGGATTGTATAACCTGCAAATTGCTTTACTTGTATAATTGGATTGTATAACCTGCAAATTGCTTTACTTGTATAATTGGATTGTACCTTTCCATTGTGACTGACTTGATAAGAATTATATTTTGAGAATATTTCTTAAAATTGTTATTCGTAAACTCTTTGCGCATTAAAAATGTGATTTTGATAATAATAAAACATGACTCATTCATCATTTATTTGGATATCTAATGAATTGAAAATGTGAACAGATTTACTCATATCTGTTGTCATGGACACTATCCACTCCTCTAAGTATGAAATCATCTGGAACTCTGTAATTCAGCATATTGTCATAAGTGTTTTCATATGGAGTGTATTCACAGCCATGAGTCACATAGCCTGAAATATTTACACGTAAAATGTCATTTAAACTAAATAAAAGTATAGACATTGTTTTGTATCAAAGTTATTACCATTGTTTTATTTGTGAGACTATTGTGATAATATATTAATTGTGCACCACTGATACGAGTGGGATGTTAGATTATTGTGTAGAGCGTTTGCAGGGGTTCCCAAAGATTTTGTACCCTAGAACAGATGTCGGTAACATAAGAAATTCCTACTTCATTCACAGAAAGGGAGACATTCTACACATTTCGAAAACCATTCTTTGTTCTATAGGTCGATTGCTTACTGTATAAAGTGTCTCTCTGGGTGGACTGCTTGGTCGCACCATGTAAGTTTATCAAGATTTAGTTAAAAATGTAATAAAATTATACAAATACTGACTGTAATGGAGATGCGCACAACTCAGCGACTAACTATTTGTGTGATAGGTAAAATTGTCTACTATAGAGTATGATTTAACTATATGAATGTCTACTACAGAATATAATGCATTTTTTTTCATTTCTTTTTCTATTAATGTCTACTAAAGTATATCGTGTGTATATTATATATATATATATATATATATATATATATATATATATATATATATATATATCAAGACATTATGTATTCTAACGCAAGACATTAAGTAACAATATTAATGTCTATAGAAGGACACAATGTTACAAAATCATTCCTTTAGTGTAATAAGATGAATGTCTAGCCTATGGTTATGTGTGATACAATAAATATATCTGCACTATTAGATATGGCCAAACTTTACCTTCTGGGGCACAACAAAAGAATGACCACTTCCTGTCTTCATGGCCATTGTCATGCACACTTTCTATCCCACTGATCATACTTTCATTGGGACACTGGTACTCCAACAGCTGATCAAAATCATTCTCGTAACCTATTTAAAAAAATAAACCTAAAAATTCAGATACAATTTGTCAGTTTAAACAAATGATAGTAAAAACTTAAAGATAAAAAGTTAAAAATAAGTTTTTATTACAATGAACTCAGTTTTATTAATAAAATCATACACAGTTACGAAAATATCGTGTGTTGCCATGGACACCGAACCAAATATATTACAATGCATTAATTTATTCCTTTGTGATGATTCTATCTCTATGTCATTTAGAACGGTATTTTTGTGAAGGTATCTTAGATACTGCACTAGATTTTATAAAAGATCTTCTGATGTATCAAAATCTTTAGCATGTCAGTCATCATCCGTACGGTTACAGAATAATTGTTGTTCATAACAAATATATTATATCAAACTCTGTGAGGGATCAAATAAACGAATTGATCAATGTTACATAATAAGAAGTATTGATGAGCTATTTGAAATTGAAATGTATTTAATAGAAATAACATTCATCTTGTGAGGTATAATTGTATTTGAACACGTCATATAAATTTGGCAGAGTTATCTCTTTAAATAAAACTTTGGGCAACTGCTGCATCTTGTCTGCAGTAAATAAATAAATAAATATTCAAGTTTTGTCATCGAAACGAAATTTTAAGGATTAATCTCACACTCTGTGTTATATAAGGACAGCAGTTGACACTCTTTACCCGTACCCAAGAGTACATTGTTGTTTATAAGTAAGACTAATTTAGTGCATGTCTTTGAATTTGAATCTGAATGTCTATGTGTATACTTGAGTCTGTGTCTATGTGTATACTTGAGTCTGTGTCTATGTGTATACTTGAGTCTGTGTGTCTATGTGTGTACTTGAGTCTGTGTCTATGTGTCTACTTGAGTCTGTGTGTCTATGTGTATACTTGAGTCTGTGTCTATGTATATACTTGAGTCTGTGTCTATGTGTATACTTGAGTCTGTGTCTATGTGTATACTTGAGTCCGTGTGTCTATGTGTGTACTTGAGTCTGTGTCTATGTGTATACTTGAGTCTGTGTCTATGTGTATACTTGAGTCTGTGTCTATGTGTGTACTTGAGTCTGTGTCTGTGTGTGTACTTGAGTCTGTGTCTATGTGTATACTTGAGTCTGTGTGTCTATGTGTATACTTGAGTCTGTGTCTATGTGTATACTTGAGTCTGTGTGTCTATGTGTGTACTTGAGTCTGTGTCTATGTGTATACTTGAGTCTGTGTCTATGTGTATACTTGAGTCTGTATGTCTATGTGTGTACTTGAGTCTGTGTGTCTATGTGTATACTTAAGTCTGTGTCTATGTGTGTACTTGAGTCTGTGTGTCTATGTGTGTACTTGAGTCTGTATGTCTATTTGTGTACTTGAGTCTGTGTGTCTATGTGTATACTTGAGTCTGTATGTCTATGTGTATACTTGAGTCTGTATGTCTATGTGTATACTTGAGTCTGTGTGTCTATGTGTGTACTTGAGTCTGTGTCTATGTGTATACTTGAGTCTGTGTCTATGTGTGTACTTGAGTCTGTGTCTATGTGTATACTTGAGTCTGTATGTCTTTGTGTGTACTTGAGTCTGTGTCTATGTGTATACTTGAGTCTGTGTCTATGTGTGTACTTGAGTCTGTGTCTATGTGTATACTTGAGTCTGTATGTCTATGTGTGTACTTGAGTCTGTGTCTATTAGTGTACTTGAGTCTGTGTCTATGTGTATACTTGAGTCTGTGTCTATGTGTGTACTTGTGTCTGTGTCTATGTGTGTACTTGTGTCTGTGTCTATGTGTCTACTTGAGTCTGTGTCTATGTGTATACTTGAGTCTGTATGTCTATGTGTGTACTTGAGTCTGTGTCTATGTGTGTGCTTGAGTCTGTGTCTATGTGTGTACTTGAGTCTGTGTGTCTATGTGTATACTTGTATCTGTGTTTGTACAAGTGTAGGCCTACTTACGAATGTATGTTTCACCTGACTGCGTTCATGTGTTTATACATATGTCAGTGTGCAAATGTTGGTGCATTTTTTCAATGTGTTGTCATATAATCTACGTTATTTATAAAACTATACCACAGTTTCCAGCCACAGTCAAAGCTTTCTAAAAATTTTGCCACTAGAGCTTTCAAAATTATGGCCTTATCTTTTTCTTCAGCAATTTAGTTGCTGTGATACGTTTTAAACAAGATTTGTTTAAGATAAAAAATTATTTTATCTTCAAACCCACTTTGTCTTTTAATAATTGAACAACAAGTACTATGTAGTAAAATAATGAACTACAATTACTATGTAGTAAAATAGTCAACTACAATTACTATGTAGTAAAATAGTCAACTACAATTATTATGTAGTAAAATAATCAACTACAATTATTATGTAGTAAAATAGTCAACTACAATTACTATGTTGTAAAATAGTCAACTACAATTATTATTTAGTAAAATAGTCAACTACAGTTATTATGTGGTAAAATATTCGTTTCTTTTTTCTTTAAAACGTTTTTTTTTTGTCTTTATTTTTTGAGACAAATATCATTTGGAGAATATTTGTAACATATGTAAATGTAAATAATAAAGTAAACGTCTATTAGAACAGAGAGGCAGACCTTGTACAACATAAAGTAAACGTCTATTAGAACAGAGAGGCAGACATTGTACAACATGAAGTAAACGTCTATTAGAACAGAGAGGCAGACCTTGTACAACATGAAGTAAACGTCTATTAGAACAGAGAGGCAGACATTGTACAACATGAAGTAAACGTCTATTAGAACAGAGAGGCAGACCTTGTAAAACATGAAATAACTCACCACTCCATTCACAAGTAGATAATGTCACTCCGTGAGGTGGGGCAGTACACGTGAAGTTCCAAACACGGTCCTCTCTGTGATTGTCATGAATACTTGTAAGTGACTTGATGGTCTGTCCAGCAGGACATGCAAACTGAAAGTGTTGGTCATATTCAGTCATCCAGATTTGACATTCAACTGACCAGATGATTAGGAACAAAATAAACAACGGTTTCATTGTCACAGCGTCGTCTGTTAAGATTTGATCTCTTTGACCTTAAGTTGTCATTGACGAAAATGTCAGACTGGAAAAGAAATAAACACAGTCGTACATATAAGTAAAAAGAAGTAAACGATAAACAACAAGAAATAAAATAGAGGCATATAGGCCTATATAAATAAAAAGAAGTAAACGATAAACAACAAGAAATAAAACAGAGGTAAATAGGTCTATATAAATAAAAAGAAGTAAACGATAAACAGCAGGAAATAAAGCAGAGGCATATTGGCCTATATAAATAAAAAGAAGTAAACGATAAACAACAAGAAATAAAACAGAGGCATATAGGCCTATATAAATAAAAAGAAGTAAACGATAAACAACAAGAAATAAAACAGAGGTAAATAGGTCTATATAAATAAAAAGAAGTAAACGATAAACAGCAGGAAATAAAGCAGAGGCATATTGGCCTATATAAATAAAAAGAAGTAAACGATAAACAACAAGAAATAAAGCAGAGGCATATTGGCCTATATAAATAAAAAGAAGTAAACGATAAACAACAAGAAATAAAACAGAGGCATATTGGCCTATATAAATAAAAAGAAGTAAACGATAAACAACAAGAAATAAAACAGAGGCATATTGGCCTATATAAATAAAAAAAGTAAACAGAGGCGTACATATAAATAACAAATAATTGAGATTGTTCATTTTACGTTTACTCTGCTTGTGGTCATTTAGGAACATACACAATGATTTAAGAGTCAATGTGTTAAAAGTACAGAATTAGTTTCCTTTGTTGACGTGTCCACGCCCATGTATTCGATACATATCTTCCCTGAAAATAAGACTATTATGATCTGCAAAAAATAAAAATTAAAATAGAAACTGTGCTCAGATAAGTGATTCGCATGTGCAGAAATTCTAGAATTGGCCTACTTAAAAAGTGTTTATTATATCCATATCTTGCTCTACTAAAAAGTTCACCTAACAAAAGTATTAAAATGTTTAATCTATTTAAAATTGACTTTTATTCTTTATTTAAAACTGTAACAAAAAACTGAATATGGCTTGTTATTACGACATTCATATAGTTTATTTTATTAACACAAACACACACACACAAACACACACACACAAACACACACACACACACAAACACACACACACACACACACATATATATATATATATATATATATATATACTAGTTGCAAGTACCCGCTTTGCCCAGGTTTAAAATAAGGTTTTCTGTTTACCTTCTGTTTTCTCCCTCCCTCCCTCTCCCTCCCTCCCCCCTCTCTCCCTCCCTACCCCATCTCTCCCTTTCTCTTTACCTCCCTCCCTTTCTCCGTCCCTCCCTCTCCTCCCCTAACTCTCCCATCTCCCTCTCCCTCCCTCCTTCCCTCACCCCCTGTCTCCCTCTCTCCCCTTCCTCCCTTCGTCCTCTCCTCTCTCTCTCCCTACCCCCTCTCTCTCTTTATCTCTCACTCCCTCCCATTTCTTCCATCCTCTCTCCCTCTCTGCTCCCCTCCCCTTTCTCTCCCTCCCTACCCCCTCTCTCCCTCCCTCCTTTCTCCCTCCCTCCCTCTCCCGTCTCCCTCTCTCCCTCCCTCCTCTCTCCCCCTCTTCCTCTCTCCCTCCCCTTTCTCCCTCCCTCATTTCCTCTCTCTCTCCCTCCCTGCCTCCCTCTCTTTATCTCTCTCCCTCCCTCTCTCTTTATCTCTCTCCCTTCCTCTCTCCCACCCTCCCTCTCTCACACCCTCTCTCTCTCCCTCCCTCCCCTCTATCTCCCTCCCTACTCCCGCTCTCCCTCCCTTCCTTTCTCTTTCCTTCCCTCCCTTTCTCTCTCCCTCTCTCTCTCCATCTCTCATCTTCCTCTCTTTCCCTCACTCCTTCTCTCTCCCTCACTCCTTCTCTCTCCCCCTCTCCCTCTCTCTCCCCCCCTCTCTCCCATTCCTCCCTCCCTCCTTCCAACCTTCTTTTCCTCTCTCCCCCCTGCCCCCTCTCTCTCTTTATCTCTCACTCCCTCCCTCTCTCTCTCTCTATATATATATATATATATATATATATATATATACTTATATTTATTGCTTCACACTTCTTCTAAAATCCTTCTTCATTCCTTTACCTTCCTCAAACTGTACAAATCAGGGAGCATGAAAAAACATCAACAATTCTTTGCAGCATAAAGGCACGATACAGCACCAGCGCGCAAGTTCTATTCGACTTTATTAGTAGGAAAATTTTAAAATGTAAAATATATCATCGGGAAATGACGTCACAGAGGAATTTTATTTATGGCCTCGTCGAGATTACTTTAATATAGTAAAATACTAAAAACGAAACCTGTCCCATGACCTTCCCCATGTAATTATGTGTACGTGTACCAAATTTCACGTTATTTGGTTGTCTGGATCTTGGTTATAAGGGAACAGACAGACAGACAGACACAATAAATGCGTCTTATAAGTATATATATATATATTAGGGTGGGTAAAAAAAAAATTTTTGGAGTTGGGAATTTGAAACATATTCAAAAAGTTGCCTATGGTCCTACTGATTGTAAAAATGTAAAATTTGTAAAAAATCAGATAACTTGAACTTTTAGTTCAAGGGGGTACGGGGCGAAAAAAATGCACTCTGTCTAAAAAAAAAACAATTTTTTTTTTACATTTTTAGATACTAAAATATGTCAACAATAACTACAAATTAAATATATTGCAGAAAATTTTTTTTAGATCAATTAAAATGTATTTTCAAAATGTTACTCATTCAGAAACTTCAATAATTTAAAAACTTAAAAGTCATTTTTCTCTGAAAAAATATTTTTGACATTTTGCTTCACTATGGCAAGAAAATCTCAAAAACCACATGTAAGATTTTGATAAAACTTCTAATTTGTATGTAGAAGAGGTGCATTTATAGAATGTCAGAGGCTTTTCAAGAAACTTTAAGTCCTTTTTTTTTTAAATTTTCAAAATTAGCATTTTTTGCTTATTTTCACCATACAAAATTTTAAAAATTCATAAAAAAATTATTTATTACATTATCAAAAAAGTACTTTGACATTCCTTAAAGTAAGCTTTTCTGATTATAAAAATGTACATTTTATATGAAACAGTCTATAAATATTTCAGAAATATTTGCCACAAAAAGGTCATAAATTTCAAGATGGCGGCATACTGCACCCACAAATATCAATATGTTAATATTTTTTTTTAACAAAATTATTTTTAAATCTACTATATCATTACTAAGATATTAAAATGTCTTAAACTTTAATAATAAAAAAGATTTTGCTTTGACTCAGGTGCCCCCCCTCCCCAATGTATGACATTTTACAACATTTAGAATGTTTGGTATAAGTAATATGAAATTGTACAAATCTATAAATTGTTCATGCAAAATATACAATGTACATATGAATAATATTGTTTATGGATTGTCACAGGAAACTTGCTTTGCTTTCAATTTTCGGAAGAACACCCCTTGATTTCTTTGTTTGCAAAACCATCCCTTGTCGAGAGCTATGTCAGTACAGTTTGAAATGTCCGTACACTTTCAAACTAACAGCAGTAACTTCTTTAATCGCTCTTTCAACAGCTTGAGAGTGACAGGGAATTTGATCCAGTATGATTGGGTTGTTGCGTTTAAGTTCATCATCACAAATATATTCCAGCAGAGGAGGGGATGTCACTGCACAAAGATCCCAGTTAATCATCTGATCATATGATTTAGCTGCAATATTCAGGATTATGTCATTTTTGTTGAAAAATTCTAACTCTGCATGGAGCTGGTTTATGTCGTAATGTTATGATTTTATTTACTGCATACCTTCCAATTTCTTCATCATTGTTCTAACTGCAGCTAATAGAATGTTTTCTGGATGTGCAAAGTAGCAGTTATTTTCCAATACAGGCAATGTAATAGATTGATCAGCAGTATCAAGGTTCTGAAGCAGTTGTATCATATAGAAAAAGTTTCTAGCCCCACTTTGTACAGATGGATCGCAAAAATCCTGTTTGCTTTTGTTAACCATCTTTGCTCTCATCAGTATGTTCCTTGGCTGCCCTATCTCTCCAGATTTTTCTATGTCGACGCATCTTTGCTGGATCCAGAGCTGTAGATGGTGTTAACATGTTTAAGTCCTTCAACACAGCTTTATCGATAAGACATGTATCCCTATTGCTTAGTTTACATCGATCCACTGCTTCATATTGATATCTGTTTTGTTATTTGGAACATTCCTCATCGCTGGAGAAGTCTGCATCAAGTAGTTCATCATCTTCAGCATCCTGATCTGGAATATCATTATCATTATCATCATTGACGTTATCATTTGTGGTTCCTATCTGATCGCCACCCTGCATCAATGAATGTTTTCTTTTCTGTCGATTTTGTAATATTTTTGTTGTTTGCTTGTCAACATTGTCTATGAGCATATTTCTTGCCATCTTTTGATCAACCCAAAATGCCCACTCAAGCACAGAAATTATTACTGATTTTGGACATTTACAGTCTCCTCTATCCCTAACACCTGCATCTTTTTACTCAAACAATTATACTGGTAATGTCATTTGTAGGGATACTAGCCTGGTCATATAATTGTTTAACTTCATGCGCTAATGCGTGCGCTCGTGAATGAAGGCTATGATTGTATTGTTCCATTTTAAGCATCCACCAATAGCCTTGAAAACATCTTCACTGGTTGGAAGTTGTCTTTTAGGCAATTCAGCTGCTGACCCAAACACCGGATGTACAGTTGAACTTCTTGTAGAAGAACTCATATTCATAGAAGATCTTAATAAAATAATTGAAAAATTAATCAAAAATGAAATAAAACAACCATGCGTGATCCGATAATGAATACATGGTACACCAGTTATATTGAGAGAAAAATGGATACAATGCTTATCCCAGTTGTCTGAACTAATTAGTTATTCATAAAAAGGTTATAAAGATAAAACACAAATTTTATATGCATATCATTTCTTTTTTGAATAACCTAGGTCACAAATTTAACATGTTCAGTCACAAAAAACTCATAGTAAATATAGTAAAAATTTCGAACAAAAGTTGGGAGTAGTAAAACTATGTAGTTTTCAAATATTTGTACATATTCCATGTACTACCATGATGTAACAACTTTTTAATAATGTTTCAATAAAAAAATTTTTTTGACCCACCCTAATATATATATATATATATAGACTTGGCCGAGTCTCTCTCATCCTTTCTTTAAAATTCCATTTAGGCCTACACACAGCCCCGTAGGGTGAAAATTCTACAGCAGGGGCCAGGCATTCTACGGCAGGGGCTATGCAATAGGCATCCACTGCTCAAATATTTTTTCTATCTTGTTTTGGCAGTTCTGAACATCTTTCATAGGAATTCCTGCTTTCTGCCAAAAGTCTGTGGTTTCTTTTATAACGGCAGTTGAAGCCTGGCGAATTGTGTTTTTCTTTTCAGGTGGAGAAACAAAAAACGACCAAGAACTTGCCGCAGTGATGACAACTTTCCACCAGTTATACATTCAACGTATTTATCTAGAAGATAGACTTTAGACTGGTTTCGTGTTGTTGCCATTTCTCCTACCATAAAATAGAAAACAAAAAATTAGTCATTATTTTAATTAGTATGAGCAACCGTATGCATTAATGGCCATTTAAAACTTTTGGAGCATTGAGCTACCTCTAAATGTTGTTGGAATGGGGTTTTATTTCACCAAATTTGTTTTTGTATCAAAATGAAACAATTTACGGGTTAAGAGTTGAGTATTTTATAACTTTGAATGGGAAAAAAAAAATTAAGTTACATTGTCCCACCCCCCTATTTTTTTTTCCTTTTGTTATGTTAAGTAATTTTACCAAGTTTCATGAAGATACAGTGATATTTAGAGGTAGCTCAAAGGAGTCGAAGTTTTATATTATATATGAAAATGCCTGTATTTGACATACAAGGCAAAGCGGAGTCAATTTCTGTTACTTATTTATATAATTTCTGTTACTTATTTATATTTTCATGTCAGTGCAATATATATTATTGCTAGTCCACAGTGACAATGAAAGAAGTTGATCAGTTCTGGCATAAGGCAAGCATTCCAGTTCGTAAACTGGATATGGTGCTGATTTGGAAAGAACACAGGTCTCATAAAAGGCGCTTAGAGCAAGAATATCGTAAGGAAAAGGAGGCTAAGCAGATGCAACATGAGGCAATGAAAATGGAGTTTACTGCCAGCAATGACAGTGACACAGAGGCTAAGAGCACCGATGGTTGTGATCCCGATGATCCTGATGAACTCCCCGAACCACCTGAAGAGTCTACTAAACCAGTGATGATCGCCCGATCCACCCATATTGTGAGTCCAGGTTTGGCAGCTGCATTAGACAGAAGAAAAGTCAGTGACAGGAACGCAGTTTATATAATTGCAGCAGCAGCAGAATCAATTGCCCACAGTACTGCAGCCCTGGCGATTAACAAGGAATCAGTCAGACGTAGTCGACGTAAACATCGTGAAGCAGCAGCTACAGAGATTCATGCATCGTTTCATCCAAACTGCCCATTAGGTGCGCACTGGGATGGAAAAATGTTGCCTGCATTAACATCGAAAGAGTCAGTTGATCGTCTTGATGTTCTGGTATCCGGTGATGAGACAATGAATTTGCTTGAAGTACCGAAATTGCCAAATGGAACTGGAGAGGCCGAGGCAACTGCCGTGTTTAATCTTATTCAAGAATGGAACATTGCTGATAACATCAAGTTCATGTGTTTCGACACTACGGCCAGTAAGACTGGCATAAATGCAGGTGCCTGCATTCTTCTGGAGAAGAAACTTGGCATAGAATTGATCAGCTTAACATGCAGGCGCCACATAATGGAACTCATTGTGGCAAAGGTGTTTGATTCACTGATGGGGCCGTCTAGTGGACCAAACATCAAGTTTTTCCACAGATTTCGTGAATATTGGGGCTCAATTGACACATCAATGTATGCAAGTGGAATTGATGTAGATTATATTGCAGTGGTTCTCAATCCAGTTCGGGTTGAACTTACTCACTTCATTCAGCATCAGCTAACAGTGTTTCAGCCCAGAGATGATTATCGTGAGCTTCTGCAACTGTCACTTCTTTTTCTAGGTGCAGCTTGTGGTGCAGATGAAAAGATTCTGGCTCCTGGAGCTTATCACCGATGGTAAAACTGATATACAGCCCTAAGATTTTAATATACGTTCTCAGATCCAACTTACTGCACGTGAATTGTCATCACTGGGTCACTTCAACACTTTGATACTTAAGGTCTACCTGAATTCGTGGTTTACATCACCATGTGCTACATTTGCTCCCCGTAGAGATTTGCAGCTACTTCAACAATTGGAGAACTGCAAGGAAACAAATGACACCGTTGCCAAAGCAGCAATAAAATCATTCTCTGGACACTCGTGGTACTTGAGTGAAATTCTGGTAGGTTTTGCATTTTTTGACAATGATGTTTCATTTGAAATGAAGTTAGTCATGGTTGCAGCACTTAACAAGATAACAACAGATCATTCTCGCAGAATAGCCTTCTGCCCAACATAACAACAAAATAAACTTTCTGATTTTGTATCGCAACACACCAGGAAACTTTTCACAGCTTTGAACATACCATAAGATTTTTTGACCACGAATCCAGAAGCATGGGCTACTGATAACAACTACATTGTTGGCCAGAAGAAAGCTGCGAGTTTGAAAGTCGTCAATGATGCAACCGAGCGTGAAGTGGCCCTGAGTCAAGCATTCAATGGAGTACTAACCAATCAAGAGGAACAGAAACAGTTTTTGGTACAAGTAGCAGAGAAACACAGTCGTGACTTTCCTAACTGTCCCAGCCGCAGCTAGAATATCATTACTTGGACTTGAAGACATGAAATTAGTGAATAGTGATCTTTCAGTCTGAACTATGTTGAATTGACTCTTTATGTTTATTAGCTGAAGGTTCTGAAAGTTACTATTCTGGTGATGTGTACAAAACGGTTGTTTGTTCTCTTTTACAGCAATATGTGTCTTCAAATAACTTTTGATTTTTTGTGTTACAGCAGGATTACCGATTTCCGTATGGTAATGTCGCGAAACACTGATTATTGAAAAACTTTGACACTGTTGAGCTACCAATAAATAATATCAGAATACATTCAAATTTTGCCAATTTTATTCTTATAACATTACTAACACATTTTGGGGGTGGCAGGATAAAAACTCTGAATTTTTTTTTGAGTGGCATCCTAATATATATATATATATATATATATATATATATATATATAAATATATATATATATATATATATAAATATATATATATATATATATATATATCACAAATTAATAACTCTTGATAAATAGTCAAACAAATAACTTTAATGCAACTTATAAATTACTATACAGAAAATATTATATTTATGTGTTAATTTCCTTCACCCAGTTACATTAATACAGCATTGAAACTGGCTTTTGTTCCAAATTGTACTAATATACAATAAGTAGACTATATTATAAAGCATCAACTATTACATTATACTGTCCAGTGATCTTTCAAGCCTGGGCCGTCTAGGTCTAAGATCCCTCCAGAACGGTTGGGTGTCAGGGCTGTCAAGATGCAATTCAGGAATGGCAATTCACGCTAAGTACTACTCGGATAGGTTACATTCAATTCAGGGCCTACATGTTACAAACAACATCATGTACGACATAACTACACAATGCTACTTCTATATTACACTACATAACGTATCGTCTTAACTACACAACATACCTCCAGGTAGATCATCCTACCACACACACACACCAACATCATGTATGTGAATAACCGGTTACATGGCATGGGCGAATGCAAAATAAACGTACCAAATCTATGCGTTGTACGTCACTTGCAGCTGTTCACTAACAGAGCGCCACAAGTTTCGTTTTATAACATGCGCACCAAAATGTGCACACATCCTTTCATACATACTCGCCGACCTGAACTCCGTTCACTATTCTATGCTTCCTTGACACCTCTCAAACTTGGACCCCTTTTTACTTTCTTTTCCACCATTTTTGGAGTACAGTGGGGTAGGTAATCGGTTAACGAACAGTTCGGACAGTAAACACATCTGACAACGAACACTGTCAGGAAATATTTTGTGTTTTTGTGTTCGGACAAATAACAATATTCGGTTAACGAACAAAAACTAATTTTAACGAAAACATCTCTGCTCTCGATACACCCGACACCATACCTCAACTCGTCATGAAAATGGATGTGTGCATGCGCTGACACGTCATCATTCATATTATGTATCAGTGAGGCAGCACCATACGATGTAGTATGTGACGACACTTTGTCAAATGTGTATCATACATGTGAAGTTGGTTTCTGTCCTTGTGATTTTCGTTTGTGCTTCTCTAAACGCCTTGTTAAAACCCTGAAAATTTGACAATATTATGGGACCTAATTAAAGTGGAGTGTCAAGAACTGTGCTCACCATAAAACCAAGCAAGAGATTATAACTAAAGTAGAGAGTGGACAAAAATTGAATGATGTTGCTAGGCAGTACAGCTTGAACAGGTCTACAGTAGGCACAATCCTAGCTAAGAAAGATGTCGCTAAAGAAGTAACGAAAATTACGTCTGAGGAGCTATCCATGAAAAATTTATATTTTGCTTTTAGTTTGGATAAATGAACGGGAGTTGAAAAGAGATGTAATTAGTATGGCCATCATTCAAGAGAAGGCCAGAGAATTTTTTTGAGAAATTGAAAGAAAAAACTCCAGGTTTGTCATCCGAAAATCTAGAATTAAAGGCTACCACTGGCTGGTTTGCAAAGTTTATAAGGAGATCTAGCATTAAGATCTTTTGAAGAAGTGGGAAGATGTCAAAGCAACAGTCTTAAAATGGGACCCAAATCAAGCTGATGTGAATAGGGTTGCTGATCTCTACAACGACATTGCTATCAATCATTTCCTGAAAGTCCTGAAGGAGATAGAAAAACAATCGACATTGGACATGTTATTTAACGCCCAAAGAAAGGAAAAGGACTGATTAATAAGCAAGACTATATGTATATATTATATATTATATTATATATATATATATATTTCTCCTCTTCGAGACGCAAGACGTATGTCTATTTATAGATTGTGGAATTCCCGATCACAGACAACACCAGTGGAAAATGAGGGGGTGTTGAGAAAAAAAAACACTATAGTGTGCTGGGAGACGAGGGCTGGGTCACAGCTAGCGTGTTGTTGTTTCTGATCCCAGACGAAAACTTGCAATAGCGGGGGAAAAAAACCCAGTAATTATTACACCAGCCTGCAAGACTATTTACTACAGATGGGTTCAGAAGGGAGGCATGCCACAGATAAATTTAAATTTTTCTGATTTCTTTTATAAAACCAGATTATGACGTTTTGTTCTTTTATTTAGTGAAATATATTAAGCAGTACGTGCGCACTGGTGGTTGTACAATACTATTTTATGTCTAGACAGCTCCAGTAATTTTTAAAACAGTATTGTTTGGTCGTAACCATGTTCAGGGGCGGATCTAGAGAACTTTGACCCGAGGGGGGGGGGCAAAACTGAAATGTTAAAATTATAGTCCGTCCGCCCGTTTTAGAAAAAAAAAATATTTCAATAATTTAATGATGTCTTACCTAAACTTGCGGTAACCGGGGGGGGGGGGGAGAGGCATGCTCATTTATTCTCCGTCGAGGTAAATTATGTATCTGTTTAACAGCGGAAATGAGGTGCTGAATGAAAAAAAATAAACCATGAAATAAAAAAAATCAAGTTGCTGGAAGGTACCAGATAGTGACCATAAAGTCTGCATATGATAGGTCAAAGTTCAACTTTGCTTACTATGTATTTTTTTCGAAGAAAAGTTCAACTTTGCTTACTATGTATTTTTTTCGAAGATGTCAGCCTGTTATTTTGTTTGATTGCTTATTTAAAAATATAATTACAGTAATTATATTGATTGATAAGGCGGCGTATGTTATGGCGCGTGATGGCTAGTTTGTAATAAATAAACTTACTAATAAATTATACTTGTGCATGACATTTTTAAAAAAAAATAATTTGTTGGACCCCAGAACAAATTAATCGGATTCCCGTTAATATATATCGTAAATCGGTGATTGGTTAACAAACAATTCGGATAGCGAACATACATTTGGAACGGATTATGTTCGTTAACCGATGACCCACTGTACAATAAAAACCAGCATCTTAAGCCTGTTCCATTCTGGACACAGGACGTGTTAGAGCATTTTTGTGTTATGTATCAGTACGTATATTAGCTTTCAGTAAATATTTGTAAATTTTGGAAATGTCTATAAATTCAACTGTGTAATGCATATACCTGAAAAAAATATTTAAAAAACGGTACCCTAAGAAACAGTCATGCCCAGACCACAGAGGGCATGACCAAAATTAATCAAACAAAATTTATGTTAGGGGGATACATACTCTCGGGGCCCCTAAGGCCCTTATTCTTTCTTGTATCCTTAGGTATAAGGTGTAGGCCATGAAAATGACATAATTATTAATATAGTTTATATAGTCACAAACGGTACCCTAAGAAACACTGATGCCTAGACCTTAGAGTGCATGACCAAAATTATTTAAACCAAATTTATGTTAGGGGATAGATACTTTTGGGGTCCCCCTAGGGCCCTTATTCTCGTATCGCTAGTATAAGGTGTAGAATGGGGCCATGAAAATGACATAATTATTAATATAGCTTATATTGTAAAAAACGGTACCCTAAGACCTAAGAAACACTGATGCCCAGCCCTCAGAGGTCAGATCGCAAAATGGACTTTGGATGCAGGAATGGCAGGCCAAGAACTACAAAAAAGTATATACATCATGGGTCTAGGACTTATGTTTGCTGAGATCTAGGGTGATGACAGGCGGTGATGACAGACGGACAAAACGGAAACAATAGCGCATTCACTTCTCGAAAATGCGCTAAAAATGGAAGCGATGGGGAGTCCGTGACAATAGGTTGGGTTGTCTCCCCATTGAGTTGGCAACAAACAACATCGCACCGTCCATATAAACACGTTTACATAGACCGTAAGCAATCTAGTTCTTTATATCTATACTCTTAACCCCCAAGCCGTTCCTATGTCGTTATGGATCCTAGGCAGTGTACTTTCTTTTTTTTTAAAAAAAGGGACCAAAACACCTATTTATGTATGTCGTGTCATAAAGAAATAACACTGAAAATATAGTGCAGTAAACAGTAAATATAGTGCAGTAAACAGTAAATATTGTGCAGTAAACAGTACATTTTTGAACAAGGAAAAAGGGTGCAGATTCCACAAGAAAAAATACCACTCGTCCTAGGTAGAGACAGTTGATTTGGAATGTACTGATGGGGCTCTCCTAGCCGCAGATTTAATTGATACTGCAAATTACAGCATTAGGTCTATATCGATCTATTAGAACGGCTGTATTCCAACTGATGCACTTTAAGTAATTAAATTAAGACATAATAATGAGATCTCTATGTGATCTCAGTAATAATTTCTATTTTACAATTATTTAACATGTTGTCGCTGTCCCATACCTACACTCTCGAGAGACATAATAGTAACTAAAAAGGATTGTTTAATTCAGGGGTGGGCAAATTACGGCCCGCGGGCCGCATGCGGCCTTTCAGCGTATATTATGCGGCCCGTATGCATGAACATATTGTAAGTGTGAATGCGAAATAAATGACAAATACATGGTTATTATCATTAATTCATATTTTAATTCGTTGTAAATTATATATATATATATATATATATATATATATATATATATACTTATATATATATATATATATACTTATATATATATTTATATATATATATATATATATATATATATATATATATATATATATATATATATATATATATATATATATATGCGGCCCGCCGATAACAATCAAGTTTTCAATGTGCTCCTCCGTAGAAAAAGTCTGCCCACCCCTGGTTTAATTAATTTGCGTCAGTAATTGTTTTATGTTTAAGTCTTCTTTTCTTTCAATGATTTATTGGGCCATTCCCCCAACGAAGGTGCCCTTTAATTGATTACACTTTACACAAGTAATGATGAAGATAATTGAAAAACTGCATCAAGATATCGGTGTTAGGAAATATAAAATGATTTTAGTTTGCATATAGCTTTTTTTGCTAGGTACATAAAAACTTAAAACATTTTTTTTTGTTTTTTAATAATTCTAGTTACGTATCGTTTATTTATGGATAATTTTTCTGGAGAGAGTTGGCATCTCTGGACAGTTTGAGCCATTTGGTGTTGTATATAATAGCTCGCACTCCGCCACTCAGTTACATATATAGACTTCAACAGCTGTTTTTTTTTTTACAGTTTCAGCCATGGAGATATCCAGTAAGTGTCGTCCATTCATTCAATGGGTGAAATCTTATTGTACAGAGCATGGCCAAGGAGTTACATTAGAATCTCAGCGTAGACACGGGTCATTACAGACATTGAACAGAGATAATGTTTACAGGAGTTGCCCATCTGATCCTTGCTTCAGATTATTTTACATTCAGAAGACCCTGTCAAGATATTGGACATCTTCCAGACATTCAGGTCTCATACTGTGGAACGTTTACACCAAGTCTGTTCACCAAGTGATTTCAACTCCAAACAAACTATCTTCCTTATTTATTCTGGTGACTATCTTGTTTATCACCATGTCTTCACAAGTTAGTCCAACGGTAGCCCGTAGTGTTTGTAACGGCATACCTTGTGCCAATGGCGGTAAACTTCTCCTGTCCAACAGTGTGTGGGGCAACTGCAGGTGCAGATATCTGGAAGGCTTTGTTGGACCATACTGTCAGTATCGGGCGGGAAGAAATAGGAGTGTTAAAACAAAAACAATACACAGAATCGAGGAAAGCTTGGTTATTTTGAAGGTGAATTATACTGTATACGGGATACTTGGCCAAACAAATATGACAGGTGCTACTAATTTTGAGAATGAAATGAGTGAGGCGTTGACGAATGTACAAACTTACAATACATCCTGGCCAAACATTTTTTACCACAAATAGTCGGATGTAAGTTATTGGTGGGTAATTTATTTATAAGCCATATATTTGTATTAGGTTTACTTTTTTATCTATCCATTGATTACTTTATTTATCTTTATATTTACATACACACCAATCATGTTTAAATGATTTATTATTTTCAAAGTTTGTTATGTGTGATATCAAACATTTATTCCATTGATAAAGTAAAAAAAAAACATAGACTTGAGGTGGCCGAGAAGTTTATCACAATGTTTTCTTTTTTGCAATTTTATATAATTGCTATGTGTAGTAAAATTATCCTTAAATTTTCTTACAACTTTTTAAGAGTTAAATCGTCTTTTTTTCCCGTGTAAAATTATTTTAAAATCTATAAACTACTTGGTAAATTTTTTACACGGTATTCTTAAATGTATATCCAGTAACAACATTAGAGAGTGGCCCTTGTATACACGCTTTATTAATAATAAAATGTTATCAAAATACAAAATATTTTGGATGGCTTCGTTAGATACTTCGATGTCTCTTGCATTTTGGCTTTTTTTTCCCCAATACTTGTCTTGGAGATTGAAAACAGAAAATATTTGAATTTTGAACGATTTTCTGGAATCAACTTATTTAGTTAATTCCCCAAAATTCACATTTATTCTCAATCTATTCAATTTGGAATGGATCGCGAACAACTTAAAACAAGGTTCCTACCTATGATAGAAGCTAGGTCTGTTATCTCAACAGACAAGCGTCTACCACATTAGGAACTAGGTCTGTTATCTCGACAGACGAGCGTCTGCCACATTAGGAACTAGTTCTGTTATAGTGACAATTATTGTAAGTTGCACAAATACGTGATAAATGTCATAAATGAAAAAAAAAAAACGTATATGTCAACTAGCTCATCAAAACCTTTTAATCCACAGATTGCAATACAAGGGTGTCTATAATACCTTTTTTTCAATTTGACAAGTGAAGGGCTGCTTCCCTTTGTATCTGCTTCCCTTTATAGCTGCTTCCTTTTATATTCCTTTTAAATTATTATTTTACTTTCAATTTTTATTCCTTTTAAATTTTGTAGGTGTAGGATCTGAATTGTTTTTATGATGTATTTATAAATTGTTCTAATTGACAATGCATAACTCATTGCGTGCACTTTGGTTTCGTACATGTATTTATTGATTTATGTATCTGACTTTCATTTATTTGTATTTGTTTTTAGTGGTGATAAGTTTCAGGGTTTCTTTTCTTTTTATAAGCTTTAAAGTTTTAATTTGCTTTACTATGTTAGTGGTTGTGGGTTGATGGATCTGTTTGTTTTAAAATATTGTGACTCAATTCTAGTCCTGATCTAATTATTTAGTCCTCGGAAAATTTGAAAACGTGGCATTTTTTCAGTTTTACAGTATTTTTATTTTCGAGTGTTAAGTCTAGTAGAGTCTAATTATTTTTTTTTTTTTGTTTTAATAGTGGATGATGATTTTTGTATATCAAAATAAACACATAGATGCAATAAGTATATATACAACACTGTATGATCTAGTGAACTAAGGGTCTGTAGCAGTGATAAAGTGGACCGTTCATGCTGTCCGGCAACGACAGAATGTGAACAAAGATTGAGCGACAACAACTGTAACTTACACAGGGCATCACAACAACTGTAACTCAAACAGGGCGACAAATACTGTAACTCAAACAGGGCGACAATAACTGTAACTCACACAGGGCGTCACAGCAACTGTAACTCACACAGGGCGTCACAGCAACTGTAACTCACACAGGGCGATAACAACTGTAACTCACACAGAAGACAGCAACTGTAACTCAAACAGGGCATCACAACAACTGTAACTCAAACAGAGCGACAACAATTGTAACTCACACAGGGCCTCACAGCAACTGTAACTCACATAGGGCGAAAACAACTGTCACTCACACAGGGCGACAAAAACTGTAACTCAAACAGGGCGTCACAGCAACTGTAACTCACACAGAAGACAACAAATGTAACTCAATCAGGGCGAATACAACTGTAACTCAAACAGGGCGACAACAACTGTAACTCACACAGCGCGTCACAGCAACTGTAACTCACACAGGGCGTCACAGCAACTGTAACTCACACAGGGCGTAACAGCAACTATAACTCACACAGGGCAACAACAACTGTAGCTCACACAGGGCGACAAAAACTGTAACTCACACAGGTTGACCACAACTGTAAGTCACACAGGGCGACAACAACTGTAACATCAAACAGGGTGACAACAACTGTAACTCAAACAGGGCATCACAACAACTGTAACTCACACAGAAGACAAAAACTGTAACTCAAACAGAGCATCACAAAAACTGTAACTCACACAGAAGACAAAAACTGTAACTCAAACAGGGCATCACAATAACTGAAACTCAAACAGAGCGACAACAATTGTAACTCACACAGGGCCTCACAGCAACTGTAACTCACATAGGGCGAAAACAACTGTAACTCACACAGAAGACAAAAACTGTAACTCAAACAGGGCATCACAAAAACTGTAACTCACACAGAAGACAAAAACTGTAACTCAAACAGGGCATCACAATAACTGTAACTCAAACAGAGCGACAACAATTGTAACTCACACAGGGCCTCACAGCAACTGTAACTCACATAGGGCGAAAACAACTGTAACTCACACAGGGCGACAAAAACTGTAACTTAAACAGGGCGTCACAGCAGCTGTAACTCACACAGAAGACAACAACTGTAGCTCAAACAGGGCGACAACAACTGTAACTCACACAGCGCGTCACAGCAACTGTAACTCACACAGCGCGTCACAGCAACTGTAACTCACACAGGGCGTCACAGCAACTATAACTCACACAAGGAAACAACAACTGTAGCTCACACAGGGAAACAACAACTGTAACTCACACAGGGTGACCACAACTGTAAGTCACACAGGGCGACAACAACTGTAACATCAAACAGGGTGACAACAACTGTAACTCACACAGGACGTCACAAAAACTGTAACTCAAACAGGAAATCACAACAACTGTAACTCACACAGAAGACAAAAACTGTAACTCAAACAGGGCATCACAATAACTGAAACTCACACAGAAGACAAAAACTGTAACTCAAACAGGGCATCACAACAACTGTAACTCACACACGGCGACAACAACTAAAACTCACACAGGGCATCACAACAACTGTAACTCACACAGGGAGCAAACAACTGTAACTCACATAGGGTGACAACAACTGTAACTCGCACAGGGCGACAACCACTGTATTTCACACAGGGCGACAACAATTGTAACTCGACACAGGGCGACAACAACTGTAACTCACAGAGGACAACAAAAATTGTAACTCGACACACGGCGACAAGAACTGTAACTCACACAGGACAACAACAACTGTAACTCACACAGGGCGACAACAACTGTAACTCAAGCAGGGAATCACAACAACTGTAACTCACACAGGGCAACAATAACAACTGTAACTCGCACAGGCCGACGACAACTGTAACTCACACAGGGCGACAACAACTGTAACTCACACAGGGAATCACAACAACTGTAACTCACACAAGGAATCATAACAACTGTAACTCGCACAGGGCGACAAGAACTGTAACTCACACAGAGAATCACAACAACTGTAACTCACACAGGGAATCAAAACAACTGTAACTCACACAGGTAATCAAAACAACTGTAACTCAAACAGGGAATCACAACAACTGTAACTCACACAGAGAATCACAACAACTGTAACTGACACAGGGAATCACAACAACTGTAACTCACACAGGGAATCACAACAACTGTAACTCACACAGGGAATCACAACAACTGTAACTCACACAGGGAATCACAACAACTGTAACTCGCACAGGACAACAACAACTGTAACTCACACAAGGAATCACAACAACTGTAACTCACACAGGGCGACAACAACTGTAACTCGCAAAGGGCGACAACAACTGAAACTCACACAGGGCGACAACAACTATAACTCAAAAAGGGCGACAACTACTGAAACTCACACAGGACAACAACAGCTGTAACTCGCACAGGGGGTCACAACAACTGTAACTCGACCAGGGCGACAAAAACTGTAACTCTCACAGGGCGTCACAACAACTGTAACTCACACAGGGAATCACAACAACTGTAACTCACACAGGGCGAGAACAACTGTAACTCGCACAGGACAAAAACAACTGTAACTCACACAGGGCATCACAACAACTGAAAGTCGACAAGGGCGACAAAAACTGTAACTCTTACAAAGCGTCACAATAACTGTATCTCACACAGGGCGGCAACAACTGTAACTCAAAAAGGGCGACATCAACTGTAACTCACACAGGGCGACAACTATTGTAACTCACACAGGGCGACAACAACTGTAACTCACACAGGGCGAACAACTGTAACTCACACAGAGCGTCACAACAACAACTGTAACTCACACGGTGCGACAACAACAACTTAACTCTAACAGGGCGACAAAAACTGTAACTCACACAGGGAGACAACAACTGTAACTCACACAGGACAACAACAACTGTAACTCACACAGGGCGACAACAACTGCAACTCAAACAAGGAATCACAACAACTGTAACTCACACAGGGCGACAATAACAACTGTAACTCGCACAGGGCGACAACAACTGAAACTCACACAGGGCGACAAGAACTGTAACTCAAAAAGGGCGAAAACTACTGAAACTCACAAAGGACAACAACAGCTGTAACTCGCACTAGGGGTCACAACAACTGTAACTCGACCAGGGCGACAACAACTGTAACTCTCACAGGGCGTCACAACAACTGTAACTCACACAGGGAATCAAAACAACTGTAACTCACACAGGGCGAGAACAACTGTAACTCGCATAGGACAAAAATAACTGTAACTCACACAGGGCATCACAAAAACTGAAAGTCGACAAGGGCGACAAAAACTCTCACAGAGCGTCACAATAACTGTATCTCACACAGGGCGGCAACAACTGTAACTCAAAAAGGGCAACAACAACTGTAACTCACACAGGGCGACAACTATTGAAACTCACACAGGGCGACAACAACTGTAACTCACACAGGGCGACAACAACTGTAACTCAAACAGAGAGTCACAACAACAACTGTAACTCACACGGTGCGACAACAACAACTTAACTCGAACAGGGCGACAAAAACTGTAACTCACACAGGGCGACAACAACTGTAACTCACACAGGACAACAATAACTGTAACTCACACAGGGCGACAACAACTGCAACTCAAACAGGGAATCACAACAACTGTAACTCACACAGGGCGACAATAACAACTGTAACTCACACAGGCCAACGACAACTGTAACTCACACAGTGCGACAACAACTGTAACTCAAACAGGGAATCACAACAACTGTAACTCACACAGGGAATCATAACAACTGTAACTCGCACAGGGCGACAAGAACTGTAACAGCAACTGTGACTCACAGAGGGCGACGGCAACAACTGTAACTCACACAGGGCGACAACAACAACTTAAATCGCACAGGGCGACAACAACTGTAACTCACACAGGGCGACAACAACGGTAACTCACACAGGACAAAAACAACTGTAACTCACACAGGGCGACAACAACTGTAACTCAAACATGGAATTACAACAACTATAACTCAAACATGGAATCACAACAACTGTAACTCACACAGGGCGACAATAACAACTTTAACTCACACAGGGCGACAACAACTGTAACTCACACAGGGAATCAAAACAACTGTAACTCACACAGGGAATCACAACAACTATAACTCGCACAGGGCGACAAAAACTGTAACTCTCACAGAGCGTCACAACAACTGTAACTCACACAGGGCGACAACAACAACTGTAACTCACACAGGGTGACAACAACAACTGTAACTCACACAGGGCGACAACAACTGTAACTCACACGGGGCGACAACAACAACTGTAACTCACAAAGGGAGACAACAAATGTAACTCGCAAAGGGCGGCAACAACTGTAACTCACACAGGGAATCAAAACAACTGTAACTCGCATAGGGCGACAACAAATGAAACTCACACAGGACAACAACAGCTGTAACTCGCACAGGGGGTCATAACAACTGTAACTCGACCAGGGCGACAAAAACTGTAATTCTCACAGGGCATCACAACAACTGTAACTCACAATGGGCGACAACAGCTTCAACTCACACAGGACGACAACAACTATAACTCACACAGGGCGACAACAACTGTAACTCACACAGGGCGACAACAACTGTAACTCACACAGAAAATAACAACAACTGTAACTCACACGGGGCGACAACAACAACTGTAACTCACAAAGGCAATTCCAACAACTGTAACTGACACAGGGCGACAACAATTGTAACTCAAACAGGGCATCACAAAAACTGTAACTCACACAGAAGACAAAAAACTTAAACAGGGCGTCAAAACAGCTGTAACTCACACACGGCGACAACAACTGTAACTCACACAGGGCGACAACAATTGTAACTCACACAGTACGACAACAACTAAAACTCACACAGGGCATCACAACAACCGTAACTCACACAGGGAACAAACAACTGTAACTCACAAAGGGTGACAACAACTGTAACTCGACAGAGGGCGACAACCACTGTTACTCACACAGGGCGACAACAACAACTGTAACTCGCACAGGGCGACAATTACTGTAACTCACAAAGGGTGACAGTAACTGTATCTCACACAGGGCGACAACAACGGTATCTCACACAGGGCAACAACAACTGTAACTCACACAGGGCGACAAACACTGTAACTCAAACAGGGATTCACAACAACTGTAACTCACACAAGGCGACAACAACTGTAACTCACACAGGGCGACAACAACTGTAACTCACACAGAAAATAACAACAACTGTAACTCACACGGGGCGACAACAACAACTGTAACTCACAAAGGGCGACAACAACTGTAACTCGCACAGGACAAAAACAATTGTAATTCACACAGGGCATCACAACAACTGAAAAGCGACATGGGCGATAAAAACTGTAACTCTTACAGAGCGTCACAATAACTGTATCTTACACAGGGCGGCAACAACTGTAACTCACACAGAGCGACAACAACTGTAACTCACACAGGGCGACAACAATTGTAACTCACACAGGGCGACAACAACTGTAACTCACACGGGGCGAAAGCAACAACTGTAACTCACAAAGGGCGACAACAACTGTAACTCACACAGGGCAACAACAACAACTTTGACTCCCAGAGGGCGACAACAACAACTGTAACTCACACGGTGCGACAACAACAACTTAACTCGAACAGGGCGACAACAACTGTAACTCACACAGGGCGACAACAACTGTAACTCACACAGGGCGACAATAACAACTGTAACTCGCAAAGGCCGACGACAACTGTAACTCACACAGGGCGACAACAACTGTAACTCAAACAGGGAATCACAACAACTGTAACTCACACAGGGAATCATAACAACTGTAACTTTAACAGGGCGACAAGAACTGTAACTCACACAGGGAATCACAACAACTGTAACTCACACAGGGAATCAAAACAACTGTAACTCACACAGGGAATCACAATAACTGTAACTCAAACAGGGAATCACAACAACTGTAACTTACACTGGGCTTCAACAACTGTAACTCACACAGGGCGACAACAACTGTAACTCACACAGGGAATCACAACAACTGTAACTCGCACAGGGAATCACAACAACTGTAACTCAAACAGGGCAAAACAACTGTAACTCGCACAGGACAACAACAACTGTAACTCACACAGGGAATCACAACAACTGTAACTCACACAGGGAATCACAACAACTGTAACTCAAACAGGGCGACAACAACTGTAACTCGCACAGGAGAAAAACAACTGTAACTCACACAGGGCATCACAACAACTGAAAGTCGACAAGGGCGACAAAAACTGTAACTCTCACAGAGCGTCACAACAACTGTAACTCACACAGGGCAACAACAACAACTGTAACTCACACAGGGTGGCAACAACAACTGTAACTCACACAGGGCGACAACAACAACTGTAACTCACACGGGGCGACAGCAAGAACTGTAACTCACAAAGGGCGACAACAACTGTTACTCGCAAAGGGCGGCAACAACTGTAACTCACACAGGGAATCACAACAACTGTAACTCGCACAGGGCGACAACAACTGAAACTCACACAGGGCGACAACAACTGTAACTCAAAAAGGGCGACAACAACTGAAACTCACACAGGATAACAACAGCTGTAACTCGCAAAGGTAGTCACAACAACTGTACTTCACACACGGCCACAACTACTGAAACTCACACAGGGTGAAAACAACTGTAACTCACACAGGGCGACAACAACTGTAACTCACACAGGGCAACAACAACTGAAACTCACACAGGGCGACAACAACTGTAACTCACAAAGAGGGTCACAACAACAACTGTAACTCACACAGGGCGACAACAACAACTTAAATCGCACAGGGCGACAACAACTGTAACTCATACAGGACAACAACAACTGTAACTCACACAGGGCGGCAACAACTGTAACTCAAACATGGAATCATAACAACTGTAACTCACACAGGGCAACAATAACAACTGTAACTCGCACAGGCCGACAACAACTGTAACTCACACAGGGCAACAACAACTGTAACTCACACAGGGAATATCAATAACTGTAACTCAAACAGGGAATCACAACAACTGTAACTCACACAGGGCGACAACAACTGTAACTCACACAGGGCGACAACAACTGTAACTCACACAGGGCGACAATAACAACTGTAACTCGCACAGGCCGACGACAACTGTAACTCACACAGGGCGACAACAACTGTCACTCACACAGGGAATCACAACAACTGTAACTCACACAGGGAATCATAACAACTGTAACTCGCACAGGGCTACAAGAACTGTAACTCACACAGGGCGACAACAACTGTAACTCACACAGGGAATCAAAACAACTGTAACTCACACAGGGAATCACAACAACTGTAACTCCAACAGGACAACAACAACTGAAACTCCCATAGGGAATCACAACAACTGTAACTTACACAGGGAATCACAACAACTGAAACTCACACAGGGCGACAACAACTGTAACTCACACAGGGAATCACAACAACTGTAACTCCCTCAGGGAATCACAACAACTGTAACTCAAACAGGGCGACAACAACTGTAACTCGCACAGGACAAAAACAACTGTAACTCACACAGGGCATCACAACAACTGAAAGTCAACAAGGGCGACTAAAACTGTAACTCTCACAGAGCGTCACAACAACTGTAACTCACACAGGGCGACAACAACAACTGTAACTCACACAGTGTGACAACAACAACTTTAATTCACACAGGGCGACAACAACTGTAACTCACACGGGGCGACAACAACTGTAACTCACACAGGGAATAACAACAACTGTAACTCAAACAGGGAATCACAACAACTGTAATTCACACAGGGAATCACAACAACTGTAACTCGCACAGGGCGACAACAACTGTAACTCACACAGGGAATCACAAAAAATGTAACTCACACAGGGAATCAAAACAACTGTAACTCACACAGGGAATCACAACAACTGTAACTCGCACAGGACAACAACCACTGTAACTTACACATGGAATCACAACAACTGTAACTCACGCAGGGCGACAACAACTGTAACTCACACAGGGCGTCACAACAACTGTAACTCGCCCAGGGAATCACAACAACTGTAACTCAAACATTGCGACAACAACTGTAGCACGCACAGGACAACAACAACAGTAACTCACACAGGGAATCCCAACAACAGTAACTGACACAGGGCGACAACAATTGTAACTCAAACAGGGCATCACAACAGCTGTAACTCACACACGGCGACAACAACTGTAACTCACACAGGGCGACAACAATTGTAACTCACACAGTACGACAACAACTAAAACTCACACAGGGCATTACAACAACAGTAACTCACACAGGGAATCCCAACAACTGTAACTGACACAGGGCGACAACAATTGTAACTCAAACAGGGCATTACAACAGCTGTAACTCACACACGGCGACAACAACTGTAACTCACACAGGGCGACAACAATTGTAACTCACACAGTACGACAACAACTAAAACTCACACAGGGCATCACAACAACCGTAACTCACACAGGGAGCAAATAACTGTAACTCACAAATGGGGACAACAACTGTAACTCGACACAGGGCGACAACCACTGTAACTCACACAGGGCGACAACAACAACTGTAACTCGCACAGGGCGACAAGAACTGTAACTCAAACAGGGCGTACCAGCAACTGTAACTCACACAGGGCGACAACAACTGTAACTCACAAAGGATGACAGTAACTGTATCTCACACAGGGCGACAACAACGGTATCTCACACAGGGCAACCACAACTGTAACTCACATAGGGCGACAACAACTGTAACTCACACAGGGCGACAAACACTGTAACTCAAACAGGGTTTCACAACAACTTTAACTCACACAGGGCGACAACAACTGTAACTCACACAGAGCGACAATAACAACTGTAACTCGCACAGGCCGACGACAACTGTAACTCACACAGGGCGACAACAACTGTAACTCAAACAGGGAATCACAACAACTGTAACTCACACAGGGAATCATAACAACTGTAACTCGCACAGGGCGACAAGAACTGTAACTCTCACAGGGCGTCACAACAACTGTAACTCACACAGGGCGTTAACAGCTTCAACTCACACAGGACGACAACAACTATAACTCACACAGGGCGACAACAACTGTAACTCACACAGGGCGACAACAACTGTAACTCACACAGAAAATCACAACAACTGTAACTCACACACGGCCACAACTACTGAAACTCACACAGGGTGACAACAACTGTAACTCACACAGGGCGACAACAACTGTAACTCACACAGGGCAACAACAACTGAAACTCACACAGGGCGACAACAACTGTAACTCACAAAGAGGGTCACAACAACAACTGTAACTCACACAGGGCGACAACAACAACTTAAATCGCACAGGGCGACAAAAACTGTAACTCAAACATGGAATCATAACAACTGTAACTCACACAGGGCAACAATAACAACTGTAACTTGAACAGGCCGACAACAACTGTAACTCACACAGGGCGACAACAACTGTAACTCACACAGGGAATAACAACAACTGTAACTCAAACAGGGAATCACAACAACTGTAACTTACACAGGGAATCACAACAACTGTAACTCGCACAGGGCGAAAACAACTTTAACTCAAACAGGGAATCACAACAACTGTAACTCACACAGGGAATCACAACAACTGTAACTCACACAGGGAATCACAATAACTGTAACTCACACAGGGAATCACAACAACTGTAACTCAAACAGGGCGACAACAACTTTAACTCAAACAGGGAATCACAACAACTGTAACTCAAACAGGGAATCACAACAACTGTAACTCACACAGGGAATCACAACAACTGTAACTCGCACAGGGCGACAACAACTGTAACTTACATAGGGAATTACAAAAAATGTAACTCACACAGGAAATCACAACAACTGTAACTCACACAGGGAATCACAACAACTGTAACTCACGCAGGGCGACAACAACTGTAACTCACACAGGGCGTAACAACAACTGTAACTCGCACAGGGAATCACAACAACTGTAACTCAAACATTGCGACAACAACTGTAACACGCACAGGACAACAACAACAGTAACTCACACAGGGAATCCCAACAACTGTAACTGACACAGGGCGAAAACAATTGTAACTCAAACAGGGCATCACAAAAACTGTAACTCACACAGGAGACAAAAACTGTAACTCAAACAGGGCGTCACAACAACTGTAACTCGCACAGGGCGAAAACAACTTTAACTCAAACAGGGAATAACAACAACTGTAACTCACACAGGGAATCTGAACAACTGTAACTCACACAGGGAATCACAATAACTGTAACTCACACAGGGAATCACAACAACTGTAACTCAAACAGGGAATCACAACAACTGTAACTCACACAGGGAATCACAACAACTGTAACTCGCACAGGGCGACAACAACTGTAACTCACATAGGGAATCACAAAAAATGTAACTCACACAGGGAATCACAACAACTGTAACTCACACAGGGAATCACAACAACTGTAACTCACGCAGGGCGACAACAACTGTAACTCACACAGGGCGTCACAACAACTGTAACTCAAACATTGCGACAACAACTGTAACACGCACAGGACAACAACAACAGTAACTCACACAGGGAATCCCAAAATTTGTAACTGACACAGGGCGACAACAATTGTAACTCAAACAGGGCATCACAAAAACTGTAACTCACACAGAAGACAAAAACTGTAACTCAAACAGGGCGTCACAACAGCTGTAACTCAAACACGGCGACAACAACTGTAACTCACACAGGGCGACAACAATTGTAACTCACACAGTACGACAACAACTAAAACTCACACAGGGCATCACAACAACCGTAACTCACACAGGGAGAAAACTACTGTAACTCACAAAGGGTGACAACAACTGTAACTCGACACAGGACGACAACCACTGTAACTCACCCAGGGCGACAACAACAACTGTAACTCGCACAGGGAATCACAACAACTGTAACTCAAACAGGGCGTAACAGCAACTGTAACTCACACAGGGCGACAACAACTGTAACTCACACAGGGAATCACAACAACTGTAACTCGCACAGGGAATCACAACAACTGTAACTCAAACAGGGCAAAACAACTGTAACTCGCACAGGATAACAACAACTGTAACTCACACAGGGAATCACAACAACTGTAACTCACACAGGGAATCACAACAACTGTAACTCAAACAGGGCGACAACAACTGTAACTCGCACAGGACAAAAACAACTGTAACTCACACAGGGCATCACAACAACTGAAAGTCGACAAGGGCGACAAAAACTGTAACTCTCACAGAGCGTAACAACAACTGTAACTCACACAGGGCAACAACAACAACTGTAACTCACACAGGGTGACAACAACAACTGTAACTCACACAGGGCGACAACAACAACTGTAACTCACACGGGGCAACAGCAACAACTGTAACTCACAAAGGGCGACAACAACTGTATCTCGCAAAGGGAGGCAACAACTGTAACTCACACAGGGAATCACAACAACTGTAACTCGCACAGGGCGACAACAAATGAAACACAGGGCGACAACAACTGTAACTCAAACAGGGCGACAACAATTGAAACTCACACAGGACAACAACAGCTGTAACTCACAAAGGTGGTCACAACAACTGTAACTCGACCAGGGCGACAAAAACTAGAACTCTCACAGGGCGTCACAAAAACTGTAACTTACACAGGGAATCACAACAACTGTAACTCACACAGAGCGACAACCACTGTAACTTAAAAAGGGCGACAACAAGAACTGTAACTCGCAAAGGGCGACAACAACTGTAATTCACACAGGGCGTCACAGCAACTGTAACTCACACAGTGCGACAACAACTGTAACTCAAACAGGGATTCACAACAACTGTAACTCAAACAGGGCGACAATAACAACTGTAACTCAGACAGGCCGACGACAACTGTAACTCACACAGGGCGACAACAACTGTAACTCAAACAGGGAATCATAACAACTGTAACTCGCACAGGGCGACAAGAACTGTAACTCACACAGGGAATCACAACAACTGTTACTCACACAGGGAATCACAACAACTGTAACTCAAACAGGGAATTACAACAACTGTAACTCACACAGGAAATCACAAAAACTGTAACTCGCACAGGGCGACAACAACTGTAACTCATACAGGGAATCACAACAACTGTAACTCACACAGGGAATCACAACAACTGTAACTCACACAGGGAATCACAACAACTGTAACTCACACAGCGAATCACAACAACTGTATCTCACACAGAGAATCACAATAACTGTAACTCACACAGGGAATCACAATAACTGTAACTCGCAGAGGGCGACAACAACTGTAACTCTCACAGAGCGTCACAATAACTGTATCTCACACAGGGCGGCAACAACTGTAACTAACACAGCGACATCAACTGTAACTCACACAGGGCGACAACTATTGTAACTCACATAGGGCGACAACAAATTTAGCTCACACAGGGCGACAACAACTGTAACTCAAACAGAGCGTCACAACAACAACTGTAACTCACACAGGGCGACAACAACAACTTTGACTCCCAGAGGGCGACAACAACAACTGTAACTCACACGGTGCGACAACAACAACTTCACTCGAACAGGGCGACAACCACTGTAACTCACACAGGGCGAACTCAACTGTAACTCACACAGGACAACAACAACTGTAACTCACACAGGGCGACAACAACTGCAACTTAAACAGGGAATCAAAACAACTGTAACTCACACAGTGCGACAATAACAACTGTAACTCGCACAGGCCGACAACAACTGTAACTCACACAGGGAATAACAACAACTGTAACTCAAACAGGGAATCACAACAACTGTAACTCACACAGGGAATCACAACAACTGTAACTCGCACAGGGCGACAACAACTTTAACTCAAACAGGGAATCACAACAACTGTAACTCACACAGGGCGACAACAACTAAAACTCACACAGGGCGACAACAACTGTAACTCACACAGGGCGACAATAACAACTGTAACTCGCACAGGCCGACGACAACTGTAACTCACACAGGGCGACAACAACTGTAACTCAAACAGGGAATCACAACAACTGTAACTCACACAGGGAATTATAACAACTGTAACTCGCACAGGGCGACAAGAACTGTAACTCTCAAAGGGCGTCACAACAACTGTAACTCACACAGGGCGACAACAACTGTAACTCACACAGAAAATCACAACAACTGTAACTCACACACGGCCACAACTACTGAAACTCACACAGGGTGACAACAACTGTAACTCACACAGGGAATAACAACAACTTTAACTCAAACAGGGAATCACAACAACTGTAACTCACACAGGGAATCACAACAGCTGTAACTCGCACAGGGCGACAACAACTGTAACTCACACAGGGAATCACAAAAAATGTAACTCACACAGGGAATCACAACAACTGTAACACTCACAGGACAACAACCACTGTAACTCAAACATGGAATCACAACAACTGTAACTCACGCAGGGCGACAACAACTGTAACTCACACAGGGAATCACAAAAACTGTAACTCGCACAGGGAATCACAACAACTGTAACTCAAACATTGCGACAACAACTGTAACTTGCACAGGACAACAACAACTGTAACTCACACAAGGAATCACAACAACTATAACTGACACAGGGCGACAACAATTGTAACTCAAACAGGGCATCACAAAAACTGTAACTCACACAGAAGACAAAAACTGTAACTCAAACAGGGCGTCACAACAGCTGTAACTCACACAGGGCGACAACAATTGTAACTCACACAGTACGACAACAACTAAAACTCACACAGGGCATCACAACAACTGTAACTCACACAGGGAGCAAACAACTGTAACTCACAAAGGGTGACAACAACTGTAACTCGACACAGGGCGACAACCACTGTAACTCACACAGGGCGACAACAACAACTGTAACTCGCACAGGGCGACAACAACTGTAACTCACACAGGGCGTAACAGCAACTGTAACTCACACAGGGCGACAACAACTGTAACTCACAAAGGGTGACAGTAACTGTATCTCACACAGGGCGACAACAACGGTATCTCACACAGGGCAACAACAACTGTAACTCAAGAACTGTAACTCACACAGGGAATCACAACAACTGTAACTCACACAGGAATCAAAACAACTGTAACTCACAAAGGGTGACAACAACTGTAACTCGACACAGGGCGACAACCACTGTAACTCACACAGGGCGACAACAACCACTGTAACTCGCACAGGGCGACAACAACTGTAACTCACACAGGGCGTAACAGCAACTGTAACTCACACAGGGCGACAACAACTGTAACTCACAAAGGGTGACAGTAACTGTATCTCACACAGGGCGACAACAACGGTATCTCACACAGGGCAACAACAACTGTAACTCAAGAACTGTAACTCACACAGGGAATCACAACAACTGTAACTCACACAGGGAATCACAACAACTGTAACTCGCACAGGGAATCACAACAACTGTAACTCAAACAGGGCAAAACAACTGTAACTCGCACAGGACAACAACAACTGTAACTCACACAGGGAATCACAACAACTGTAACTCACACAGGGCGACAACAACTGTAACTCACAAAGGGTGACAGTAACTGTATCTCACACAGGGCGACAACAACGGTATCTCACACAGGGCAACAACAACTGTAACTCAAGAACTGTAACTCACACAGGGAATCAAAACAACTGTAACTCACACAGGAATCAAAACAACTGTAACTCACACAGGGAATCACAACAACTGTAACTCGCACAGGGAATCACAACAACTGTAACTCAAACAGGGCAAAACAACTGTAACTCGCACAGGACAACAACAACTGTAACTCACACAGGGAATCACAACAACTGTAACTCACACAGGGAATCACAACAACTGTAACTCAAACAGGGCGACAACAACTGTAACTCGCACAGGACAAAAACAACTGTAACTCACACAGGGCATCACAACAACTGAAAGTCGAAAAGGGCGACAAAAACTGTAACTCTCACAGAGCGTCACAACAACTGTAACTCACACAGGGCGACAACAACAACTTTAACTCACACAGGGTGACAACAAAAACTGTAACTCACACAGGGCGACAACAAAAACTGTAACTCACATGGGGCGACAGCAACAACTGTAACTCACAAAGGGCGACAACAACTGTTACTCGCAAAGGGCGGCAACAACTGTAACTCACACAGGGAATCACAACAACTGTAATTCGCAATGGGCGACAACAACTGAAACTCACACAGGGCGACAACAACTGTAACTCAAACAGGGCGACAACAACTGAAACTCACACAGGACAACAACAGCTGTAACTCGCAAAGGTGGTCACAACAACTGTAACTCGACCAGGGCGACAAAAACTGTAACTCTCACAGGGCGTCACAACAACTGTAACTCACACAGGGCTACAACAGCTTCAACTCACACAGGACGACAACAACTATAACTAACACAGGGCGACAACAACTGTAACTCACACAGGGCGACAACAACTGTAACTCACACAGGGCAACAACAACTGAAACTCACACAGGGCGACAACAACTGTAACTCACAAAGAGGGTCACAACAACAACTGTAACTCACACAGGGCGACAACAACAACTTAAATCGCACAGGGCGACAACAACTGTAACTCACACAGGGCGACAACAACTGTAACTCATACAGGCCGACAACAACTGTAACTCACACAGGGCTACAACAACTGTAACTCACACAGGGAATAACAACAACTGTAACTCAAACAGGGAATCACAACAACTGTAACTCACACAGGGAATCACAATAACTGTAACTCACACAGGGCGACAACAACTGTAACTCACACAGGGCGACAACAACTGTAACTCACACAGGGCGACGAAAACTGTAACTTCCACAGGACAACAACAACTGTAACTCACACAGGGAATAACAACAACTGTAACTCAAACAGGGAATCACAAAAACTGTAACTCACACAGGGAATCACAACAACTGTAACTCGCACAGGGCGACAACAACTTTAACTCAAACAGGGAATCACAACAACTGTAACTCACACAGGGAATCACAACAACTGTAACTCACACAGGGAATCACAATAACTGTAACTCACACAGAGAATCACAACAACTGTAACTCAAAAAGGGCGACAACAACTTTAACTCAAACAGGGAATCACAACAACTGTAACTCAAACAGGGAATCACAACAGCTGTAACTCGCACAGGGCGACAACAACTGTAACTCACACAGGGAATCACAAAAAATGTAACTCACACAGGGAATCACAACAGCTGTAACTCGCACAGGGCGACAACAACTGTAACTCACACAGGGAATCACAAAAAATGTAACTCACACAGGGAATCACAACAACTGTAACTCGCACAGGACAACAACCACTGTAACTCAAACATGGAATCACAACAACTGTAACTCACGCAGGGCGACAACAACTGTAACTCACACAGGGAATCACAAAAACTGTAACTCGCACAGGGAATCACAACAACTGTAACTCAAACATTGCGATAACAACTGTAACTTGCACAGGACAACAACAACTGTAACTCACACAGGGAATCACAACAGCTGTAACTGACACAGGGCGACAAAAATTGTAACTCAAACAGGGCATCACAAAAACTGTAACTCACACAGAAGACAAAAACTGTAACTCAAACAGGGCGTCACAACAGCTGTAGCTCACACAGGGCGACAACAATTGTAACTCACACAGTACGACAACAACTAAAACTCACACAGGGCATCACAACAACTGTAACTCACACAGGGAGCAAACAACTGTAACTCACAAAGGGTGACAACAACTGTAACTCGACACAGGGCGACAACCACTGTAACTCACACAGGGCGACAACAACAACTGTAACTCGCACAGGGCGACAACAACTGTAACTCACACAGGGCGTAACAGCAACTGTAACTCACACAGGGCGACAACAACTGTAACTCTCAAAGGGTGACAGTAACTGTATCTCACACAGGGCGACAACAACGGTATCTCACACAGGGCAACAACAACTGTAACTCACAAAGGGCGACAACAACTGTAACTCACACAGGGCGACAAACACTGTAACTCAAACAGGGATTCACAACAACTGTAACTCACACAGGGCGACAACAACTTTAACTCACACAGGGCGACAACAACTGTAACTCACACAGAGCGACAATAACAACTGTAACTCGCACAGGCCGACGACATCTGTAACTCACACAGGGCGACAACAACTTTAGCTCAAACAGGGAATCACAACAACTGTAACTCACGCAGGGCGACAACAACTGTAACTCGCACAGGGCGACAAGAACTGTAACTCACACAGGGAATCACAACAACTGTAACTCACACAGGGAATCAAAACAAATGTAACTCACACAGGGTATCACAACAACTGTAACTCACACAGGGAATCACAACAACTGTAACTCACACAGGGAATCACAACAACTGTAACTCAAACAGGGAATTACAACAACTGTAACTCACACAGGGAATCACAACAACTGTAACTCGCACAGGGCGACAACAGCTGTAACTCAAACAGGGAATCACAACAACTGTAACTCACACAGGGAATCACAACAAATGTAACTCACACAAGGAATCACAACAACTGTAACTCGCACAGGGCGACAACAACTGAAACTCACACAGGGCGACAAAAACTGTAACTCACACAGGGCGTCACAACAACTGTAACTAACACAAGGCGACAACAGCTTTAACTCACACAGGACGACAACAACAATAACTCACACACGGCGAAAACAACAACTGTAACTCACACAGTGTGACAACAACAACTGTAACTCACACAGGGCGACAACAACAACTGTAGCTCACAAAGGGCGACAACAACTGTAACTCGCAAAGGACGGCAACAAATGTAACTCACACAGGGAATCACAACAACTGTAACTCGCACAGGGCGACAACAATTGAAACTCACACAGGGCGACAACAACTGTAACTCACACAGGGCGACAACAACTGAAACTCACACAGGACAACAACAGCTGTAACTCGCAAAGGTGGTCACAACAACTGTAACTCGACCAGGGCGACAAAAACTGTAACTCTCACAGGGCGTCACAACAACTGTAACTCACACAGGGAGACAACAGCTTTAACTCACACAGGACGATAACAACTATAACTCACACACGGCGACAACAACTGTAGCTGACACAGGGAATCACAACAACTGTAACTCAAACAGGGCGACAACAACTGTAACTCGCACAGGACAAAAACAACAACTGTAACTCACACGGGGCGACAGCAACAACTGTAACTCACACAGGGAATCACAACAACTGTAACTCACACAGGGAATCACAATAACTGTAACTCACACAGAGAATCACAACAACTGTAACTCAAAAAGGGCGACAACAACTTTAACTCAAACAGGGAATCACAACAACTGTAACTCAAACAGGGAATCACAACAGCTGTAACTCGCACAGGGCGACAACAACTGTAACACACAGGGAATCACAAAAAATGTAACTCACACAGGGAATCACAACAGCTGTAACTCGCACAGGGCGACAACAACTGTAACTCACACAGGGAATCACAAAAAATGTAACTCACACAGGGAATCACAACAACTGTAACTCGCACAGGACAACAACCACTGTAACTTAAACATGGAATCACAACAACTGTAACTCACGCAGGGCGACAACAACTGTAACTCACACAGGGAATCACAAAAACTGTAACTCGCACAGGGAATCACAACAACTGTAACTCAAACATTGCGACAACAACTGTAACTTGCACAGGACAACAACAACTGTAACTCACACAGGGAATCACAACAGCTGTAACTGACACAGGGCGACAAAAATTGTAACTCAAACAGGGCATCACAAAAACTGTAACTCACACAGAAGACAAAAACTGTAACTCAAACAGGGCGTCACAACAGCTGTAACTCACACAGGGCGACAACAATTGTAACTCACACAGTACGACAACAACTAAAACTCACACAGGGCATCACAACAACTGTAACTCACACAGGGAGCAAACAACTGTAACTCACAAAGGGTGACAACAACTGTAACTCGACACAGGGCGACAACCACTGTAACTCACACAGGGCGACAACAACAACTGTAACTCGCACAGGGCGACAACAACTGTAACTCACACAGGGCGTAACAGCAACTGTAACTCACACAGGGCGACAACAACTGTAACTCTCAAAGGGTGACAGTAACTGTATCTCACACAGGGCGACAACAACGGTATCTCACACAGGGCAACAACAACTGTAACTCACAAAGGGCGACAACAACTGTAACTCACACAGGGCGACAAACACTGTAACTCAAACAGGGATTCACAACAACTGTAACTCACACAGGGCGACAACAACTTTAACTCACACAGGGCGACAACAACTGTAACTCACACAGAGCGACAATAACAACTGTAACTCACAAAGGGCGACAACAACTGTAACTCACACAGGGCGACAAACACTGTAACTCAAACAGGGATTCACAACAACTGTAACTCACACAGGGCGACAACAACTTTAACTCACACAGGGCGACAACAACTGTAACTCACACAGAGCGACAATAACAACTGTAACTCGCACAGGCCGACGACATCTGTAACTCACACAGGGCGACAACAACTTTAGCTCAAACAGGGAATCACAACAACTGTAACTCACGCAGGGCGACAACAACTGTAACTCGCACAGGGCGACAAGAACTGTAACTCACACAGGGAATCACAACAACTGTAACTCACACAGGGAATCAAAACAAATGTAACTCACACAGGGTATCACAACAACTGTAACTCACACAGGGAATCACAACAACTGTAACTCACACAGGGAATCACAACAACTGTAACTCAAACAGGGAATTACAACAACTGTAACTCACACAGGGAATCACAACAACTGTAACTCGCACAGGGCGACAACAGCTGTAACTCAAACAGGGAATCACAACAACTGTAACTCACACAGGGAATCACAACAACTGTAACTCACACAAGGAATCACAACAACTGTAACTCGCACAGGGCGACAACAACTGAAACTCACACAGGGCGACAAAAACTGTAACTCACACAGGGCGTCACAACAACTGTAACTAACACAAGGCGACAACAGCTTTAACTCACACAGGACGACAACAACAATAACTCACACACGGCGAAAACAACAACTGTAACTCACACAGTGTGATAACAACAACTGTAACTCACACAGGGCGACAACAACAACTGTAGCTCACAAAGGGCGACAACAACTGTAACTCGCAAAGGACGGCAACAAATGTAACTCACACAGGGAATCACAACAACTGTAACTCGCACAGGGCGACAACAACTGAAACTCACACAGGGCGACAAAAACTGTAACTCACACAGGGCGACAACAACTGAAACTCACACAGGACAACAACAGCTGTAACTCGCAAAGGTGGTCACAACAACTGTAACTCGACCAGGGCGACAAAAACTGTAACTCTCACAGGGCGTCACAACAACTGTAACTCACACAGGGAGACAACAGCTTTAACTCACACAGGACGATAACAACTATAACTCACACACGGCGACAACAACTGTAGCTGACACAGGGAATCACAACAACTGTAACTCAAACAGGGCGACAACAACTGTAACTCGCACAGGACAAAAACAACAACTGTAACTCACACGGGGCGACAGCAACAACTGTAACTCACACAGGGAATCACAACAACTGTAACTCACACAGGGAATCACAATAACTGTAACTCACACAGAGAATCACAACAACTGTAACTCAAAAAGGGCGACAACAACTTTAACTCAAACAGGGAATCACAACAACTGTAACTCAAACAGGGAATCACAACAGCTGTAACTCGCACAGGGCGACAACAACTGTAACACACAGGGAATCACAAAAAATGTAACTCACACAGGGAATCACAACAGCTGTAACTCGCACAGGGCGACAACAACTGTAACTCACACAGGGAATCACAAAAAATGTAACTCACACAGGGAATCACAACAACTGTAACTCGCACAGGACAACAACCACTGTAACTTAAACATGGAATCACAACAACTGTAACTCACGCAGGGCGACAACAACTGTAACTCACACAGGGAATCACAAAAACTGTAACTCGCACAGGGAATCACAACAACTGTAACTCAAACATTGCGACAACAACTGTAACTTGCACAGGACAACAACAACTGTAACTCACACAGGGAATCACAACAGCTGTAACTGACACAGGGCGACAAAAATTGTAACTCAAACAGGGCATCACAAAAACTGTAACTCACACAGAAGACAAAAACTGTAACTCAAACAGGGCGTCACAACAGCTGTAACTCACACAGGGCGACAACAATTGTAACTCACACAGTACGACAACAACTAAAACTCACACAGGGCATCACAACAACTGTAACTCACACAGGGAGCAAACAACTGTAACTCACAAAGGGTGACAACAACTGTAACTCGACACAGGGCGACAACCACTGTAACTCACACAGGGCGACAACAACAACTGTAACTCGCACAGGGCGACAACAACTGTAACTCACACAGGGCGTAACATCAACTGTAACTCACACAGGGCGACAACAACTGTAACTCTCAAAGGGTGACAGTAACTGTATCTCACACAGGGCGACAACAACGGTATCTCACACAGGGCAACAACAACTGTAACTCACAAAGGGCGACAACAACTGTAACTCACACAGGGCGACAAACACTGTAACTCACACAGGGCGTCACAACAACTGTAACTAACACAAGGCGACAACAGCTTTAACTCACACAGGACGACAACAACAATAACTCACACACGGCGAAAACAACAACTGTAACTCACACAGTGTGACAACAACAACTGTAACTCACACAGGGCGACAACAACAACTGTAGCTCACAAAGGGCGACAACAACTGTAACTCGCAAAGGACGGCAACAAATGTAACTCACACAGGGAATCACAACAACTGTAACTCGCACAGGGCGACAACAACTGAAACTCACACAGGGCGACAACAACTGTAACTCACACAGGGCGACAACAACTGAAACTCACACAGGACAACAACAGCTGTAACTCGCAAAGGTGGTCACAACAACTGTAACTCGACCAGGGCGACAAAAACTGTAACTCTCACAGGGCGTCACAACAACTGTAACTCACACAGGGAGACAACAGCTTTAACTCACACAGGACGATAACAACTATAACTCACACACGGCGACAACAACTGTAGCTGACACAGGGAATCACAACAACTGTAACTCAAACAGGGCGACAACAACTGTAACTCGCACAGGACAAAAACAACAACTGTAACTCACACGGGGCGACAGCAACAACTGTAACTCGCAAAGGGCGGCAACAACTGTAACTCACACAGGGAATCACAACAACTGTAACTCGCACAGGGCGACAACAACTGAAACTCACACAGGGCGACAACAACTGTAACTCACACAGGACAACAACAGCTGTAACTCGCAAAGGGGGTCACAACAACTGTAACTCGACCAGGGCGACAAAAACTGTAACTCTCACAGGGCGTCACAACAACTGTAACTCACATAGGGCGACAACAGCTTCAACTCAAATAGGACGACAACAACTATAACTCACACAGGGCGACAAAAAATGTAACTCACACAGGGCGACAACAACTGTAACTCACACAGAAAATCACAACAACTGTAACTCACACAGGGAATCACAACAACTATAACTCACACAGGGCATCACAACAACTGTAACTCGCACAGGACAACAACCACTGTAACTCACACAGGGAATCACAACAACTGTAACTCACGAAGGGCGACAACAACTGTAACTCACACAGTTAATCACAACAACTGTAACTCGCACAGGGAATCACAACAACTGTAACTCAAACACTGCGACAACAACTGTAACTCGCACAGGACAACAACAACAGTAACTCACATGGGAATCACAACAACTGTAACTCACACAGGGAATCACAAAAACTGTAACTCGCACAGGACAACAACCACCTTAACTCACACAGGGAATCACAACAACTGTAACTCACGCAGGGCGACAACAACTGTAACTCGCACAGGACAACAACAACTGTAACTCACACAGGGAATCACAACAACTGTAACTGACACAGGGCGAGAACAATTGTAACTCAAACAGGGCATCACAAAAACTGTAACTCACACAGAAGACAAAAACTGTAACTCAAACAGGGCGTCACAACAGCTGTAACTCACACACGGCGACAACAACTGTAACTCACACAGGGCGACAACAACTAAAACTCACACAGGGCATCACAACAACTGTAACTCACACAGGGAGCAAACAACTGTAACTCACAAAGGGTGACAACAACTGTAACTCGACACAGGGCGACAACCACTGTAACTCACACAGGGCGACAACAACAACTGTAACTCGCACAGGGCGACAAACACTGTAACTCACACAGGGCGTAACAGCAACTGTAACTCACACAGGGCGACAACAACTGTAACTCACAAAGGGTGACAGTAACTGTATCTCACACAGGGCGACAACAAAGGTTTCTCACACAGGGCAACAACAACTGTAACTCACATAGGGCGACAACAACTGTAACTCACACAGGGCGACAACAACTGTAACTCAAACAGGGATTCACAACAACTGTAACTCACACAGGGCGACAACAACTGTAACTCACACAGGGCGATAACAACTGTAACTCACACAGATTGACAATAACAACTGTAATTCGCACAGGTCGACGACAACTGTAACTCACACAGGGCGACAACAACTATAACTCAAACAGGGAATCACAACAACTGTAACTCAGACAGGGAATCATAACAACTGTAACTCGCACAAGGCGAAAAGAACTGTAACTCACACAGGGAATCACAACAACTGTAACTCACACACGGAATCACAACAAATGTAACTCACACAGGGTATCACAACAACTGTAACTCACACAGGGAATCACAACAACTGTAACTCACACAGGGAATCACAACAACTGTAACTCAAACAGGGAATTACAACAACTGTAACTCACGCAGGGCGACAACAACTGTAACTCACACAGGGAATCACAAAAACTGTAACTCGCACAGGGAATCACAACAACTGTATTTCAAACATTGCGTCAACAACTGTAACTCACACAGGGAATCTCAAAAACTGTAACACGCACAGGACAACAACAACTGTAACTCACACAGGGAATCACAACAACTGTAACTGACACAGGGCGACAACAATTGTAACTCAAACAGGGCATCACAAAAACTGTAACTCACACAGAAGACAATAACTGTAACTCAAACAGGGCGTCACAACAGCTGTAACTCACACACGGCGACAACAACTGTAACTCACACAGGGCGACAACAATTGTAACTCACACAGTACGACAACAACTAAAACTCACACAGGGCATCACAACAACTGTAACTCACACAGGGAGCAAACAACTGTAACTCACAAAGGGTGACAACAACTGTAACTCGACACAGGGCGACAACCACTGTAACTCACACAGGGCGACAACAACAACAGTAACTCGCACAGGGCGACAACAACTGTAACTCACACAGGGCGTAACAGCAACTGTAACTCACACAGGGCGACAACAACTGTAACTCACAAAGGGTGACAGTAACTGTATCTCACACAGGGCGACAACAACGGTATCTCACACAGGGCAACAACAACTGTAACTCACAAAGGGCGACAACAACTGTAACTCACACAGGGCGACAAACACTGTAATCACAACAACTGTAACTCAAACAGGGAATTACAACAACTGTAACTCACACAGGGAATCACAACAACTGTAACTCGCACAGGGCGACAACAACTGTAACTCAAACAGGGAATGACAACATTTGTAACTCACACAGGGAATCACAACAACTGTAACTCACACAGGGAATCACAACAACTGTAACTCAAACAGGGAATCACAACAACTGTAACTCACACAGGGAATCACAACAACTGTAACTCAAACAGGGAATCACAACAACTGTAACTCAAACAAGGCGACAACAACTTTAACTCGCACAGGGCGACAACAACTGTAACTCACACAGGAAATCACAACAACTGTAACACACACAGGGAATCACAACAACTGTAACTCACACAGGGAATCACAACAACTGAAACTCAAACAGGGAATTACAACAACTGTAACTCACACAGGGAATCACAACAACTGTAACTCGCACAGGGCGACAACAGCTGTAACTCAAACAGGAGATCACACCAACTGTAACTCACAAAGGGAATCACACCAACTGTAACTCACACAGGGCGACAATAACAACTGTAACTCGCACAGGCCGACAACAACTGTAACTCACACAGGGAATAACAACAACTGTAACTCAAACAGGGAATCACAACAACTGTAACTCACACAGGGAATCACAACAACTGTAACTCGCACAAGGCGACAACAACTTTAACTCAAACAGGGAATCACAACAACTGTAACTCACACAGGGAATCACAACAACTGTAACTCACACAGGGAATCACAATAACTGTAACTCACATAGGGAATCACAACAACTGTAACTCAAACAGGGCGACAACAACTTTAACTCAAACAGGGAATCATAACAACTGTAACTCAAACAGGGAATCACAACAACTGTAACTCACACAGGGAATCACAATAACTGTAACTCGCACAGGGCAACAACAACTGTAACTCACACAGGGAATCAAAACAACTGTAACTCACACAGGGCGACAAAACTGTAAATCACACAGGGCGACAACAACTGTAACTCACACAGGGCGACAAAAACAACTGTAACTCGCACAGGCCGACGACAACTGTAACTCACACATGGCGACAACAACTGTAACTCAAACAGGGAATCACAACAACTGTAACTCACACAGGGAATCATAACAACTGTAACTCGCACAGGGCGACAAGAACTGTAACACACACAGGGAAACACAACAACTGTAACTCACACAGGGAATCAAAACAACTGTAACTCACACAGGGAATCACAACAACTGTAACTCAAACAGGGAATCACAACAACTGTAACTCACAAAGGGAATCACAACAACTGTAACTCACACAGGGCGACAACAACTGTAAATCACACAGGGCGACAACAACTGTAACTCACACAGGGCGACAATAACAGCAGTAACTCGCACAGGCCGACGACAACTGTAACTCACACAGGGCGACAACAACTGTAACTCAAACAGGGAATCACAAAAACTGTAACTCACACAGGGAATCATAACAACTGTAACTCGCACAGGGCGACAAGAACTTTAACTCACACAGGGAATCACAAGAACTGTAACTCACACAGGGAATCACAACAACTGTAACTCCCACAGGACAACAACAACTGTAACTCACACAGGGAATCACAACAACTGTAACTCACACAGGGAATCACAACAACTGAAACTAACACAGGGCGACAACAACTGTAACTCACACAGGGAATCACAACAACTGTAACTCGCACAGGGAATCACAACAACTGTAACTCAAACAGGGCAAAACAACTGTAACTCGCACAGACCAACAACAAATGTAACTCACACAGGGAATCACAACAACTGTAACTCACACAGGGAATCACAACAACTGTAAATCAAACAGGGTGACAACAACTGTAACTCGCACAGGACAAAAACAACTGTAACTCACACAGGGCATCACAACAACTGAAAGTCGACAAGGGCGACAAAAACTGTAACTCTCACAGAGCGTCACAACAACTGTAACTCACACAGGGCGAGAACAACAACTGTAACTCACACAGGGTGACAACAACAACTGTAACTCACACAGGGCGACAACAACTATAACTTACACACGGCGACAACAACTGTAACTCAAACAGAGCGTCACAACAACAACTGTAACTCACACAGGGCGACAACAACAACTTTGACTCCCAGAGGGCAACAACAACAACTGTAACTCACACGGTGCGACAACAACAACTTCACTCGAACAGGGCGACAACTACTCTAACTCACACAGGGCGAACTCAACTGTAACTCACACAGGACAACAACAACTGTAACTCACACAGGGCGACAACAACTGCAACTTAAACAGGGAATCAAAACAACTGTATCTCACACAGGGCGACAATAACAACTGTAACTCGCACATACTGACAATAACTGTAACTCACACAGGGAATAACAACAACTGTAACTCACACAGGGAATCACAACAACTTTAACTCAAATAGGGAATCACAACAACTGTAACTCAAACAGGGAATCACAACAACTGTAACTCACAGAGGGAATCACCACAACTGTAACTCGCACAGGGCGACAACAACTGTAACTCACACAGGGAATCACAACAACTGTAACTCACACAGGGCGACAACAACTGTAAATCACACAGTGCGACAACAACTGTAACTCACACAGGGCGACAATAACAACTGTAACTCGCACAGGCCGACGAAAACTGTAACTCACACAGGGCGACAACAACTGTAACTCAAAAAGGGAATCACAACAACTGTAACTCACACAGGGAATCATATCAACTGTAACTCGCACAGGGCGACAAGAACTGTAACTCACACAGGGAATCACAACAACTGTAACTCACACAGGGAATCAAAACAACTGTAACTCACACAGGGAATCACAACAACTGTAACTCAAACAAGGAATCACAACAACTGTAACTCACACAGGGCGACAACAACTGTAACTCACACAGGGCGACAAAAACTGTAACTCACACAGGGCGACAATAACAGCTGTAACTCGCACAGGCCAACGACAACTGTAACTCCCACAGGACAACAACAACTGTAACTCACACAGGGAATCACATGAACTGTAACTCACAAAGGGAATCACAACAACTGAAACTCACACAGGGCGACAACAACTGTAACTCACACAGGGAATCACAACAACTCTAACTCGCACAGGGAATCACAACAACTGTCACTCACACAGGGCGGCAACATCTGTAGCTCAAACATGGAATCATAACAACTGTAACTCACACAGGGCAACAATAACAACTGTAACTCGCACAGGGCGACAACAACTGTAACTCACACAGGGCGACAACAACTGTAACTCATACAGGACAACAACAACTGTCACTCACACAGGGCGGCAACATCTGTAACTCAAACATGGAATCATAACAACTGTAACTCACACAGGGCAACAATAACAACTGTAACTCGCACAGGCCGACAACAACTGTAACTCACACAGGGCGACAACAACTGTAACTCACACAGGGAACCACAACAACTGTAACTCAAACAGGGAATCACATGAACTGTAACTCACAAAGGGAATCACAACAACTGAAACTCACACAGGGCGACAACAACTGTAACTCACACAGGGATTCACAACAACTGTAACTTGCACAGGGAATCACAACAACTGTAACTCAAACAGGGCAAAACAACTGTAACTCGCACAGACCAACAACAAATGTAACTCACACAGGGAATCAAAACAACTGTAACTCACACAGGGAATCACAAAAAATGTAACTCACACAGGGAATCACAACAACTGTAACTCACACAGGGAATCACAACAACTGTAACTCGCACAGGACAACAACCACTGTAACTCACACATGGAATCACAACAATTGTAACTCACGCAGGGCGACAACAACTGTAACTCACACAGGGAATCACAAAAACTGTAACTCGCACAGGGAATCACAACAACTGTAACTCAAACATTGCGACAACAACTGTAACACGCACAGGACAACAACAACTGTAACTCACACAGGGAATCACAACAACTGTAACTGACACAGGGCGACAACAATTGTAACTCAAACAGGGCATCAAAAAAACTGTAACTCACACAGAAGACAAAAACTGTAACTCAAACAGGGCGTCACAACAGCTGTAACTGACACACGGCGACAACAACTGTAACTCACACAGGGCGACAACAATTGTAACTCACACAGTACGACAACAACTAAAACTCACACAGGGCATCACAACAACTGTAACTCACACAGGGAGCAAACAACTGTAACTCACAAAGGGTGACAACAACTGTAACTCGACACAGGGCGACAACCACTGTAACTCACACAGGGCGACAACAACAACTGTAACTCGCACAGGGCGACAACAACTGTAACTCACACAGAGCGTAATAGCAACTGTAACTCACACAGGGCGACAACAACTGTAACTTTCAAAGGGTGACAGTAACTGTATCTCACACAGGGCGACAACAACGGTATCTCACACAGGGCAACAACAACTGTAACTCACAAAGGGCGACAACAACTGTAACTCACACAGAGCGACAATAACAACTGTAACTCGCACAGGCCGACGACAACTGTAACTCACACAGGGCGACAACAACTGTAACTCAAACAGGGAATCACAACAACTGTAACTCACACAGGGAATCATAACAACTGTAACTCGCACAGGGCGACAAGAACTGTAACTCACACAGGGCATCACAACAACTGTAACTCACACAGGGAATCAAAACAAATGTAACTCACACAGGGTATCACAACAACTGTAACTCACACAGGGAATCACAACAACTGTAACTCACACAGGGAATCACAACAACTGTAACTCGCACAGGGCGACAACAACTGAAACTCACACAGGGCGACAAAAACTGTAACTCACACAGGTCGTCACAACAACTGTAACTCACACAAGGCGACAACAGCTTTAACTCACACAGGACGACAACAACTAAAACTCACACACGGCGACAACAACAACTGTAACTCACACAGTGTGACAACAACAATTGTAACTTACACAGGGCGACAACAACAACTGTAGCTCACAAAGGGCGACAACAACTGTAACTCGCAAAGGACGTTAACAAATGTAACTCACACAGGGCGACAACAACTGAAACTCACACAGGGCGACAACAACTGTAACTCACACAGGGCGACAACAACTGTAACTCACACAGGGCGACAACAACTGAAACTCACACAGGACAACAACAGCTGTAACTCGCAAAGGTGGTCACAACAACTGTAACTCGACCAGGGCGACAAAAACTTTAACTCTCACAGGGCGTCACAACAACTGTAACTCACACAGGGCGACAACAGCTTTAACTCACACAGGACGATAACAACTATAACTCAAACAGGGAATCACAACAACTGTAACTCACACAGGGAATCATAACAACTGTAACTCGCACAGGGCGACAAGAACTGTAACTCACACAGGGCATCACAACAACTGTAACTCACACAGGGAATCAAAACAAATGTAACTCACACAGGGTATCACAACAACTGTAACTCACACAGGGAATCACAACAACTGTAACTCACACAGGGAATCACAACAACTGTAATTCAAACAGGGAATTACAACAACTGTAACTCACACAGGGCGACAACAGCTGTAACTCAAACAGGGAATCACAACAACTGTAACTCACACAGGGAATCACAACAACTGTAACTCACACAGGGAATCACAACAACTGTAACTCGCACAGGGCGACAACAACTGAAACTCACACAGGGCGACAAAAACTGTAACTTACACAGGTCGTCACAACAACTGTAACTCACACAAGGCGACAACAGCTTTAACTCACACAGGACGACAACAACTAAAACTCACACACGGCGACAACAACAACTGTAACTCACACAGTGTGACAACAACAATTGTAACTTACACAGGGCGACAACAACAACTGTAGCTCACAAAGGGCGACAACAACTGTAACTCGCAAAGGACGTTAACAAATGTAACTCACACAGGGCGACAACAACTGAAACTCACACAGGGCATCACAACAACTGTAACTCACACAGGGAATCAAAACAAATGTAACTCACACAGGGTATCACAACAACTGTAACTCACACAGGGAATCACAACAACTGTAACTCTCACAGGGAATCACAACAACTGTAATTCAAACAGGGAATTACAACAACTGTAACTCACACAGGGAATCAAAACAACTGTAACTCACACAGGGCGACAACAGCTGTAACTCAAACAGGGAATCACAACAACTGTAACTCACACAGGGAATCACAACAACTGTAACTCACACAGGGAATCACAACAACTGTAACTCGCACAGGGCGACAACAACTGAAACTCACACAGGGCGACAAAAACTGTAACTCACACAGGTCGTCACAACAACTGTAACTCACACAAGGCGACAACAGCTTTAACTCACACAGGACGACAACAACTAAAACTCACACACGGCGACAACAACAACTGTAACTCACACAGTGTGACAACAACAATTGTAACTTACACAGGGCGACAACAACAACTGTAGCTCACAAAGGGCGACAACAACTGTAACTCGCAAAGGACGTTAACAAATGTAACTCACACAGGGAGACAACAACTGAAACTCACACAGGGCGACAACAACTGTAACTCACACAGGGCGACAACAACTGTAACTCACACAGGGCGACAACAACTGAAACTCACACAGGACAACAACAGCTGTAACTCGCAAAGGTGGTCACAACAACTGTAACTCGACCAGGGCGACAAAAACTTTAACTCTCACAGGGCGTCACAACAACTGTAACTCACACAGGGCGACAACAGCTTTAACTCACACAGGACGATAACAACTATAACTCAAACAGGGAATCACAACAACTGTAACTCACACAGGGAATCATAACAACTGTAACTCGCACAGGGCGACAAGAACTGTAACTCACACAGGGCATCACAACAACTGTAACTCACACAGGGAATCAAAACAAATGTAACTCACACAGGGTATCACAACAACTGTAACTCACACAGGGAATCACAACAACTGTAACTCACACAGGGAATCACAACAACTGTAATTCAAACAGGGAATTACAACAACTGTAACTCACACAGGGCGACAACAGCTGTAACTCAAACAGGGAATCACAACAACTGTAACTCACACAGGGAATCACAACAACTGTAACTCACACAGGGAATCACAACAACTGTAACTCGCACAGGGCGACAACAACTGAAACTCACACAGGGCGACAAAAACTGTAACTCACACAGGTCGTCACAACAACTGTAACTCACACAAGGCGACAACAGCTTTAACTCACACAGGACGACAACAACTAAAACTCACACACGGCGACAACAACAACTGGAACTCACACAGTGTGACAACAACAATTGTAACTTACACAGGGCGACAACAACAACTGTAGCTCACAAAGGGCGACAACAACTGTAACTCGCAAAGGACGTTAACAAATGTAACTCACACAGGGAATCACAACAACTGTAACTCACACAGGGCGACAACAGCTATAACTCACAAACGGCGATAACAACTGTAGCTCACACAGGGCGACAACAGCTGTAACTCACACAGGGCGTCACAAAAACTGTAACTCACACACGGCGACAACAACTAAAACTCACACAGGGCGACAACAAATGTAACTCACACAGGGCGACAACAACTGTAACTCACACAGGGAATCACAACAACTGTAACTCACACAGGGAATCACAACAACTGTAACTCAAACAGGGCGACAACAACTGTAACTCGCACAGGACAAAAACAACTGTAACTCACACAGGGCATCACAACAACTGAAAGTCGACAAAGGCGACAAAAACTGTAACTCTCACAGAGCGTCACAACAACTGTAACTCACACAGGGCGACAACAACAACTGTAACTCACACAGGGTGACAACAACAACTGTAACTTGCACAGGGCGACAACAACTGAAACTCACACTAGGCGACAACAACTGTAACTCAAACAGGGCGACAACAACTGAAACTCACACAGGACAACAACAGCTGTAACTCGCAAAGGGGGTCACAACAACTGTAACTCGACCAGGGCGACAAAAACTGTAACTCTCACAGGGCGTCACAACAACTGTAACTCACATAGGGCGACAACAGCTTCAACTCACATAGGACGACAACAACTATAACTCACACAGGGCGACAACAACTGTAACTCGACCAGGGCGACAAAAACTGTAACTCACACAGAAAATCACAACAACTGTAACTCACACAGGGAATCACAACAACTGTAACTCACACAGGGAATCACAACAACTGTAACTCGCACAGGACAACAACCACTGTAACTCACACAGGGAATCACAACAACTGTAACTCACGCAGGGCGACAACAACTGTAACTCACACAGGGAATCACAACAACTGTAACTCGCACAGGGAATCACAACAACTGTAACTAAAACATTGCGACAACAACTGTAACTCGCACAGGACAACAACAACAGTAACTCACACAGGGAATCACAACAACTGTAACTCACACAGGGAATCACAAAAACTGTAACTCGCACAGGACAACAACCACTGTAACTCACACAGGGAATCACAACAACTGTAACTCACGCAGGGCGACAACAACTGTAACTCACACAGGGAATCACAGCAACTGTAACTCGCACAGGGAATTACAACAACTTTAACTCACACAGGGCGATAACAACTGTAACTCGTACAGGACAACAAAAACTGTAACTCAAACAGGGCGTCACAACAGCTGTAACTCACACACGGCGACAACAACTGTAACTCACACAGGGCGACAACAACTAAAAATCACACACAGGGCATCACAACAACTGTAACTCATACAGGGAGCAAACAACTGTAACTCACAAAGGGTGACAACATTTGTAACTCGACACAGGGCGACAACCACTGTAACTCACACAGGGCGACAACAACAACTGTAACTCGCACAGGGCGACAACAACTGTAACTCACACAGGGCGTAACAGCAACTGTAACTCACACAGGGCGACAACAACTGTAACTCACAAAGGGTGACAGTAACTGTATCTCACACAGGGCGACAACAACGGTTTCTCACACAGGGCAACAACAACTGTAACTCACATAGGGCGACAACAACTGTAACTCACACAGGGCGACAACAACTGTAGCTCAAACAGGGATTCACAACAACTGTAAATCACAAAGGGCGACAATTCTGTAACTCACACAGGGCGACAACAACTGTAACTCACACAGATCGACAATAACAACTGTAATTCGCACAGGCCGACGACAACTGTAACTCACACAGGGCGACAATAACTATAACTCAAACAGGGAATCACAACAACTGTAACTCACACAGGGAATCATAACAACTGTAACTCGCACAGGGCGACAAGAACTGTAACTCACACAGGGAATCACAACAACTGTAACTCACACAGGGAATCACAACAACTGTAACTCGCACAGGGCGACAACAACTGAAACTCACACAGGGCGACAAAAACTGTAACTCACACAGGTCGTCACAACAACTGTAACTCACACAAGGCGACAACAGCTTTAACTCACACAGGACGACAACAACTAAAACTCACACACGGCGACAACAACAACTGTAACTCACACAGTGTGACAACAACAATTGTAACTTACACAGGGCGACAACAACAACTGTAGCTCACAAAGGGCGACAACAACTGTAACTCGCAAAGGACGTTAACAAATGTAACTCACACAGGGAATCACAACAACTGTAACTCACACAGGGCGACAACAGCTATAACTCACAAACGGCGACAACAACTGTAGCTCACACAGGGCGACAACAGCTGTAACTCACACAGGGCGTCACAAAAACTGTAACTCACACACGGCGACAACAACTAAAACTCACACAGGGCGACAACAAATGTAACTCACACAGGGCGACAACAACTGTAACTCACACAGGGAATCACAACAACTGTAACTCACACAGGGAATCACAACAACTGTAACTCAAACAGGGCGACAACAACTGTAACTCGCACAGGACAAAAACAACTGTAACTCACACAGGGCATCACAACAACTGAAAGTCGACAAAGGCGACAAAAACTGTAACTCTCACAGAGCGTCACAACAACTGTAACTCACACAGGGCGACAACAACAACTGTAACTCACACAGGGTGACAACAACAACTGTAACTTGCACAGGGCGACAACAACTGAAACTCACACTAGGCGACAACAACTGTAACTCAAACAGGGCGACAACAACTGAAACTCACACAGGACAACAACAGCTGTAACTCGCAAAGGGGGTCACAACAACTGTAACTCGACCAGGGCGACAAAAACTGTAACTCTCACAGGGCGTCACAACAACTGTAACTCACATAGGGCGACAACAGCTTCAACTCACATAGGACGACAACAACTATAACTCACACAGGGCGACAACAACTGTAACTCGACCAGGGCGACAAAAACTGTAACTCACACAGAAAATCACAACAACTGTAACTCACACAGGGAATCACAACAACTGTAACTCACACAGGGAATCACAACAACTGTAACTCGCACAGGACAACAACCACTGTAACTCACACAGGGAATCACAACAACTGTAACTCACGCAGGGCGACAACAACTGTAACTCACACAGGGAATCACAACAACTGTAACTCGCACAGGGAATCACAACAACTGTAACTAAAACATTGCGACAACAACTGTAACTCGCACAGGACAACAACAACAGTAACTCACACAGGGAATCACAACAACTGTAACTCACACAGGGAATCACAAAAACTGTAACTCGCACAGGACAACAACCACTGTAACTCACACAGGGAATCATAACAACTGTAACTCACGCAGGGCGACAACAACTGTAACTCACACAGGGAATCACAACAACTGTAACTCGCACAGGGAATTACAACAACTTTAACTCACACAGGGCGATAACAACTGTAACTCGTACAGGACAACAAAAACTGTAACTCAAACAGGGCGTCACAACAGCTGTAACTCACACACGGCGACAACAACTGTAACTCACACAGGGCGACAACAACTAAAAATCACACACAGGGCATCACAACAACTGTAACTCATACAGGGAGCAAACAACTGTAACTCACAAAGGGTGACAACATTTGTAACTCGACACAGGGCGACAACCACTGTAACTCACACAGGGCGACAACAACAACTGTAACTCGCACAGGGCGACAACAACTGTAACTCACACAGGGCGTAACAGCAACTGTAACTCACACAGGGCGACAACAACTGTAACTCACAAAGGGTGACAGTAACTGTATCTCACACAGGGCGACAACAACGGTTTCTCACACAGGGCAACAACAACTGTAACTCACATAGGGCGACAACAACTGTAACTCACACAGGGCGACAACAACTGTAGCTCAAACAGGGATTCACAACAACTGTAAATCACAAAGGGCGACAATTCTGTAACTCACACAGGGCGACAACAACTGTAACTCACACAGATCGACAATAACAACTGTAATTCGCACAGGCCGACGACAACTGTAACTCACACAGGGCGACAATAACTATAACTCAAACAGGGAATCACAACAACTGTAACTCACACAGGGAATCATAACAACTGTAACTCGCACAGGGCGACAAGAACTGTAACTCACACAGGGAATCACAACAACTGTAACTCACACACGGAATCAAAACAAATGTAACTCACACAGGGTATCACAACAACTGTAACTCACACAGGGAATCACAACAACTGTAACTCACACAGGGAATCACAACAACTGTAACTCAAACAGGGAATTACAACAACTGTAACTTACACAGGGAATCACAACAACTGTAACTCGCAAAGGGCGACAACAGCTGTAACTCAAACAGGGAATCACAACAACTGTAACTCACACAGGGAATCACAACAACTGTAACTCACACAGGGAATCACAACAACTGTAACTTACACAGGGAATCACAACAACTGTAACTCGCAAAGGGCGACAACAGCTGTAACTCAAACAGGGAATCACAACAACTGTAACTCACACAGGGAATCACAACAACTGTAACTCACACAGGGAATCACAACAACTGTAACTCACACACGGAATCAAAACAAATGTAACTCACACAGGGTATCACAACAACTGTAACTCACACAGGGAATCACAACAACTGTAACTCACACAGGGAATCACAACAACTGTAACTCAAACAGGGAATTACAACAACTGTAACTTACACAGGGAATCACAACAACTGTAACTCGCAAAGGGCGACAACAGCTGTAACTCAAACAGGGAATCACAACAACTGTAACTCACACAGGGAATCACAACAACTGTAACTCACACAGGGAATCACAACAACTGTAACTCACATAGGGCGACAACAACTGTAACTCACACAGGGCGACAAATACTGTAACTCAAACAGGGATTCACAACAACTGTAACTCACACAGGGCGACAACAACTGTAACTCACACAGGGCGACAACAACTGTAACTCACACAGATCTACAATAAAAACTGTAATTCGCACAGGCCGACGACAACTGTAACTTACACAGGGCGACAACAACTATAACTCAAACGGGGAATCACAACAACTGTAACTCACACAGGGAATCATAACAACTGTAACTCGCACAGGGCGACAAGAACTGTAACTCACACAGGGAATCACAACAACTGTAACGCACACAGGGATTCATAACAACTGTAACTCAAACATGGCGACAAAAACTGTAACTCTCACAGGGCGTCACAACAACTGTAACTCACATAGGGCGACAACAGCTTCAACTCACATAGGACGACAACAACTATAACTCACACAGGGCGACAACAACTGTAACTCGACCAGGGCGACAAAAACTGTAACTCACACAGAAAATCACAACAACTGTAACTCACACAGGGAATCACAACAACTGTAACTCACACAGGGAATCACAACAACTGTAACTCGCACAGGACAACAACCACTGTAACTCACACAGGGAATCACAACAACTGTAACTCACGCAGGGCGACAACAACTGTAACTCACACAGGGAATCACAACAACTGTAACTCGCACAGGGAATCACAACAACTGTAACTAAAACATTGCGACAACAACTGTAACTCGCACAGGACAACAACAACAGTAACTCACGCAGGGAATCACAACAACTGTAACTAACACAGGGAATCACAAAGACTGTAACTCGCACAGGACAACAACCACTGTAACTCACACAGGGAATCACAACAACTGTAACTCACGCAGGGCGACAACAACTGTAACTCACACAGGGAATCAATACAACTGTAACTCGCACAGGGAATCACAACAACTGTAACTCACACAGGGCGATAACAACTGTAACTCGTACAGGACAACAACAACTGTAACTCACACAGGGAATCACAATAACTGTATTTGACACAGGGCGACAACAATTGTAACTCAAACAGGGCATCACAAAAAATGTAACTCACACAGAAGACAAAAACTGTAACTCAAACAGGGCGTCACAACAGCTGTAACTCACACACGGCGACAACAACTGTAACTCACACAGAGCGACAACAACTAAAAATCACACACAGGGCATCACAACAACTGTAACTCATACAGGGAGCAAACAACTGTAACTCACAAAGGGTGACAACAACTGTAACTCGACACAAGGCGACAACCACTGTAACTCACACAGGGCGACAACAACAACTGTAACTCGCACAGGGCGACAACAACTGTAACTCACACAGGGCGTAACAGCAACTGTAACTCACACAGGGCGACAACAACTGTAACTCACAAAGGGTGACAGTAACTGTATCTCACACAGGGCGACAACAATGGTTTATCACACAGGGCAACAACAACTGTAACTCACATAGGGCGACAACAAACTTAACTCACACAGGGCGACAACAACTGTAGCTCAAACAGGGATTCACAACAACTGTAACTCACAAAGGGCGACAATAACTGTAACTCACACAGGGCGACAACAACTTTAACTCACACAGATGGACAATAACAACTGTAATTCGCACAGGCCAACGACAACTGTAACTCACACAGGGCGACAATAACTATAACTCACACAGGGAATCATAACAACTGTAACTCGCACAGGGCGACAAGAACTGTAACTCACACAGGGAATCACAACAACTGTAAATCACACACAGAATCAAAACAAACGTAACTCACACAGGGTATCACAACAACTGTAACTCACACAGGGAATCACAACAACTGTAACTCACACAGGGAATCACAACAACTGTAACTCAAACAGGGAATTACAACAACTGTAACTCACACAGAAAATCACAAAAACTGTAACTCAATCAGGGAATTACAACAACTGTAACTCACACAAAGAATCACAACAACTGTAACTCACACAGGGAATCACAACAACTGTAACTCACACAGGGAATCACAACAACTGTAACTCACACAGGGAATCACAACAACTGTAACTCACACAGGGAATCACAACAACTGTAACTCGCACAGGGCGACAACAACTGTAACTCACACAGGGAATCACAACAACTGTAACTCACACAGAGAATCACAACAACTGTAACTCACACAGGGAATCACAACAACTGTAACTCAAACAGAGCGACAAAACCTGTAACTCGCACAGGACAAAAACAACTGTAACTCACACAGGGCATTACAACAACTGAAAGTCGACAAGGGCGACAAAAACTGTAACTCTCACAGAGCGTCACAACATTTGTAACTCACACAGGGCGACAACAACAACTGTAACTCACACAGGGTGACAACAACAACTGTAACATACACAGGGCGACAACAACAACTGTAACTCACAAAGGGCGCCAACAACTGTAACTCGCAAAGGGCGGCAACTACTGTAACTCTCACAGGGCGTCACAACAACTGTATCTCACACAGGGCGACAACAGCTTTAACTCACACAGGACGACAACAACTATAACTCACACAGGGCGACAACAACAACTGTAACTCACACAGTGTGACAACAACAACTGTAACTCACACAGGGCGACAACAACAACTGTAACTCACAAAGGGCGACATTAACTGTAACTCGCAAAGGACGGCAACAACTGTAACTCACACAGGGAATCACAACAACTGTAACTCGCACAGGGCGACAACAACTGAAACTCACACAGGGCGACAACAACTGTAACTCACACAGGGCGACAACAACTGAAAATCACACAGGACAACAACAGCTGTAACTCAAACAGGGGGTCACAACAACTGTAACTCGACCAGGGCGACAAAACCTGTAACTCTCACAGGGCGTTACAACAACTGTAACTCACACAGGGCGACAACAGCTTTAACTCACACAGGACGACAACAACTATAACTCACACAGGGCGACAACAACAACTGTAACTCACACAGTGTGACAACAACAACTGTAACTCACACAGGGCGACAACAACAACTGTAATTCACAAAGGGCGACAACAACTGTAACTCGCAAAGGACGGCAACAACTGTAACTCACACAGGGAATCACAACAACTGTAACTCGCACAGGGCGACAACAACTGAAACTCACACAGGGCGACAACAACTGTAACTCAAACAGGGCGACAACAACTGAAACTCACACAGGACAACAACAGCTGTAACTCAAACAGGGGGTCACAACAACTGTAACTCGAACAGGGCGACAAAAACTATAACTCACACAGGGCGTCACAACAACTGTAACTCACACAGGGCGACAACAGCTTTAACTCACACAGGACGACAACAACTATAACTTACACAGGGCGACAACAACTGTAGCTCACACAGGGCGACAACAGCTGTAACTCACACAGGGCGTCACAACAACTGTAACCCACACACGGCGACAACAACTAAAACTCACACAGGGCGACAACAACTGTAACTCACACAGGGCGACAACAACACTAACTCACACAGGGCGACAACAACTGTAACTCACACAGAGCGTCACAACAACAACTGTAACTCACACAGGGCTACACCAACAACTGTGACTCACAGAGGGCGACAACAACAACTGTAACTCACACAGGGCGACAACAACAACTGAAACTCACACGGTGCGACAACAACAACTTAAATCGCACAGGGCGACAACAACTGTAACTCGCACAGGGCGACAACAACAACTGTAACTCACAAAGGGCGACAACAACTGTAACTCGCAAAGGACGGCAACAACTGTAACTCACACAGGGAATCACAACAACTGTAACTCGCACAGGGCGACAACAACTGAAACTCACACAGGGCGACAACAACTGTAACTCACACAGGGCGACAACAACTGAAACTCACACAGGACAACAACAGCTGTAACTCAAACAGGGGGTCACAACAACTGTAACTCGACCAGGGCGACAAAACCTGTAACTCTCACAGGGCGTCACAACAACTGTAACTCACACAGGGCGACAACAGCTTTAACTCACACAGGACGACAACAACTATAACTCACACAGGGCGACAACAACAACTGTAACTCACACAGTGTGACAACAACAACTGTAACTCACACAGGGCGACAACAACAACTGTAACTCACAAAGGGCGACAACAACTGTAACTCGCAAAGGACGGCAACAACTGTAACTCACACAGGGAATCACAACAATTGTAACTCGCACAGGGCGACAACAACTGAAACTCACACAGGGCGACAACAACTGTAAATCAAACAGGGCGACAACAACTGAAACTCACACAGGACAACAACAGCTGTAACTCAAACAGGGGGTCACAACAACTGTAACTGGAACAGGGCGACAAAAACTGTAACTCACACAGGGCGTCACAACAACAGTAACTCACACAGGGCGACAACAGCTTTAACTCACACAGGACGACAACAACTATAACTCACAAAGGGCGACAACAACTGTAGCTCACACAGGGCGACAACAGCTGTAACTCACACAGGGCGTCACAACAACTGTAACCCACACACGGCGACAACAACTAAAACTCACACAGGGCGACAACAACTGTGACTCACACAGGGCGACAACAACACTAACTCACACAGGGTGACAACAACTGTAACTCACACAGGGCGACAACAACTGTAACTCACACAGAGCGTCACAACAACAACTGTAACTCACACAGGGCTACACCAACAACTGTGACTCACAGAGGGCGACAACAACAACTGTAACTCACACAGGGCGACAACAACAACTGAAACTCACACGGTGCGACAACAACAAGTTAAATCGCACAGGGCGACAACAACTGTAACTCACACAGGGCGACAACAACAACTGTAACTCACAAAGGGCGACAACAACTGTAACTCGCAAAGGACGGCAACAACTGTAACTCACACAGGGAATCACAACAACTGTAACTCGCACAGGGCGACAACAACTGAAACTCACAAAGGGCGACAACAACTGTAACTCACACAGGGCGACAACAACTGAAACTCACACAGGACAACAACAGCTGTAACTCAAACAGGGGGTCACAACAACTGTAACTCGACCAGGGCGACAAAACCTTTAACTCTCACAGGGCGTTACAACAACTGTAACTCACACAGGGCGACAACAGCTTTAACTCACACAGGACGACAACAACTATAACTCACACAGGGCGACAACAACTTCTGTAACTCACACAGTGTGACAACAACAACTGTAACTCACACAGGGCGACAACAACAACTGTAACTCACAAAGGGCGACAACAACTGTAACTCGCAAAGGACGGCAACAACTGTAACTCACACAGGGAATCACAACAACTGTAACTCGCACAGGGCGACAACAACTGAAACTCACACAGGGCGACAACAACTTTAACTCAAACAGGGCGACAACAACTGAAACTCACACAGGACAACAACAGCTGTAACTCAAACAGGGGGTCACAACAACTGTAACTCGAACAGGGCGACAAAAACTGTAACTCACACAGGGCGTCACAACAACTGTAACTCACACAGGGCGACAACAGCTTTAACTCACACAGGACGACAACAACTATAACTCACACAGGGCGACAACAACTGTAGCTCACACAGGGCGACAACAGCTGTAACTCACACAGGGCGTCACAACAACTGTAACCCACACACGGCGACAACAACTAAAACTCACACAGGGCGACAACAACTGTAACTCACACAGGGCGACAACAACACTAACTCACACAGGGTGACAACAACTGTAACTCACACAGGGCGACAACAACTGTAACTCACACAGAGCGTCACAACAACAACTGTAACTCACACAGGGCTACACCAACAACTGTGACTCACAGAGGGCGACAACAACAACTGTAACTCACACAGGGCGACAACAACAACTGAAACTCACACGGTGCGACAACAACAACTTCAATCGCACAGGGCGACAACAACTGTAACTCGACTAGGGCGACAACAACTGTAACTCACACAGGACAACAACAACTGTAACTCACACAGGGCGACAATAACAACTGTAACTCGCACAGGCCGATAACAACTGTAACTCACACAGGGCGACAACAACTGTAACTCACACAGGGAATCACAACAACTTTAACTCAAACAGGGAATCACAACAACTGTAACTCACACAGGGAATCACAACAACTGTAACTCACACAGAGAATCACAACAACTATAACTCACACAGGGAATCACAACAACTGTATCTCGCACAGGACAACAACAACTGTATCTCACACAGGGAATCACAACAACTGTAACTGACACAGAAGACAAAAACTGCAACTCAAACAGGGCATCACAAAAACTGTAACTCACACAGAAGACAAAAACTGTAACTCAAACAGGGCATCACAACAACTGTAACTCACACAGGGAATCACAACAACTGTAACTCGCACAGGACAACAACAACTGTAACTCACACAGGAAATCACAACAACTGTAACTCACACAGGGAATCACAACAACTGTAACTGACACAGAAGACAAAAACTGCAACTCAAACAGGGCATCACAACAACTGTATCTCACACAGGGAATCACAACAACTGTAACTCGCACAGGACAACAACAACTGTAACTCACACAGGAAATCACAACAACTGTAACTCACACAGGGAATCACAACAACTGTAACTGACACAGAAGACAAAAACTGCAACTCAAACAGGGCATCACAACAACTGTAACTCACACAGAAGACAAAAACTGTAACTCAAACAGGGCATCACAACAACTGTAACTCACACAGGGAATCACAACAACTGTAACTCGCACAGGACAACAACAACTGTAACTCACACAGGAAATCACAACAACTGTAACTCACACAGGGAATCACAACAACTGTAACTGACACAGAAGACAAAAACTGCAACTCAAACAGGGAATCACAACAACTGTAACTCACACAGAAGAAAAAAACTGTAACTCAAACAGGGAATCACAACAACTGTAACTCACACAGGGAATCACAACAACTGTAACTCGCACAGGGCGACAACAACTGAAACTCACACAGGGCGACAACAACTTTAACTCAAACAGGGCGACAACAACTGAAACTCACACAGGACAACAACAGCTGTAACTCAAACAGGGGGTCACAACAACTGTAACTCGAACAGGGCGACAAAAACTGTAACTCACACAGGGCGTCACAACAACTGTAACTCACACAGGGCGACAACAGCTTTAACTCACACAGGACGACAACAACTATAACTCACACAGGGCGACAACAACTGTAGCTCACACAGGGCGACAACAGCTGTAACTCACACAGGGCGTCACAACAACTGTAACCCACACACGGCGACAACAACTAAAACTCACACAGGGCGACAACAACTGTAACTCACACAGGGCGACAACAACACTAACTCACACAGGGTGACAACAACTGTAACTCACACAGGGCGACAACAACTGTAACTCACACAGAGCGTCACAACAACAACTGTAACTCACACAGGGCTACACCAACAACTGTGACTCACAGAGGGCGACAACAACAACTGTAACTCACACAGGGCGACAACAACAACTGAAACTCACACGGTGCGACAACAACAACTTCAATCGCACAGGGCGACAACAACTGTAACTCGACTAGGGCGACAACAACTGTAACTCACACAGGACAACAACAACTGTAACTCACACAGGGCGACAATAACAACTGTAACTCGCACAGGCCGATAACAACTGTAACTCACACAGGGCGACAACAACTGTAACTCACACAGGGAATCACAACAACTTTAACTCAAACAGGGAATCACAACAACTGTAACTCACACAGGGAATCACAACAACTGTAACTCACACAGAGAATCACAACAACTATAACTCACACAGGGAATCACAACAACTGTATCTCGCACAGGACAACAACAACTGTATCTCACACAGGGAATCACAACAACTGTAACTGACACAGAAGACAAAAACTGCAACTCAAACAGGGCATCACAAAAACTGTAACTCACACAGAAGACAAAAACTGTAACTCAAACAGGGCATCACAACAACTGTAACTCACACAGGGAATCACAACAACTGTAACTCGCACAGGACAACAACAACTGTAACTCACACAGGAAATCACAACAACTGTAACTCACACAGGGAATCACAACAACTGTAACTGACACAGAAGACAAAAACTGCAACTCAAACAGGGCATCACAACAACTGTATCTCACACAGGGAATCACAACAACTGTAACTCGCACAGGACAACAACAACTGTAACTCACACAGGAAATCACAACAACTGTAACTCACACAGGGAATCACAACAACTGTAACTGACACAGAAGACAAAAACTGCAACTCAAACAGGGCATCACAACAACTGTAACTCACACAGAAGACAAAAACTGTAACTCAAACAGGGCATCACAACAACTGTAACTCACACAGGGAATCACAACAACTGTAACTCGCACAGGACAACAACAACTGTAACTCACACAGGAAATCACAACAACTGTAACTCACACAGGGAATCACAACAACTGTAACTGACACAGAAGACAAAAACTGCAACTCAAACAGGGAATCACAACAACTGTAACTCACACAGAAGAAAAAAACTGTAACTCAAACAGGGAATCACAACAACTGTAACTCACACAGGGAATCACAACAACTGTAACTCACACAGGGAATCACAACAACTGTAACTCACACAGGGAATCACAACAACTGTAAGTCACACGGGGAATCACAACAACTGTAACTCAAACAGGGAATTACAACAACTGTAACTCACAAAGGGAATCACAACAACTGTAACTCGCACAGGGCGACAACAACTGTAACTCAAACAGGGAATCACAACAATTGTAACTCACACAGGGAATCACAACAACTGTAACTCACACAGGGAATCACAACAACTGTAACTCACACAGGGAATCACAACAACTGTAACTCACACAGGGAATCACAACAACTGTAACTCAAACAGGGAATCACAACAACTGTAACTCAAACAAGGCGACAACAACCTTAACTCGCACAGGGCGACAACAACTGTAACTCACAGAGGAAATCACAACAACTATAACTCACACAGGGAATCACAACAACTGTAACTCGCACAGGACAACAAAACTGTAACTCGCACAGGACAACAACAACTGCAACTCACACAGGGAATCACAACAACTGTAACTCACACAGGGCGACAACAACTGTAACTCACACAGGGAAAGCTGTGTTTCTCTGTCTTGCTGTTCTAAGCTAAAAGCTGTGTTTCTCTGGCTGTTATAATCTAAAAGCTGTGTTTCTCAGTCTGGCTGTTATAATCTAAAAGCTGTGTTTCTCTGGCTGTGTTTCGGGACATTTGAAATCATAGATCACCAACTTCTCGAATCTAAAATATTGAACACTTGTTGACAACACACTACTTCAAAACATTCAAACAATTATTAAAAATCATGCGTAGTTTAAGTCCGTTACTTTGGTGTGTTTATTGTTAATATAAAGAGGGAAATTTCGGAAAGAGATTATGGCTTCAAATACACTACCTTTAACCCAAAGTGTTCTGAAGATGGTCTTGAGAAATAGTGTTGTGTGATATTTTGAAATATTTTAAAGAAAGTTCTAAAAATAAAACAAATTAAATGCTTTTAAAAATAAAGAATGTTTACAAATATAAACAAGGTTTTTTTTTTTGTTGCTTTTGTTTTCAAGCTTAGTTCAACTGTTAATTGTATTTGTTGAAATTTACTTTACACTACAAACATGCAATTTAAGTTTTTTCCATTTCGGACAAAGGACATTTTAGAGCATTTTCGTGTACGCAGTGGCTACGGTTACGCCGGACGAAATCCGTATTTTTTTCCGGGTTACAGCCATAAATATTGCTCCACGCGTATGGATTTTGATAAATTTAGAGAGGGAAGTAATCATGTTGAATAACTATTACAAAAATAAATAATGATTACGACCCTTTGATTAGCTTTTATTATTTATATTTAAAATATAAGCAAAAACGGTACATAAGAAAGTCTTATATTTTGGCCCTGAGAGTTCAGATCGCAAAATGAACTTTTGATTTACACTTGGCAGGCCATGACCTACAAAATGATATATACATCATGGGTCTAGGACTTTTGGTTGCTGAGATATAGGGCGCTCCTTTGTTAATATAGCTTATATAGTAAAAAAACGGTACTTAATACGCCCCCTTTTACGGCCGTCAGAGGTCCAATCGCGAAATGAACTTTTGCTGCACACATGACAGGCCAGGACCTACAAAATGATAAATACATCATGGGTCTAGGACTTATGGTTGTTGAGATCTAGGGTGATGACGGACGGACAGACAGACAGACAGACAAAAAGGGGACAATAGAGCATTTTTTTTTTCGAAAATGCTCTAAAAAGTAAAAATACTTTCGACATAATAATAACCTTTAAAAAAACGTTTTTTTATAAGTATGTTATTAAATAGTACAAATTTTATATGACAGTTGGCTTGATATAAATAAATACATGGTAAGGCATGATGTTGCACTGTTAACTTCCTATAAATAAATACATGGTAAGGCATGATATGGCACTGTTAACTGGCTATAAATAAATATATGGTAAGGCATGATATGGCACTGTTAACTTCCTATAAATAAATACATGGTAAGGCATGATATGGCACAGTTAACTGGCTGTAAATAAATACATGGTAAGGCATGATGTTGCACTGTTAACTTCCTATAAATAAATACATGGTAAGGCATGAAATGGCACTGTTAACTTGCTAAAAATAAAAACATGGTAAGGCATGATATGGCACTGTTAACTTGCTATAAATAAATACATTGCAAGGCATGATGTTGCACTGTTAACTTCCTATAAATAAATACATGGTAAGGCATGATATGGCACTGTTAACTGGCTATAAATAAATACATGGTAAGGCATGAAGAGGCACTGTTAACTGGCTATAAATAAATACATGGTACGGCATGATGTGGCACTGTTAACTGGCTATAAATAAATGGTACGGCATGATGAGGCACTGTTAACTTGCTATAAATAAATGGCTATTGATGGGCATGAATTAACTTTTTACACACAAAACAAGAACAAAAAAAAAAAAACAATGATATTATGTCTTAAAGCTACAACTAAATTTTCAGAAAAATACAAATTCGCTAAGAAAAAATTAGATGGACATTTTGTGGCAGTTAATAAATACTGCATCGCTCGGGTATAAACACAGAAATGTAAACAATCACGGTAAATTTCCTTTTGGATACCCCTGGTGTAGACCCAGAAATGTAAACAATCACGGTAAATTCTCTTTTGGATATTCCTGGTGTAGACCCAGAAATGTAAACAATCACGGTAAATTCTCTTTCGGATACCCCTGAAGTAGACCCAGAAATGTAAACAATCACGGTAAATTCTCTTTTGGATACCCCTGGTATAAACCCAGAAATGTAAACAATCACGGTAAATTCTCTCTTGGATACCCCTGGTATAAACCCAGTAATGTAAACAATCACGGTAAGTTCTCTTTTGGATACCCCTGGTGTAGACCCAGAAATGTAAACAATCACGGTAAATTCTCTTTTGCATACCCCTGGTGTAGACCCAGAAATGTAAACAATCACGGTAAATTCTCTTTTGGATACCCCTGGTGTAGACCCAGAAATGTAAACAATCACGGTAAATTCTCTTTTGTATACTGTTGGTGTAGACCCAGAAATGTAAACAATCACGGTAAATTCTCTTTTGGATACCCCTGGTGTAGACCCAGAAATGTAAACAATCTCGGTAAATTCTCTTTTGTATACCGTTGGTGTAGACCCAGAAATGTAAACAACGTAAATTTCCATTTTGCTCTCCGAAAGTGTAATAACCAGTGCTTGATTTAAGAAAAAACCAGCGCTGGGATGAAAAAAAATTTCTTCAGAGCCGGAGATAAATGTCATCCCCGGCGGGGATGAAAGAACTAAAGCAGAGCCGGAGATGACCATTTTTAGTGCCGGGGATATCTACAGCATCCCCAGCAGCGGCGAAAAGCCAACATTATATTTTTGAAGATCTTCAATTTACAAACCATGGACAAGTAACTAATTTATTATCATAGGGTCTTCGATTTACATCTTAGAAAATCCAACAAAAATAGTATAAAATTTGGTAATTCTTTATTAACATAGTTCATGTTGGTTCAAACAAATTTGAAGCGGCGCATTAATAGGACAAAAAAAGCAAACTTTTCATTTATTCTCTGTTTGTTGAAATCAAATATTACATTACTCATAATTGTCTTAAATATTCAAGCAAATTATAATGCTGTTCTATAATTAATTCTTTTGTTGTTTTGCCAGAAGGTACATCGCTGGCAGAATGCCTTCCGTCTTTTAATCACATTGTGGTATACAACTTATCAAAATATTGAAGTGGTGGACCATTAATTTTAATGAGCACCAAGTGTTTGATGGTTTCGACATCTACTGAATTGCGAAGAGATGTGTGAGTTAAATTCATTGCACTGAATCCAATCTCGCATTATGCGCTAGATATTGGCAGAACATCTAATCTTATAAAAATCATTAAGTTCTGTCTCAGCGTCATGGCCATCGTTTTTCATGCGAAATTGGTGTACTATGGCTGAAGTATGACATGCTTTAATTGGTGTACTATGGCTGAAGTATGACATGCTTCAATTGGTGTACTATGGCTGAGGTATGACATGCTTCAATTGGTGTACTATGGCTGAAGTATGACATGCTTCAATTGGTGTACTATGGCTGAAGTATGACATGATTCAATTGGTGTACTATGGCTGAAGTATGACATGCTTCAATTGGTGTACTATGGCTTCAGTTTTTTTAAAAATAGCGAAGTACCATAGTTTCACGATCTCCATACACCACCAGTTCTTCAGAGTTTTTGGCCAGTTTGCTTTACATAAAACTTTAGCATGTTTCAGCGTCAGTGTACTGTCATAACGGCAGGAGATGTTGTCAACCAAATTTTGAAAAAAACATTTCTTAATATTTTGAAACTTTGTTCTGCATTAGTTGGTGGCATAAGCTTGATTATTTTGAAACTGCATGTACGAGGAAATTCCTTTAAAATATCCTGACTGCTGACACCATCATACTCTTTGAAAGCTGACAATGTTTTTATAGCATTTGAAATCTCAGCATTTGCTGTTCTAACTGAGGATGATCTTTTTTGTAAAAATAGTGACAAACTGTTAACAACCTCTAGGGCTTCTTTGATTGTTATTAGTTCATAAATAAAAATCCATTTCTTTAGTTTCTTTCATTTTTTAGCAACAAAAACTCTAATATTTTTGAATGAATGATCTGAAACGAGACACTTTCCTACATCCAGGCCATTCAATTCCTGAAGAAGCATAATTTCTGGATGAGAAATAAATGCAGAAACACGCTTACAAATCGTGTATGCTGTGCGAAAAATACGTGATGTAACTGTTACTTGATTTGGATGCTGAATTTGCCATAAGTTTTCACTTTTAACTAAACATTTTTAAATCAATCATTTTGTTCAATATTTGCACAAATTCCATGTGATGTACTTTTACCATGTTCTGTAAATTTATCATTGAGTTTTTTAATTGTGTATTTTTAGTATTTATTTCAAGCATAGAAAGTCCTTCGACAAATGTTTTCTCTATTCGCACTCGTTCCCTGCAGTGCAAACCTAAATCTTTAACTGTAATGCAATGAATAAGTACATATTACTTTTCCATCAGCAGTGGCTTGGAGCCATAGTCTGTTTTTCTGCCATGTCTTAAATCTTGCTAGGGATAGACCCTTAGGGAAAAACTCGTCCGGTATGTTTTTTTCATTAATTGTTTCATTAAAATTGGTATCGAGTTCATTGCACGTATTCGGGAAACATTCTAAACTTTTTGGTCGGATACTGATGTAATGAGTTTCAGCTATTTGCCCAATGACAACTTTCTTTATACTCAACAAAGAACTGTGGTGTTGCATTTTACTATTGTGGTATGTCAATAGTCATGCCAGATGTGTATATCTACTCCCAAAATATCTGCAGTGGCTCGCACAATCGGTTCATCACACCAATGTCCATTTAATCTTTGGCTTTCTAAATATACTGTAAAATCTTTATAGTCTGCCCGAATTAGAAACGATTATTCAATGCAATTGAATGGTTTTCTAAAAAGGTCACTAGATCTTGTCGCAACTGCCGAGCATTGTATGTAGATATTGAATTTACATAACTGGATTGTTGAAGTTGGTAAATTGTGGCGTAAAAAACAGTTACCATCACTTTGTACATCGACAATAATACAGCCTCGCTCTTCAACTATTATTGTCAGATTCGTGTATAAACTTGTTGAAACAATATTGGAGTCCCCGAGGCCTAAAAATGAAAACGACACAGTATGAATTGCAATGAATGACTGTCAGAGCAGGCGCGGTTCTAGTAGGCCGGAAAAACTTATATACGCCCCCACACCCTACTATCCCCTGCCCTATATACTGACCTTCCCGAGGACCTATTCCTATATACGCCTTGCGTCAGCGTTATCTAGATAAAAATTATTTTAGATTACACTGTTTGGTTTAATTTTATAACATCTGAAGTATCTAATAGCCATAGATATCTATGCTTATACTATAGCTGTGAATCAGTCTTGAAAACTTATATTACACTGTTTACGAGCAATTTAATTGGTGCGAAAACGGGTTTTTTAATAAAGGATAAAGATTTTAACTAATTTTAGCTTCTTGCAAGCCTGCTTGGCGTGTAATCTGTAAACAACCGGACGAGTGTTATTTCCAGAGTTATTAACAGAAATAGTATTGCGTTGTTCAAATCAGCTGATTTTGTTTGTGTTTTTCATCTTATATTTGTAGTAATACTAAATAATCAATTCACTAATTTAGGCTAACCTTAAGAAAAAATCAGTGCTGGGGATGAAAAAAAAATTCTGCACCGGGGATAAATGTTATCCCCGGCAGGGATGAAATGAGCTAAAGCAGAGCCGGGAATGACAGTCCTCAGTTCCGGGGATATCCCCGGCGGTAAATCGAGCACTGGTAATAACTGGTTTATTTATATAATTTTAGCTTTTATTTTATTCGTTTGTTTTTGCTTTTCTTGTAATTATTTTTACTTCTGTAAACATGGTGGAAGCGAAAATCAAGCAAGTTTCTTAGCGAGTTTTAGAATTACTCTCTTACTGTAGTAAATGCTAAATTTAGATTATGAAGTGGAACAATATGTGACATGGGCGGAGTGAGAAAAATCGAGAAAACCTGAAAACGTAACGCCTCATTTACAGGGGCCGTCCATAAAGTACGTCACACTCAAGGGGGGAGGGGTTAAGAAAGTGTGACAGCTTGTGAGGGGGGGGGTCAAGCCTAATGTGACGTCTTATTTTTTATATTTTTCTATTCTATTTCTAATGTAATGTTATATTTTATTTAGTAAAACTTTATAGTTTTAAAAATAATTTTCAAAAATTTTGTGAAACACTTGAATTAATTTTATGTCAAAATAGCATGAAATGCATATCTTTTCAATGTGTTGTGATCAACTATTGTTTTTCAAAGCAATTGTCGACATCGCTGCACATGTAAAACGACAAAGTGACATAAACAGAAGTATTAGAACATTAGACCAATTAACCGAGCAACTTAACACTGATGGATTCCATGTCAGCCGGAGCACCGTTTACACTCGATTGTTTCAAAGACGAAGTTCAACAATAGAAGGGAAAAGACACGTTTTCACAATACCAGTCAAGCTAATCCGATCTCAGAACGATTCCCACTCCAAACACAAGGATGGAAACTTCAGCACAGCCACACTGAGACATTTAGAGGAATTATCATCAGTGCTCGGACATAACGAAGTGTGCTTCATTAGCCAGGTTGATAAAGTACGAGTCCCAATAGGATTGACCGCAGCAAATTAACAGGCACCATTGCTAATGAATGTGGAATATCGTGTCAGTTTATCAGACCACGATTGAGTTTTTGCAGCTAAAGACAAACTCATTCCATCTGTTTATGCTGGAATTTGCATTGAAAAAAATGGACTAGAAAAACCGGAAGTTGTAAGCTATTCAGGTCCAACATACATAGCAAAACAATCAGGGAAGCATTCTCCATCCACTGCTTTTGCTCATGGCTTCGACTTCGAAAGACTATTGGATTTGGAAGAATTCGATGAAATAACAAAAGATAAAAGAGAAAATGTGATAAAATATATTGTCGTTTTTACAGTGGAAATCCTCGCAAGCAAAAAGTAATTGAAGTTGCGATCCATCACTTCGTTAAAAATAATCTTGAAGCATTATTCCTTGCAACCAATGCACCAGGAAGAAGTGCTTTTAATCGCGTGGAACGTCGAATGGCTCTATTGAGCAGAGAACTGTCTGGTGTCTTATTGCAAAATGAACATTACGACAGTCACCTCGATTCGCAGGGCAGAACAATCAATGAGGATTTGGAAAGAACAAACTTCAAGTTTGCAGGTGAAACTTTAGCTGAAAGCTGGTCGCATGTGATTGTTGACCAATTTCTAACAGTTTCAGAATATATCAACCTTGAGAAATCTGAATTTGATGCAGCGAGACTGATGTCAAAGGATGAAGAATAGTTTGACCATCATGTACACACCAGCCAATACTTCACTCAAATTGTGAAATGCCAGGACATAAAATGTTGCGACATAGTAAGCAACTCATATTTCAACTTTTTACCTCCGAGATTCTTTCCTCCTTCAATCCCGATCAACCAACAACTGATGGACTCAAAGCTTCAGAAAGAGCAGATGCAGATGCTCATAAATTTCCTTCATTTTTTGCGGCACAAACTCTCAGAATGTGTTGACATTATGTCAAGATCAACAGGAGTTTTTAAAGTGCAACCATCTTTGCAGACCAGCTTACAAGATCGAATTTGCAAAGTGTGTCACTTATACTTTGCCTCACAAACAGTGTTGAAGATACATACAGGACAACACAGAGCTCCGGCGCAGGAGAATGTGCCAACCCAAAATTTTCCAGAATCAACTCAGGTAAAACGCATCCATCCTTTGAGAATGGCTACTGGATTGCAAAGAGAACTCATGACAATTATTAGCAGAATGAAAATGCACATTCAGAGGATGTTGAGTGGCTAGATGAGGATGAAGTTGATCTGTCTGCAATTATTCTTCCAGGAAACGATGATGGGGAAAAATTTATGTTAGTCGTAACTATGGATGAACACTTCACTTCATCATGGATGGATGATGTCTAGTGAACATTTTTTTAACTAAACATTTTTTTTAATTAAACATAATTCACATAATAAACATATTCAATATAGCGCAAGAGCTGCTCACATAATTTGTTGCATTGTTTTATTTCCATTTTTTTATTTAATCGCTGATTGAGGTCAAGTTTCGCTACTTTTGGGGGGGGGGTGGGGTTCCGAGATTTTCGACACTTTGTGACAGGGGGAGAAGGGGTCAAAAATGGTCAAAAATTGCGTGACGTACTATATGGACGGCTCCACACAGAAAGTTCTGAATTTAAATTCTGAGTTCGCACATGTAGTTTTTAATTGTCGCATAGTAAACGTGTACAACTTTGAGTCATATCGTCGTAGCATTGATACAAAATGTCAATGACAGTATCACCAAGGAAGAAGAACAAAAACAAATTTTTGCTCCAAGTGGTTGAAAAACATCGGAAAAATTTTGCAGAGTGTAATCGTGAAAAGCTGGCTAAAATTTATATTTGAAGAACTTTTTTTTAATTTTTGTCTACCCTACAGTACAAAGTATAAAATAAATAGTAGGAATGCTTATTTGCATTGCTTATTATTATTATTTTTCAAGAAGATTGACATTCTTTCAATCTGGAACTTTAAACCTCTCGGGGGACCTCTAAACATTGTCCAAATGAGCTGAAATTTTGCAGGTTAACTACTGTTACCATACAGACATATTCTGTGTGGTGAGACATCAACATTTCAAAACTTCATTTTTTTTGGACGCCCTTATATCCATGTTGGAGAAGGATTACACACAAACCTATCCAGTCTTTTAGAACCTCAACAACTGACCTGTTTCAAATGTTCCTACAATCAAAGTTAACTCGCCATTAACACCCCCCCCCCCGATGCCGACTCCGACACCAGGCAAAAACTGCCGACACCGCTGACACCGATACCGGCTCCCTGAGGATACCTGGATCGGTCTCCGGTGAGGACCTAGGGAATATTTCAGGTCACGGCTTAAGTCCCCGATATGTCTTCCGTGGTGCCTCCATGACCATTGCACTATTGGCTATGGTGGGAATGAAAGAAAGGCACCATACAAACCGTCCCATTAGTGGTTTATAGGATATAAGAGATCTCATCTCATCCTTACAGGGACTTCACACACACACCGGCTCCCCATCCCATTTTAGATATAATACAAAATATTTCACTTAAATAAACATGATTGGATTGTCAAGTTACAGAAAAATAATAATATTCTTGACTTTTTTTTAGTTATCTTAACCGATGTGGTTGTTAGGGGAAGTATGGGTCCATCAACATATGTTCTTAACCGATGCTGTTGTTAGGGGAAGTATGGATCCATCAACATATGTTCTTAACCGATGCTTTTGTTAGGGGAAGTATGGATCCATCAACATATGTTCTTAACCGATGTGGTTGTTAGGGAAAGTATGGGTCCATCAACATATGTTCTTAACCGATGTGGTTGTTAGGGAAAGTATGGGTCCATCAACATATGTTCTTAACCGATGCTGTTGTTAGGGGAAGTATGGGTCCATCAACATATGTTCTTAACCGATGCTGTTGTTAGGGGAAGTATGGGTCCATCAACATATGTTCTTAACCGATGTGGTTGTTAGGGGAAGTATGGGTCCATCAACATATGTTCTTTCTAACGTCCTTTCTTAGGGCTTATAGACTTTGTGTCGCCCATCTCCTCTCCAAGTAAGCGCGAATATTTTTGGCAATACCAGGGATATAACCCTGTACCATTTCCATTTGAGTCGAGTTCATTATAGACTTCATACTGCCATGTCTATAATGTTGAGATAAATTATATTTTTTGTCACTGTTTGATTTTAAAAATAGTATTTAACTACACAAACAATAAACATTCTATAATATTAAGATGCGATGTCAATTATTAATAACTAGACAAACAATGAAACAGTCTATTAATATGCGATACCAATTCTTATATTCATTCGAGTGCCATTGACGAATCAGCCGTTAATTTTATAGTATATCTATCCAATCCTCAAGAAAACAAACCTTAAATGCAATATTAATTAGAACCCAAAGTATTCCACCTTAAATAAAAAAGTAGGCTACACAGGATTTCTGTTTGTATTGGTTTCACCTACATGGTTTTTGCTTTTCCCTCCTTTACAATATATTTTGTTTATTTCACTTCGGGTGCTATCAATTACAAGATGTAACCGAGTTGATTGGCTCCATCTTTTGTTAGCATAAACAAGTTTTCATTAAATGAGATTTATTTAGAAATATATACACATGTTCTTGTTCTTAATACAGTAATAAATCGACATATGTTTCGTTATCATTAAATCTTGTATTAAAAAACCCTAACCCAATTGATTGTTGAATTATTGAATACATTGCTTGGCTAACTGTGAATCTTCTCTTCTTGTATTACACTCCTGGGCGGTGATCGTAAAAATACTATCCAGAATTTATCTCCACAATTTTGTTTATGAGAAATGTACACAATAGATTGAAACAACTGTCATGATGTAGATTCATTAAGTTAATAACATGGAACTGGAGAATATCACTGGTCGCAGATTACCTATTGGGGTGAGTTAATATCACACCTACCGCAAGGCATTCTACACAACAGCTGTGTGCTAAATAAAGTATTTAAATACCAAGTTTCAGCTGTCAGGCAACACTCAACTGAATAGTAAATAGTGCACGACTTGCAGAGATCTACAAGGTAAGTCAAGAAACGTCGATTCTTGTTTTGTTTATCCATATATTTTATGTGTATTTTAGAAGGCCAGACTTTATGGTTTGTTTATCCATATATTTTATGTGTTTTTTAGAAGGCCAGAGTTTATAATTTTTTTCAAACAGGTGAGGTATTAGATATTTTTGAAAACTATTATTTTCAATTAAAGTTCGTTTTTTTTTTAATCTATCATAATTTTTCCTGATGTCTTGATTTGCTTTGTCCAGTGACGGGTGCGCCTTCCCAATACTTCCTAAGTAGATTACAATAACTTTTTGATTTTCATATGGTTTTCTGGAAGTTGTTCAGTTCGGATTGAAACGTTTCACAATGTTTATGTACGTTGATGCCGACCTTGGCAAAATGCAAGAATAAATAACTAAATAAAATTCTATTCCTAAATACTGCAGCAGCCATCCCTGGGGAAAATCATAATTTTGAGGATAAGTGACGATCACTCCATATTATACGATAAACAGAAATGTTTCTGTTAGCTTGAACACGTTATTTTAGACCCATTGCGTGCCATGGTAGAAGTTGGTATTCTTTTTACCTATGTGCTGCAGATGCCAGCCCTGACCGGCGGCAACAAAATTTGAAAAAATCGAGTATTATTAATACGTAAGTAACTAGTGAATGAATTAGTGAGCACGCAGGAAACAGACTAAGGTACGGTCACCAGAACTTTCATTTTACATGGTTCAATTCCCAGAATCACACTATGTGTCCTGGCCTGCCACGTTTTCTGACTAAATGGGTTCTTTTTCACATTTTTTAAAATTCAAAATAACACCATACGATTTGTAGTTAAAAGTTCATACTTTTAATGTTCTATTCTTAGCTTTATGAAAATATTATTGGTTATTTAAATCTGGGTGACGCTTTGGTAGTGAGCCTGATCTTTACGCTGCATTTCTGACCTGCATGATGTGGGTCTCCCAGGGTGTCCATTCACCTGCATGCTGTGGGTAAAGGGTATGACTCCCAGGGTGTCCATTCACCTGCATGCTGTGGGTAAAGGGTATGACTCCCAGGGTGTCCATTCACCTGCATGCTGTGGGTAAAGGGTATGACTCCCAGGGTGTCCATTCACCTGCATGCTGTGGGTAAAGGGTATGAATCCCAGCTTTACGGGTAGTTGCAATTCTCAGAGAGTCCTCAATGTCCTTATGGTAATATTGGTTGTAAATATGTTGGTGTGTTGCATCCTTGGAACTTTGACGACTCCAATCGTTCGACATCGATCGTTTCTAGAATCGTCCCAAACGATAATTTATAATTTTTCAGATGAATCACTACGTTGTCATTGTATTGATCTTGGCTGGAGCAGTGTGTCTTAATGCTGAACCCGAACCACTATTAGGCCTTGGTGATCTTAAGGTAGACGTCCTACTCAAAAATCCTGTTCCACTTATTCAAAATTTGCTTCCAAGATTGGGTTTAAATGTCACTAAAGTCATTGAACTTGTTGACCAACTTCTAAAGCCAATTGTGTGGGATCGACCGGCGCTAAACAAATCTTAGCTGGTTTACTGAGCAACGGCGATATTGCAGATGCAATCTCTGTAGTGACTGGCATATTTGGACCAAAGGTTGGTCTAGATCTGGTTCAGTCTATCTTAGAGTTTATTGACTGCGTGATTACAACAGTGGGACTAGATATGCATCAAGTCCTTAATTTAGTGAGCGTTGGAAAACTTTTACAGTCGTCTCAAACTTGCGGTACTGCTTCACTCAGTGTTAATGTCACAGCCAGCACCGGGTGATGTCTTAAAGTAAGTCACCATATAAATGGTATCTTTCTTTCTTCTCACATGTGGTACTTTTCATATTATTTCTATTTAATAAAACGTTTCTACAGCAATGAAAAACTTAATTATAGTAGAAAAAGATTCATCGTTTGTATCAGCTTTAGTTTAAAGAAAAAATTGTTTACTTAAATTTCAACATAATGACATTTTAGTCGTTTCAATTATATAAACTTCTGGAATCTAAAAAAGCCTAAATAACAATTATGTTTATATGTCATATGAAGTTTTTGTCGTCGTTTTTAGAGAAACATTCTATTAAGATGCGATGTCAGTTCTTATTTAACTACACAAACAACGAAACATTCTATATAGATGCGATGTCAATTCTAATATTTATTCGAGGGCCAATGACGAATCAGCCCTTAAATGCAATATTCATTAAGACCCAAAGTATTCCACCTTGAATAATAAAGTATCCAACCCGGGATGTTTCGTTATCATTAAGAACGACAGAGTAAAGGAAAAACAGACAGACAGTTAGAGTAACAGGTCTGTAATAAAATTTACCAGCCCACAACCACCTGAATGCTTTAGATATTATACGTACTGTAACGGTTTGTAATAAGAAACTCAATTTATGTACCATGGTTCATTATAATTTATTAACATTACAAAATATAAACCGTAAAATAAAATCCAAAGTGAACTGAATTGTCACTATGTCTAATAATTTCCTTAAGTCAATGAATAACACTTTTCAACTTTCCAATAAACTCAACTGACTATATGCTGACTGTATATACTGAACTAAACTCAACTCTACTGAACTCATATACTGACTAAAACTCCTATATTCTGATCTGACTTAACTGAATTAACTGCCGTATCTTACAAACAGCCTCTTAAATAATATGCACGCATCATCACTCGAACTTTCTACATCCAACTCAATCGCACTTACTAGACAATTATATTTTCTATAAATATAATATATGGTCTCTAGAAAATAGAAATAACTAGAGTCTTGACCCCGTGACCTCAGGCTGACCTGGCTGGCCAAGCTTCAAACACACACACACCTGTGTGCATAGCACACACAACAACACTATGACACGTACATTAGAAAGGTAATAGGATGAATAAAAAAACAAACAATATTTTCTTCACGTAATTTACATCAAAATGTTTATAAAAGAATGGAATTTAAAAGTGTATGTTGGTGGCATAGATATCTCTTAGTGTAAGCAATGGTTAAACTAACCGGGTTAAATATGAAGGAAATGATGACAGCAAGATCAAAAAATGTACTATAATGAAAAACTTTTTCTGAGGACATAGAAGAACTATAAGTACTTCTTGTAAAGCCCTAACCAATTCTTTACATTTTTGAGGATAGTGAAACTTAAGATCAAAATTACGCCACACATTTTCTTTTCTTTCTGTGTCACATTTATTCAACGACATCTGTTTAAAATTTAGCAATAAACACAGATTGTTAAGAAAAATATTTTTTTCATCGGTGATCGAAAATTGAATTTTTGCGAGCATTTCAAACTAATTATAATTTATACACACTATTCTTGTTCAAACTTGATTTTTTTTCACTGATGAAATAACACTTTTTTTTTCACAGCAGAGTTTCTAATGTCTTCATATGTAAGAATGTACGGATCTTGACATTTATTTTTAATCATTGAGAAAGTAAAAAAAAATATTTGAAATAAAGTTTTTTTTTTTATTTTATTTGTTTGTGGTCGATAACAAATAATAACAATAATAGTTTTGTATGTTTGTTTTTCTTGTTTTAAAATATTGTATTGTAATTTCATTTAAAAATAA